>CM031945.1:27484318-27729318 GCA_018749465.1 Paracanthobrama guichenoti
GAATGTCCAGCATAGAACCTGCCAATCACGTGCACTTGGAGATAATGGGCGTAGACTGCTTGTCACGTGCGCCAGAATGTCCAGCGTGAGACTGCCAATCACATCTCCAGAATGTCCAGCGTGAACTACCAAATCACATGGCAGAATGTCGAGGTGAACTACAATCACATCACAGAATGTCGAGCTTGGACTACCAATCACATCAGTAGACTACCAATCATATCTCAGAATGTCGAGTGTAGACTCGAGTCGCACAAGAGAGCGCTGCAAACATTAGTTTATCAACATATAGCAAAGGCAGCGTTTTTAGAGAAGGGTCTGACTGCAGAGCCACAGTTTTACCCTTCACAGCAGTTTTGCCCATGCATGCGCATTTCGTTGTGGAGAGCTTTATGTCGTCAAGATGCATGTTACAGTGTTCTGTCCATTTGTCCTACTTTTGTCAGATTTTGCTACCTCCCATTGAAACAGTTGGTAGCACAATTCAACATGCCGAATTATACTACCTATTAGATTGTGCTACCAGCATCAGTGCATGTGCATGCATGTGGTTTGAGGCTTTTTTAACATCCATACCCACCGCTACCTAAACCTAATACTTATCCTAAGTTATAGGATAAGTAGAATATACTTATTCTAATAATACTTATTCTCATAACCTAAGTTACATTGTACCTAATTAAAAACTTAATATATTAATTTAACTGACCTGGCATAATTTCATTCCCTCAACTTCATTTAAAACAAAATTTAAATATGATGACATGAAAATAACAAATAAATGTTTCACAGACTGAAAGAACATTTCAAGCAACTAAAACTGAGCAGTTGTATTCGTGTTGTTGGGAAGGAAAATAATTTATACACTTGACAGCACTTTAAACAATCCTAAATGCAGGGATAACCGCTGGTTTTTGATTATGTATTTTCCATTTTCATGTGAATAGAACATGTGACTGATTATAGTGACATTTTAATAACAAATTCAGTTACATTAGCATCACTGATGTGTTTTGACACAATGTTTGACACTGAACATAGAAATGTTAAATGTTAAAATCAAATCATATCGTGCATTAATGCTTACAAAAAGAAACCCCTACAAAATAACTACAACATGAGGGTGAGTAAATGATGACACAATGTTCATTTTTGGCGAACTATCCCTTTAATATGTTCTATTATACAGGTGCTGGTCATATTGTGTTAGTGCTGGCACACTAATCAGCTGATGAACTCAAATCACCTGCAAAGGCCTTTAAATGCTCTCTCAGTCTAGTTCTGTAGGCTACACAATCATGGGGAAGACTGCTGACCTGACAGCTGTCCAAAAAGAGCGACCATTGACACCTTGCTTGCACATGGAGGCAAGACACAAAGGTCATTGCAAAAGAGGCTGGCTGTTCACAGAGCTCAGTGTCCAAGCACATTAATAGAGAGCGAAGGGAAGGAAAAGATGTGGTAGAAAAAGTGTACAAGCAATAGGGATAACGCACGCACCCTGGAAGGATTGGCAGAAACAAAACCCATTCAAAAAATGTGGGGAGATTCACAAAGAGTGGACTGCAGCTGGAGTCAGTGCTTCCAAGAACCACTACGCTGAGCGTATGCAAGACATGGGTTTCAACTGTGCGCATTCCTCGTGTCAAGCCACTCTTGAACAACAGACAGCGCCAGAGCGTCTTGCCTGGGCTAAAGACAAAAGGACTGGACTGCTGCTGAGGGCTCCCAAAGTTATGTTCTCTGATGAAAGTCAGTCAGGGTCCCAGAGTCTGGAGGAAGAGAGAGGCACACAATCCCCGTTGCTTGAGGTCCAGTGTATAGTTTCCACAGTCACTGATGGTTTGGGGTGCCATGTCATCTGCTGGTGTTGGTCCACTGTGTTTTCTGAGGTCCAAGGTCAATGCAGCCGTATACCAGGAAGTTTTAGAGCACTTCATGCTTCCTGCTGCTGACCAACTTTATGCAGATTTCATTTTCCAACAGGACTTGGCACCTGCACACAGTGCCAAAAGCAACAGTACCTGGTTTAAGGACCATGAGTATCCCTGTTCTTAATTGGCCAGCAAACTGCTTCCTGACCTTAACCCCATAAATCTATGGGCTATTGTGAAGAAGGAAGATGCGATATGCCAGACCCAACAATGCAGAAGAGCTGAAGGCCACTATCAGAGCGACCTGGGCTCTCGTAACACCTGAGCAGTGAAACAGGCGGATCGACTACATGCCACGCCGCATTGCTGCAGTAATTCAGGCTAAAGGAGCCTATTCTAATTTTCTGAGATACTGAATTTGGTATTTTCCTTAGTTGTCAGTTATAATCATCAAAACTAAAAAGAAATGAACATTTGAAATGTATCAGTCTGTGTGCAATGAATGGATATAATCTACAAGTTTCACTTTTGAATTAGTGAATAAATCAACTTTTTGATGATATTCTAAATATATTACCAACACACATATGTAAACTAAATAAAGTGATCATTTTTACATCATTAAAAGTGTCCTATTATTACCACATAGCACCATGTGATTAGTTGTAGAACATTAACCAATCTCGATCTCCATCAAGCGCTCAATGGAGTTAAAGGTAAGAACACTGCTATACAGCGAATCCCCAAATGAACATAACAGTATTAAATAATTCTACTTCCGTATTATGTCGTTATAATCCACTACAGTTCTGTTGTTAACCACGTGATCAGGGAGAGCGCGACGCATGATCCCCACTACCATAAATTATGCAGTCGAGATTCCCACATTTGGGAGTTCGCAAAGTCAACACAGCCGAAGTGCAATGGCTGAGTCTCGCCCTGGGTGAACCACCTTCATGATCATGGTGTCTCCCCTGCCAGGTAAGTATGAGTTGCACACGCGCTCTGAGGGAGCGTCACTTCCAGGAAACACGAGTCTCGGTGACGGTGAGCCAGCGGTCACTCCGCGCGAGCCAACGCCATGCAGACGAAGATCCCGTTCCGCTGGTTTCTTTTAGTCTCGCTGCTACTCGAGCTTTAAAAACAACAACAACAACAGCGAAATATATCGTTTTATTTGGTGCGAACACTTTCCCATGATGCAACACGCGCGTCCACCAGCCAATAGAACAACAGATGCTGAAAATCATATTTTAAGAACTCAATAATACGATTATTGGACAACAAGTCGAAAGAAAAATATACAATTAGATTTTTTGGGGTACAATGTTTTAAATATATTGTTTTTCGTCATTTTATTAGTAAAAAAAACCTGTTTGTAAACCATGCATCATCGCCTACATCACTTCCGGGAATTAAAACAAGGAGCGCCAAAAACTCCGCCGTGTGCAGATGCAGATAATAATATATAATAATGTCTGCAGAGCCACTGTTTTACCCCAACAGTTTTGCCAGCTAAATTTAGTTATTATTTATTTTGACTAAATCATGCTAGAGGTAAGTCATGCTGGAGTGGTTAATCATGGTAAGTCATGCTAGAATGTGGTTAATCATGGTAAACTATGGTAAATCATGCTAGAAGCGTGGTTAATTATGGTAAACTATGGTAAATCATGCTAGAAGCGTGGTTAATTATGGTAAACTATGGTAAATCATGCTAGAAGCGTGGTTAATCATGGTAAACTATGGTAAATCATGCTAGAGCATTGGTTAATCATGGTAAGTCATGCTAGAAGCGTGTAAGTTAATCATGGTAAGTCATGCTAGGAATGTGGTTAATCATGGTAAGTCATGCTAGAATGTGGTTAATCATAGTAAACTATGGTAAATCATGCTAGAACGTGGTTAATTATGGTAAACTATGGTAAATCATGCTAGATGGCGTGGAGCATTAATTATGGTAAACTATGGTAAATCATGCTAGAGCGTGGTTAATCATGGTAAGTCATGCTAAATCATGCTAGTTGGTTAATCATGGTAAGTCATGCTAGAATGTGGTTAATCATGGTAAGTCATGCTAGAATGTAGTTAATCATGGTAAACTATGGTAAATCATGCTAGAGAATTGGTTAATTATGGTAAACTATGGTAAACTATAGTAAATCATGCTAGAAGCGTGGTTAATTATGGTAAACTATGGTAAATCATGCTAGAAACGTGGTTAATCATTGGTAAACTATGGTAAATCATGCTAGAAATCATTAGTTAATTATTGTAAACTATGGTAAATCATGCTAGAGCGTGGTTAATCATGGTAAGTCATGCTAGAATGTGGTTAATCATGGTAAGTCATGCTAGAATGTGGTTAATCATGGTAAACTATGGTAAATCATGCTAGAATGTGGTTAATTATGGTAAACTATGGTAAATCATGCTAGAGCATTGGTTAATTATGGTAAACTATAAAAGTAAATCATGCTAGAAGCATTGGTTAATCATGGTAAACTATGGTAAATCATACTAGAATGTGGTTAATTATGGTAAACTATGGTAAATCATGCTAGAGCACGTGGTTAATCATGGTAAGTCATGCTAGAATGTGGTTAATCATGGTAAGTCATGGTAAATCATGCTAGAAGCATTAGTTAATTATTGTAAACTATGGTAAATCATGCTAGAGCATTGGTTAATCATGGTAAGTCATGCTAGAATGTGGTTAATCATGGTAAGTCATGCTAGAATGTGGTTAATCATGGTAAACTATGGTAAATCATGCTAGAAATGTGGTTAATCATGGTAAATCATGCTATGGTAAAATAGTAAACTGGTAAATCATGCTAGAATAGTGGTTAATTATGGTAAACTGGTAAATCATGCTAGAATGTGGTTAATCATGGTAAACTATGGTAAATCATATGAATAGTGGTTAATCATGGTAAACTATGGTAAATCATGATAGAAACGTGGTTAATCATGGTAAATCATACTAGAATGTAGTTAATTATGGTAAACTATGGTAAATCATGCTAGAATGTGGTTAATCATGGTAAATCATGCTAGAATGTGGTTAATCATGGTAAACTATGGTAAATCATGATAGAATGTAGTTAATCATGGTAAATCATACTAGAATGTGGTTAATTATGGTAAACTATGGTAAATCATGCTAGAATGTGGTTAATCATGGTAAATCATGCTAGAATGTGGTTAATCATGGTAAACTGGTAAATCATACTAGAATGTGGTTAATCATGGTAAACTGCTAAATCATACTAGAATGTGGTTAATCATGGTAAACTATGGTAAATCAGGCTAGAATCATGGTAAGTCATGCTAGAATGTGGTTAATCATGGTAAACTATGGTAAATCATGATAGAATTATGGTTAATCATGGTAAATCATACTAGAATGTAGTTCATTATGGTAAACTATGGTAAATCATGCTAGAATGTGGTTAATCATGGTAAATCATGCTAGAATGTGGTTAATCATGGTAAACTGGTAAATCATACTAGAATGTGGTTAATCATGGTAAACTGATAAATCATACTAGAATGTGGTTAATCATGGTAAACTGGTAAATCATACTAGAATGTGGTTAATCATGAGTAAACTATGGTAAATCAGGCTAGAATCATGGTAAGTCATGCTAGAATGTGGTTAATCATGGTAAACTATGGTAAATCATGATAGAAGCGTGGTTAATCATGGTAAACTGGTAAATCATGCTAGAATCATGGTAAATCATGGTAAACTATGGTAAATCATACTAGAATGTAGTTAATCATGGTAAACTATGGTAAATCATGATAGAACATGGTTAATCATGGTAAACTATGAGTAAATCATACTAGAATGTGGTTAATCATGGTAAACTATGGTAAATCAGGCTAGAATCATGGTAAATCATACTAGAACATGGTTAATCATGGTAAATCATACTAGAATGTGGTTAATCATGGCAAACTATGGTAAATCATGATAGAACATGGTTAATCATGGTAAACTATATTGTAAATCATACTAGAATGTGGTTAATCATGGTAAACTATGGTAAATCAGGCTAGAATCATGGTAAATCATACTAGAACATGGTTAATCATGGTAAATCATACTAGAATGTGGTTAATTATGGTAAACTATGGTAAATCATGCTAGAATGTGGTTAATCATGGTAAATCATGCTAGAATGTGGTTAATCATGGTAAACTGGTAAATCATGATAGAACGCATGGTTAATCATGGTAAACTGGTAAATCATGCTAGAATCATGGTAAATCATGGTAAACTATGGTAAATCATACTAGAATGTGGTTAATCATGGTAAACTATGGTAAATCAGGCTAGAATCATGGTAAATCATACTAGAACATGGTTAATCATGGTAAATCATACTAGAATGTGGTTAATCATGGTAAACTGGTAAATCATGCTAGAATGTGGTTAATCATGGTAAACTATGGTAAATCAGGCTAGAATCATGGTAAATCATACTAGAACATGGTTAATCATGGTAAATCATGCTAGAGCGTGGTTAATCATGGTAAGTCATGCTAGAATGTGGTTAATCATGGTAAACTATGGTAAATCAGGCTAGAATCATGGTAAATCATACTAGAACATGGTTAATCATGGTAAACTATGGTAAATCATACTAGAATGTGGTTAATCATGGTAAACTATGGTAAATCAGGCTAGAATCATGGTAAATCAGGCTAGAATGTGGTTAATCATGGTAAACTATGGTAAATCATGCTAGAATGTGGTTAATCATGGTAAACTATGGTAAATCAGGCTAGAATCATGGTAAATCATACTAGAACATGGTTAATCATGGTAAACTATGGTAAATCATACTAGAATCATGGTAAGTCATGCTAGAATGTGGTTAATCATGGTAAACTATGGTAAATCAGGCTAGAATCATGGTAAATCATACTAGAACATGGTTAATCATGGTAAACTATGGTAAATCATACTAGAATCATGGTAAGTCATGCTAGAATGTGGTTAATCATGGTAAACTATGGTAAATCAGGCTAGAATCATGGTAAATCATACTAGAACATGGTTAATCATGGTAAATCATACTAGAACATGGTTAATCATGGTAAACTATGGTAAATCAGGCTAGAATCATGGTAAATCATACTAGAACATGGTTAATCATGGTAAACTATGGTAAATCATACTAGAATCATGGTAAGTCATGCTAGAATGTGGTTAATCATGGTAAACTATGGTAAATCAGGCTAGAATGTGGTTAATCATGGTAAACTATGGTAAATCATGCTAGAATGTGGTTAATCATGGTAAACTATGGTAAATCAGGCTAGAATCATGGTAAATCATACTAGAACATGGTTAATCATGGTAAATCATACTAGAAAACGTGGTTAATCATGGTAAGTCATACTAGAATGTGGTTAATCATGGTAAACTATGGTAAAGCATGCTAGAGCGTGGTTAATCATGGTAAAATCATGATAGAGCATTGGTTAATCATGGTAAACTATGGTAAATCAGGCTAGAATCATGGTAAATCATACTAGAACATGGTTAATCATGGTAAATCATGCTAGAAGCGTGGTTAATCATGGTAAATCATACTAGAATGTGGTTAATCATGGTAAACTATGGTAAATCATGATAGAAACGTGGTTAATCATGGTAAATCATGCTAGAATGTGGTTAATCATGGTAAGTCATGCTAGAATGTGGTTAATCATGGTAAACTATGGTAAATCAGGCTAGAATCATGGTAAGTCATGCTAGAGCGTGGTTAATCATGGTAAATCATGATAGAAACGTGGTTAATCATGGTAAGTCATGCTAGAATGTGGTTAATCATGGTAAACTATGGTGAATCAGGCTAGAATCATGGTAAGTCATGCTAGAACGTGGTTAATCATGGTAAATCATACTAGAACGTGGTTAATCATGGTAAGTCATGCTAGAATGTGGTTAATCATGGTAAACTATGGTAAATCATGATAGAACGTGGTTAATCATGGTAAATCATGCTAGAATGTGGCTAATCATGGTAAACTATGGTAAATCATGATAGAGCGTGGTTAATCATGGTAAGTCATGCTAGAATGTGGTTAATCATGGTAAACTATGGTAAATCAGGCTAGAATCATGGTAAATCATGCTAGAACGTGGTTAATCATGGTAAACTATGGTAAATCAGGCTAGAATCATGGTAAATCATACTAGAACATGGTTAATCATGGTAAATCATACTAGAATGTGGTTAATCATGGTAAACTGGTAAATCATGCTAGAATGTGGTTAATCATGGTAAACTATGGTAAATCAGGCTATAATCATGGTAAATCATACTAGAACATGGTTAATCATGGTAAATCATACTAGAATCATGGTAAGTCATGCTAGAATGTGGTTAATCATGGTAAACTATGGTAAATCAGGCTAGAATGTGGTTAATCATGGTAAACTATGGTAAATCATGCTAGAATGTGGTTAATCATGGTAAACTATGGTAAATCAGGCTAGAATCATGGTAAATCATACTAGAATGTGGTTAATCATGGTAAACTGGTAAATCATGCTAGAATGTGGTTAATCATGGTAAACTATGGTAAATCAGGCTAGAATCATGGTAAATCATACTAGAACATGGTTAATCATGGTAAATCATGCTAGAAACGTGGTTAATCATGGTAAGTCATACTAGAATGTGGTTAATCATGGTAAACTATGGTAAATCATGATAGAAGCGTGGTTAATCATGGTAAATCATACTAGAATGTGGTTAATTATGGTAAACTATGGTAAATCATGCTAGAATGTGGTTAATCATGGTAAATCATGCTAGAATGTGGTTAATCATGGTAAACTGGTAAATCATACTAGAATGTGGTTAATCATGGTAAACTGGTAAATCATACTAGAATGTGGTTAATCATGGTAAACTATGGTAAATCAGGCTAGAATCATGGTAAGTCATGCTAGAATGTGGTTAATCATGGTAAACTATGGTAAATCATGATAGAACATTGGTTAATCATGGTAAATCATACTAGAATGTGGTTAATTATGGTAAACTATGGTAAATCATGCTAGAATGTGGTTAATCATGGTAAATCATGCTAGAATGTGGTTAATCATGGTAAACTGGTAAATCATACTAGAATGTGGTTAATCATGGTAAACTGGTAAATCATACTAGAATGTGGTTAATCATGGTAAACTGGTAAATCATACTAGAATGTGGTTAATCATGGTAAACTATGGTAAATCAGGCTAGAATCATGGTAAGTCATGCTAGAATGTGGTTAATCATGGTAAACTATGGTAAATCATGATAGAACGTGGTTAATCATGGTAAACTGGTAAATCATGCTAGAATCATGGTAAATCATGGTAAACTATGGTAAATCATACTAGAATGTGGTTAATCATGGTAAACTATGGTAAATCATGATAGAACATGGTTAATCATGGTAAACTATGGTAAATCATACTAGAATGTGGTTAATCATGGTAAACTATGGTAAATCAGGCTAGAATCATGGTAAATCATACTAGAACATGGTTAATCATGGTAAATCATACTAGAATGTGGTTAATTATGGTAAACTATGGTAAATCATGCTAGAATGTGGTTAATCATGGTAAATCATGCTAGAATGTGGTTAATCATGGTAAACTGGTAAATCATGATAGAACGTGGTTAATCATGGTAAACTGGTAAATCATGCTAGAATCATGGTAAATCATGGTAAACTATGGTAAATCATACTAGAATGTGGTTAATCATGGTAAACTATGGTAAATCATGATAGAACATGGTTAATCATGGTAAACTATGGTAAATCATACTAGAATGTGGTTAATCATGGTAAACTATGGTAAATCAGGCTAGAATCATGGTAAATCATACTAGAACATGGTTAATCATGGTAAATCATACTAGAATGTGGTTAATCATGGTAAACTATGGTAAATCATGATAGAACATGGTTAATCATGGTAAGTCATGCTAGAATGTGGTTAATCATGGTAAACTATGGTAAATCAGGCTAGAATCATGGTAAATCATACTAGAACATGGTTAATCATGGTAAATCATACTAGAATGTGGTTAATTATGGTAAACTATGGTAAATCATGCTAGAATGTGGTTAATCATGGTAAATCATGCTAGAATGTGGTTAATCATGGTAAACTGGTAAATCATGATAGAACGTGGTTAATCATGGTAAACTGGTAAATCATGCTAGAATCATGGTAAATCATGGTAAACTATGGTAAATCATACTAGAATGTGGTTAATCATGGTAAACTATGGTAAATCATGATAGAACATGGTTAATCATGGTAAACTATGGTAAATCATACTAGAATGTGGTTAATCATGGTAAACTATGGTAAATCAGGCTAGAATCATGGTAAATCATACTAGAACATGGTTAATCATGGTAAATCATACTAGAATGTGGTTAATCATGGTAAACTGGTAAATCATGCTAGAATGTGGTTAATCATGGTAAACTATGGTAAATCAGGCTAGAATCATGGTAAATCATACTAGAACATGGTTAATCATGGTAAATCATGCTAGAACGTGGTTAATCATGGTAAGTCATGCTAGAATGTGGTTAATCATGGTAAACTATGGTAAATCAGGCTAGAATCATGGTAAATCATACTAGAACATGGTTAATCATGGTAAACTATGGTAAATCATACTAGAATGTGGTTAATCATGGTAAACTATGGTAAATCAGGCTAGAATCATGGTAAATCAGGCTAGAATGTGGTTAATCATGAGTAAACTATGGTAAATCATGCTAGAATGTGGTTAATCATGGTAAACTATGGTAAATCAGGCTAGAATCATGGTAAATCATACTAGAACATGGTTAATCATGGTAAACTATGGTAAATCATACTAGAATCATGGTAAGTCATGCTAGAATGTGGTTAATCATGGTAAACTATGGTAAATCAGGCTAGAATCATGGTAAATCATACTAGAACATGGTTAATCATGGTAAACTATGGTAAATCATACTAGAATCATGGTAAGTCATGCTAGAATGTGGTTAATCATGGTAAACTATGGTAAATCAGGCTAGAATCATGGTAAATCATGATAGAAGCGTGGTTAATCATGGTAAATCATGCTAGAATGTGGTTAATCATGGTAAGTCATGCTAGAATGTGGTTAATCATGGTAAACTATGGTAAATCAGGCTAGAATCATGGTAAGTCATGCTAGAGCGTGGTTAATCATGGTAAATCATGATAGAACGTGGTTAATCATGGTAAGTCATGCTAGAATGTGGTTAATCATGGTAAACTATGGTGAATCAGGCTAGAATCATGGTAAGTCATGCTAGAACGTGGTTAATCATGGTAAATCATACTAGAACGTGGTTAATCATGGTAAGTCATGCTAGAATGTGGTTAATCATGGTAAACTATGGTAAATCATGATAGAACGTGGTTAATCATGGTAAATCATGCTAGAATGTGGCTAATCATGGTAAACTATGGTAAATCATGATAGAACGTGGTTAATCATGGTAAGTCATGCTAGAATGTGGTTAATCATGGTAAACTATGGTAAATCAGGCTAGAATCATGGTAAATCATGCTAGAACGTGGTTAATCATGGTAAACTATGGTAAATCAGGCTAGAATCATGGTAAATCATACTAGAACATGGTTAATCATGGTAAATCATACTAGAATGTGGTTAATCATGGTAAACTGGTAAATCATGCTAGAATGTGGTTAATCATGGTAAACTATGGTAAATCAGGCTATAATCATGGTAAATCATACTAGAACATGGTTAATCATGGTAAATCATACTAGAATCATGGTAAGTCATGCTAGAATGTGGTTAATCATGGTAAACTATGGTAAATCAGGCTAGAATGTGGTTAATCATGGTAAACTATGGTAAATCATGCTAGAATGTGGTTAATCATGGTAAACTATGGTAAATCAGGCTAGAATCATGGTAAATCATACTAGAATGTGGTTAATCATGGTAAACTGGTAAATCATGCTAGAATGTGGTTAATCATGGTAAACTATGGTAAATCAGGCTAGAATCATGGTAAATCATACTAGAACATGGTTAATCATGGTAAATCATGCTAGAACGTGGTTAATCATGGTAAGTCATACTAGAATGTGGTTAATCATGGTAAACTATGGTAAATCATGATAGAGCATTGGTTAATCATGGTAAATCATACTAGAATGTGGTTAATTATGGTAAACTATGGTAAATCATGCTAGAATGTGGTTAATCATGGTAAATCATGCTAGAATGTGGTTAATCATGGTAAACTGGTAAATCATACTAGAATGTGGTTAATCATGGTAAACTGGTAAATCATACTAGAATGTGGTTAATCATGGTAAACTATGGTAAATCAGGCTAGAATCATGGTAAGTCATGCTAGAATGTGGTTAATCATGGTAAACTATGGTAAATCATGATAGAACGTGGTTAATCATGGTAAATCATACTAGAATGTGGTTAATTATGGTAAACTATGGTAAATCATGCTAGAATGTGGTTAATCATGGTAAATCATGCTAGAATGTGGTTAATCATGGTAAACTGGTAAATCATACTAGAATGTGGTTAATCATGGTAAACTGGTAAATCATACTAGAATGTGGTTAATCATGGTAAACTGGTAAATCATACTAGAATGTGGTTAATCATGGTAAACTATGGTAAATCAGGCTAGAATCATGGTAAGTCATGCTAGAATGTGGTTAATCATGGTAAACTATGGTAAATCATGATAGAAACGTGGTTAATCATGGTAAACTGGTAAATCATGCTAGAATCATGGTAAATCATGGTAAACTATGGTAAATCATACTAGAATGTGGTTAATCATGGTAAACTATGGTAAATCATGATAGAACATGGTTAATCATGGTAAACTATGGTAAATCATACTAGAATGTGGTTAATCATGGTAAACTATGGTAAATCAGGCTAGAATCATGGTAAATCATACTAGAACATGGTTAATCATGGTAAATCATACTAGAATGTGGTTAATTATGGTAAACTATGGTAAATCATGCTAGAATGTGGTTAATCATGGTAAATCATGCTAGAATGTGGTTAATCATGGTAAACTGGTAAATCATGATAGAACGTGGTTAATCATGGTAAACTGGTAAATCATGCTAGAATCATGGTAAATCATGGTAAACTATGGTAAATCATACTAGAATGTGGTTAATCATGGTAAACTATGGTAAATCATGATAGAACATGGTTAATCATGGTAAACTATGGTAAATCATACTAGAATGTGGTTAATCATGGTAAACTATGGTAAATCAGGCTAGAATCATGGTAAATCATACTAGAACATGGTTAATCATGGTAAATCATACTAGAATGTGGTTAATCATGGTAAACTATGGTAAATCATGATAGAACATGGTTAATCATGGTAAAGTCATGCTAGAATGTGGTTAATCATGGTAAACTATGGTAAATCAGGCTAGAATCATGGTAAATCATAC
The DNA here is from genome assembly GCA_018749465.1 of Paracanthobrama guichenoti. Classification (NCBI taxonomy): domain Eukaryota; kingdom Metazoa; phylum Chordata; class Actinopteri; order Cypriniformes; family Gobionidae; genus Paracanthobrama; species Paracanthobrama guichenoti. The sequence continues at coordinate 27,497,738 of CM031945.1, forward strand.
TAGAACATGGTTAATCATGGTAAATCATACTAGAATGTGGTTAATTATGGTAAACTATGGTAAATCATGCTAGAATGTGGTTAATCATGGTAAATCATGCTAGAATGTGGTTAATCATGGTAAACTGGTAAATCATGATAGAACGTGGTTAATCATGGTAAACTGGTAAATCATGCTAGAATCATGGTAAATCATGGTAAACTATGGTAAATCATACTAGAATGTGGTTAATCATGGTAAACTATGGTAAATCATGATAGAACATGGTTAATCATGGTAAACTATGGTAAATCATACTAGAATGTGGTTAATCATGGTAAACTATGGTAAATCAGGCTAGAATCATGGTAAATCATACTAGAACATGGTTAATCATGGTAAATCATACTAGAATGTGGTTAATCATGGTAAACTGGTAAATCATGCTAGAATGTGGTTAATCATGGTAAACTATGGTAAATCAGGCTAGAATCATGGTAAATCATACTAGAACATGGTTAATCATGGTAAATCATGCTAGAACGTGGTTAATCATGGTAAGTCATGCTAGAATGTGGTTAATCATGGTAAACTATGGTAAATCAGGCTAGAATCATGGTAAATCATGCTAGAACATGGTTAATCATGGTAAACTATGGTAAATCATACTAGAATGTGGTTAATCATGGTAAACTATGGTAAATCAGGCTAGAATCATGGTAAATCAGGCTAGAATGTGGTTAATCATGGTAAACTATGGTAAATCATGCTAGAATGTGGTTAATCATGGTAAACTATGGTAAATCAGGCTAGAATCATGGTAAATCATACTAGAACATGGTTAATCATGGTAAACTATGGTAAATCATACTAGAATCATGGTAAGTCATGCTAGAATGTGGTTAATCATGGTAAACTATGGTAAATCAGGCTAGAATCATGGTAAATCATACTAGAACATGGTTAATCATGGTAAACTATGGTAAATCATACTAGAATCATGGTAAGTCATGCTAGAATGTGGTTAATCATGGTAAACTATGGTAAATCAGGCTAGAATCATGGTAAATCATACTAGAACATGGTTAATCATGGTAAATCATACTAGAACATGGTTAATCATGGTAAACTATGGTAAATCAGGCTAGAATCATGGTAAATCATACTAGAACATGGTTAATCATGGTAAACTATGGTAAATCATACTAGAATCATGGTAAGTCATGCTAGAATGTGGTTAATCATGGTAAACTATGGTAAATCAGGCTAGAATGTGGTTAATCATGGTAAACTATGGTAAATCATGCTAGAATGTGGTTAATCATGGTAAACTATGGTAAATCAGGCTAGAATCATGGTAAATCATACTAGAACATGGTTAATCATGGTAAATCATACTAGAACGTGGTTAATCATGGTAAGTCATACTAGAATGTGGTTAATCATGGTAAACTATGGTAAATCATGCTAGAACGTGGTTAATCATGGTAAATCATGATAGAACGTGGTTAATCATGGTAAACTATGGTAAATCAGGCTAGAATCATGGTAAATCATACTAGAACATGGTTAATCATGGTAAATCATGCTAGAACGTGGTTAATCATGGTAAAGTCATACTAGAATGTGGTTAATCATGGTAAACTATGGTAAATCATGATAGAAACGTGGTTAATCATGGTAAATCATGCTAGAATGTGGTTAATCATGGTAAGTCATGCTAGAATGTGGTTAATCATGGTAAACTATGGTAAATCAGGCTAGAATCATGGTAAGTCATGCTAGAACGTGGTTAATCATGGTAAATCATGATAGAACGTGGTTAATCATGGTAAGTCATGCTAGAATGTGGTTAATCATGGTAAACTATGGTGAATCAGGCTAGAATCATGGTAAGTCATGCTAGAACGTGGTTAATCATGGTAAATCATACTAGAAACGTGGTTAATCATGGTAAGTCATGCTAGAATGTGGTTAATCATGGTAAACTATGGTAAATCATGATAGAGCGTTGGTTAATCATGGTAAATCATGCTAGAATGTGGCTAATCATGGTAAACTATGGTAAATCATGATAGCACGTGGTTAATCATGGTAAGTCATGCTAGAATGTGGTTAATCATGGTAAACTATGGTAAATCAGGCTAGAATCATGGTAAATCATGCTAGAAGCGTGGTTAATCATGGTAAACTATGGTAAATCAGGCTAGAATCATGGTAAATCATACTAGAACATGGTTAATCATGGTAAATCATACTAGAATGTGGTTAATCATGGTAAACTGGTAAATCATGCTAGAATGTGGTTAATCATGGTAAACTATGGTAAATCAGGCTATAATCATGGTAAATCATACTAGAACATGGTTAATCATGGTAAATCATACTAGAATCATGGTAAGTCATGCTAGAATGTGGTTAATCATGGTAAACTATGGTAAATCAGGCTAGAATGTGGTTAATCATGGTAAACTATGGTAAATCATGCTAGAATGTGGTTAATCATGGTAAACTATGGTAAATCAGGCTAGAATCATGGTAAATCATACTAGAATGTGGTTAATCATGGTAAACTGGTAAATCATGCTAGAATGTGGTTAATCATGGTAAACTATGGTAAATCAGGCTAGAATCATGGTAAATCATACTAGAACATGGTTAATCATGGTAAATCATGCTAGAACGTGGTTAATCATGGTAAGTCATACTAGAATGTGGTTAATCATGGTAAACTATGGTAAATCATGATAGAACGTGGTTAATCATGGTAAGTCATGCTAGAATGTGGTTAATCATGGTAAACTATGGTAAATCAGGCTAGAATCATGGTAAGTCATGCTAGAGCGTGGTTAATCATGGTAAATCATACTAGAACGTGGTTAATCATGGTAAGTCATGCTAGAATGTGGTTAATCATGGTAAACTATGGTAAATCATGATAGAACGTGGTTAATCATGGTAAATCATGCTAGAATGTGGTTAATCATGGTAAACTATGGTAAATCATGATAGAACGTGGTTAATCATGGTAAATCATGATAGAACGTGGTTAATCATGGTAAGTCATGCTAGAATGTGGTTAATCATGGTAAACTATGGTAAATCAGGCTAGAATCATGGTAAGTCATGCTAGAATGTGGTTAATCATGGTAAACTATGGTAAATCAGGCTAGAATCATGGTAAATCATACTAGAACATGGTTAATCATGGTAAACTATGGTAAATCATACTAGAATCATGGTAAGTCATGCTAGAATGTGGTTAATCATGGTAAACTATGGTAAATCAGGCTAGAATCATGGTAAATCATACTAGAACATGGTTAATCATGGTAAACTATGGTAAATCATACTAGAATCATGGTAAATCATGCTAGAATGTGGTTAATCATGGTAAACTATGGTAAATCAGGCTAGAATCATGGTAAATCATACTAGAACATGGTTAATCATGGTAAATCATACTAGAACATGGTTAATCATGGTAAACTATGGTAAATCAGGCTAGAATCATGGTAAATCATACTAGAACATGGTTAATCATGGTAAACTATGGTAAATCATACTAGAACATGGTTAATCATGGTAAACTATGGTAAATCATACTAGAATCATGGTAAGTCATGCTAGAATGTGGTTAATCATGGTAAACTATGGTAAATCAGGCTAGAATGTGGTTAATCATGGTAAACTATGGTAAATCATGCTAGAATGTGGTTAATCATGGTAAACTATGGTAAATCAGGCTAGAATCATGGTAAATCATACTAGAACATGGTTAATCATGGTAAATCATACTAGAACGTGGTTAATCATGGTAAGTCATACTAGAATGTGGTTAATCATGGTAAACTATGGTAAATCATGCTAGAACGTGGTTAATCATGGTAAATCATGATAGAACGTTTAATCATGGTAAACTATGGTAAATCAGGCTAGAATCATGGTAAATCATGCTAGAATGTGGTTAATCATGCTAGAATGTGGTTAATCATGGTAAACTATGGTAAATCAGGCTAGAATCATGGTAAATCATACTAGAATGTGGTTAATCATGGTAAACTGGTAAATCATGCTAGAATGTGGTTAATCATGGTAAACTATGGTAAATCAGGCTAGAATCATGGTAAATCATACTAGAACATGGTTAATCATGGTAAATCATGCTAGAATGTGGTTAATCATGGTAAGTCATACTAGAATGTAAATCATGGTAAACTATGGTAAATCATGATAGAACATTGGTTAATCATGGTAAATCATACTAGAATGTGGTTAATTATGGTAAACTATGGTAAATCATGCTAGAATGTGGTTAATCATGGTAAATCATGCTAGAATGTGGTTAATCATGGTAAACTGGTAAATCATACTAGAATGTGGTTAATCATGGTAAACTGGTAAATCATACTAGAATGTGGTTAATCATGGTAAACTATGGTAAATCAGGCTAGAATCATGGTAAGTCATGCTAGAATGTGGTTAATCATGGTAAACTATGGTAAATCATGATAGAACGTGGTTAATCATGGTAAATCATACTAGAATGTGGTTAATTATGGTAAACTATGGTAAATCATGCTAGAATGTGGTTAATCATGGTAAATCATGCTAGAATGTGGTTAATCATGGTAAACTGGTAAATCATACTAGAATGTGGTTAATCATGGTAAACTGGTAAATCATACTAGAATGTGGTTAATCATGGTAAACTGGTAAATCATACTAGAATGTGGTTAATCATGGTAAACTATGGTAAATCAGGCTAGAATCATGGTAAGTCATGCTAGAATGTGGTTAATCATGGTAAACTATGGTAAATCATGATAGAATCGTGGTTAATCATGGTAAACTGGTAAATCATGCTAGAATCATGGTAAATCATGGTAAACTATGGTAAATCATACTAGAATGTGGTTAATCATGGTAAACTATGGTAAATCATGATAGAACATGGTTAATCATGGTAAACTATGGTAAATCATACTAGAATGTGGTTAATCATGGTAAACTATGGTAAATCAGGCTAGAATCATGGTAAATCATACTAGAACATGGTTAATCATGGTAAATCATACTAGAATGTGGTTAATTATGGTAAACTATGGTAAATCATGCTAGAATGTGGTTAATCATGGTAAATCATGCTAGAATGTGGTTAATCATGGTAAACTGGTAAATCATGATAGAACGTGGTTAATCATGGTAAACTGGTAAATCATGCTAGAATCATGGTAAATCATGGTAAACTATGGTAAATCATACTAGAATGTGGTTAATCATGGTAAACTATGGTAAATCATGATAGAACATGGTTAATCATGGTAAACTATGGTAAATCATACTAGAATGTGGTTAATCATGGTAAACTATGGTAAATCAGGCTAGAATCATGGTAAATCATACTAGAACATGGTTAATCATGGTAAATCATACTAGAATGTGGTTAATCATGGTAAACTATGGTAAATCATGATAGAACATGGTTAATCATGGTAAGTCATGCTAGAATGTGGTTAATCATGGTAAACTATGGTAAATCAGGCTAGAATCATGGTAAATCATACTAGAACATGGTTAATCATGGTAAATCATACTAGAATGTGGTTAATTATGGTAAACTATGGTAAATCATGCTAGAATGTGGTTAATCATGGTAAATCATGCTAGAATGTGGTTAATCATGGTAAACTGGTAAATCATGATAGAACGTGGTTAATCATGGTAAACTGGTAAATCATGCTAGAATCATGGTAAATCATGGTAAACTATGGTAAATCATACTAGAATGTGGTTAATCATGGTAAACTATGGTAAATCATGATAGAACATGGTTAATCATGGTAAACTATGGTAAATCATACTAGAATGTGGTTAATCATGGTAAACTATGGTAAATCAGGCTAGAATCATGGTAAATCATACTAGAACATGGTTAATCATGGTAAATCATACTAGAATGTGGTTAATCATGGTAAACTGGTAAATCATGCTAGAATGTGGTTAATCATGGTAAACTATGGTAAATCAGGCTAGAATCATGGTAAATCATGCTAGAACATGGTTAATCATGGTAAATCATGCTAGAGCGTGGTTAATCATGGTAAGTCATGCTAGAATGTGGTTAATCATGGTAAACTATGGTAAATCAGGCTAGAATCATGGTAAATCATACTAGAACATGGTTAATCATGGTAAACTATGGTAAATCATACTAGAATGTGGTTAATCATGGTAAACTATGGTAAATCAGGCTAGAATCATGGTAAATCAGGCTAGAATGTGGTTAATCATGGTAAACTATGGTAAATCATGCTAGAATGTGGTTAATCATGGTAAACTATGGTAAATCAGGCTAGAATCATGGTAAATCATACTAGAACATGGTTAATCATGGTAAACTATGGTAAATCATACTAGAATCATGGTAAGTCATGCTAGAATGTGGTTAATCATGGTAAACTATGGTAAATCAGGCTAGAATCATGGTAAATCATACTAGAACATGGTTAATCATGGTAAACTATGGTAAATCATACTAGAATCATGGTAAGTCATGCTAGAATGTGGTTAATCATGGTAAACTATGGTAAATCAGGCTAGAATCATGGTAAATCATGATAGAACGTGGTTAATCATGGTAAATCATGCTAGAATGTGGTTAATCATGGTAAGTCATGCTAGAATGTGGTTAATCATGGTAAACTATGGTAAATCAGGCTAGAATCATGGTAAGTCATGCTAGAACGTGGTTAATCATGGTAAATCATGATAGAAACGTGGTTAATCATGGTAAGTCATGCTAGAATGTGGTTAATCATGGTAAACTATGGTGAATCAGGCTAGAATCATGGTAAGTCATGCTAGAACGTGGTTAATCATGGTAAATCATACTAGAACGTGGTTAATCATGGTAAGTCATGCTAGAATGTGGTTAATCATGGTAAACTATGGTAAATCATGATAGAACGTGGTTAATCATGGTAAATCATGCTAGAATGTGGCTAATCATGGTAAACTATGGTAAATCATGATAGGCATTAGTTAATCATGGTAAGTCATGCTAGAATGTGGTTAATCATGGTAAACTATGGTAAATCAGGCTAGAATCATGGTAAATCATGCTAGAACGTGGTTAATCATGGTAAACTATGGTAAATCAGGCTAGAATCATGGTAAATCATACTAGAACATGGTTAATCATGGTAAATCATACTAGAATGTGGTTAATCATGGTAAACTGGTAAATCATGCTAGAATGTGGTTAATCATGGTAAACTATGGTAAATCAGGCTATAATCATGGTAAATCATACTAGAACATGGTTAATCATGGTAAATCATACTAGAATCATGGTAAGTCATGCTAGAATGTGGTTAATCATGGTAAACTATGGTAAATCAGGCTAGAATGTGGTTAATCATGGTAAACTATGGTAAATCATGCTAGAATGTGGTTAATCATGGTAAACTATGGTAAATCAGGCTAGAATCATGGTAAATCATACTAGAATGTGGTTAATCATGGTAAACTGGTAAATCATGCTAGAATGTGGTTAATCATGGTAAACTATGGTAAATCAGGCTAGAATCATGGTAAATCATACTAGAACATGGTTAATCATGGTAAATCATGCTAGAACGTGGTTAATCATGGTAAGTCATACTAGAATGTGGTTAATCATGGTAAACTATGGTAAATCATGATAGAACGTGGTTAATCATGGTAAATCATACTAGAATGTGGTTAATTATGGTAAACTATGGTAAATCATGCTAGAATGTGGTTAATCATGGTAAATCATGCTAGAATGTGGTTAATCATGGTAAACTGGTAAATCATACTAGAATGTGGTTAATCATGGTAAACTGGTAAATCATACTAGAATGTGGTTAATCATGGTAAACTATGGTAAATCAGGCTAGAATCATGGTAAGTCATGCTAGAATGTGGTTAATCATGGTAAACTATGGTAAATCATGATAGAACGTGGTTAATCATGGTAAATCATACTAGAATGTGGTTAATTATGGTAAACTATGGTAAATCATGCTAGAATGTGGTTAATCATGGTAAATCATGCTAGAATGTGGTTAATCATGGTAAACTGGTAAATCATACTAGAATGTGGTTAATCATGGTAAACTGGTAAATCATACTAGAATGTGGTTAATCATGGTAAACTGGTAAATCATACTAGAATGTGGTTAATCATGGTAAACTATGGTAAATCAGGCTAGAATCATGGTAAGTCATGCTAGAATGTGGTTAATCATGGTAAACTATGGTAAATCATGATAGAACGTGGTTAATCATGGTAAACTGGTAAATCATGCTAGAATCATGGTAAATCATGGTAAACTATGGTAAATCATACTAGAATGTGGTTAATCATGGTAAACTATGGTAAATCATGATAGAACATGGTTAATCATGGTAAACTATGGTAAATCATACTAGAATGTGGTTAATCATGGTAAACTATGGTAAATCAGGCTAGAATCATGGTAAATCATACTAGAACATGGTTAATCATGGTAAATCATACTAGAATGTGGTTAATTATGGTAAACTATGGTAAATCATGCTAGAATGTGGTTAATCATGGTAAATCATGCTAGAATGTGGTTAATCATGGTAAACTGGTAAATCATGATAGAACGTGGTTAATCATGGTAAACTGGTAAATCATGCTAGAATCATGGTAAATCATGGTAAACTATGGTAAATCATACTAGAATGTGGTTAATCATGGTAAACTATGGTAAATCATGATAGAACATGGTTAATCATGGTAAACTATGGTAAATCATACTAGAATGTGGTTAATCATGGTAAACTATGGTAAATCAGGCTAGAATCATGGTAAATCATACTAGAACATGGTTAATCATGGTAAATCATACTAGAATGTGGTTAATCATGGTAAACTATGGTAAATCATGATAGAACATGGTTAATCATGGTAAGTCATGCTAGAATGTGGTTAATCATGGTAAACTATGGTAAATCAGGCTAGAATCATGGTAAATCATACTAGAACATGGTTAATCATGGTAAATCATACTAGAATGTGGTTAATTATGGTAAACTATGGTAAATCATGCTAGAATGTGGTTAATCATGGTAAATCATGCTAGAATGTGGTTAATCATGGTAAACTGGTAAATCATGATAGAACGTGGTTAATCATGGTAAACTGGTAAATCATGCTAGAATCATGGTAAATCATGGTAAACTATGGTAAATCATACTAGAATGTGGTTAATCATGGTAAACTATGGTAAATCATGATAGAACATGGTTAATCATGGTAAACTATGGTAAATCATACTAGAATGTGGTTAATCATGGTAAACTATGGTAAATCAGGCTAGAATCATGGTAAATCATACTAGAACATGGTTAATCATGGTAAATCATACTAGAATGTGGTTAATCATGGTAAACTGGTAAATCATGCTAGAATGTGGTTAATCATGGTAAACTATGGTAAATCAGGCTAGAATCATGGTAAATCATACTAGAACATGGTTAATCATGGTAAATCATGCTAGAACGTGGTTAATCATGGTAAGTCATGCTAGAATGTGGTTAATCATGGTAAACTATGGTAAATCAGGCTAGAATCATGGTAAATCATACTAGAACATGGTTAATCATGGTAAACTATGGTAAATCATACTAGAATGTGGTTAATCATGGTAAACTATGGTAAATCAGGCTAGAATCATGGTAAATCAGGCTAGAATGTGGTTAATCATGGTAAACTATGGTAAATCATGCTAGAATGTGGTTAATCATGGTAAACTATGGTAAATCAGGCTAGAATCATGGTAAATCATACTAGAACATGGTTAATCATGGTAAACTATGGTAAATCATACTAGAATCATGGTAAGTCATGCTAGAATGTGGTTAATCATGGTAAACTATGGTAAATCAGGCTAGAATCATGGTAAATCATACTAGAACATGGTTAATCATGGTAAACTATGGTAAATCATACTAGAATCATGGTAAGTCATGCTAGAATGTGGTTAATCATGGTAAACTATGGTAAATCAGGCTAGAATCATGGTAAATCATACTAGAACATGGTTAATCATGGTAAATCATACTAGAACATGGTTAATCATGGTAAACTATGGTAAATCAGGCTAGAATCATGGTAAATCATACTAGAACATGGTTAATCATGGTAAACTATGGTAAATCATACTAGAATCATGGTAAGTCATGCTAGAATGTGGTTAATCATGGTAAACTATGGTAAATCAGGCTAGAATGTGGTTAATCATGGTAAACTATGGTAAATCATGCTAGAATGTGGTTAATCATGGTAAACTATGGTAAATCAGGCTAGAATCATGGTAAATCATACTAGAACATGGTTAATCATGGTAAATCATACTAGAACGTGGTTAATCATGGTAAGTCATACTAGAATGTGGTTAATCATGGTAAACTATGGTAAATCATGCTAGAACGTGGTTAATCATGGTAAATCATGATAGAACGTGGTTAATCATGGTAAACTATGGTAAATCAGGCTAGAATCATGGTAAATCATACTAGAACATGGTTAATCATGGTAAATCATGCTAGAACGTGGTTAATCATGGTAAGTCATACTAGAATGTGGTTAATCATGGTAAACTATGGTAAATCATGATAGAACGTGGTTAATCATGGTAAATCATGCTAGAATGTGGTTAATCATGGTAAGTCATGCTAGAATGTGGTTAATCATGGTAAACTATGGTAAATCAGGCTAGAATCATGGTAAGTCATGCTAGAACGTGGTTAATCATGGTAAATCATGATAGAAGCGTGGTTAATCATGGTAAGTCATGCTAGAATGTGGTTAATCATGGTAAACTATGGTGAATCAGGCTAGAATCATGGTAAGTCATGCTAGAACGTGGTTAATCATGGTAAATCATACTAGAACGTGGTTAATCATGGTAAGTCATGCTAGAATGTGGTTAATCATGGTAAACTATGGTAAATCATGATAGAACGTGGTTAATCATGGTAAATCATGCTAGAATGTGGCTAATCATGGTAAACTATGGTAAATCATGATAGAACGTGGTTAATCATGGTAAGTCATGCTAGAATGTGGTTAATCATGGTAAACTATGGTAAATCAGGCTAGAATCATGGTAAATCATGCTAGAAACGTGGTTAATCATGGTAAACTATGGTAAATCAGGCTAGAATCATGGTAAATCATACTAGAACATGGTTAATCATGGTAAATCATACTAGAATGTGGTTAATCATGGTAAACTGGTAAATCATGCTAGAATGTGGTTAATCATGGTAAACTATGGTAAATCAGGCTATAATCATGGTAAATCATACTAGAACATGGTTAATCATGGTAAATCATACTAGAATCATGGTAAGTCATGCTAGAATGTGGTTAATCATGGTAAACTATGGTAAATCAGGCTAGAATGTGGTTAATCATGGTAAACTATGGTAAATCATGCTAGAATGTGGTTAATCATGGTAAACTATGGTAAATCAGGCTAGAATCATGGTAAATCATACTAGAATGTGGTTAATCATGGTAAACTGGTAAATCATGCTAGAATGTGGTTAATCATGGTAAACTATGGTAAATCAGGCTAGAATCATGGTAAATCATACTAGAACATGGTTAATCATGGTAAATCATGCTAGAACGTGGTTAATCATGGTAAGTCATACTAGAATGTGGTTAATCATGGTAAACTATGGTAAATCATGATAGAACGTGGTTAATCATGGTAAGTCATGCTAGAATGTGGTTAATCATGGTAAACTATGGTAAATCAGGCTAGAATCATGGTAAGTCATGCTAGAACGCGTGGTTAATCATGGTAAATCATACTAGAACGTGGTTAATCATGGTAAGTCATGCTAGAATGTGGTTAATCATGGTAAACTATGGTAAATCATGATAGAACGTGGTTAATCATGGTAAATCATGCTAGAATGTGGTTAATCATGGTAAACTATGGTAAATCATGATAGAACGCGTGGTTAATCATGGTAAATCATGATAGAACGTGGTTAATCATGGTAAGTCATGCTAGAATGTGGTTAATCATGGTAAACTATGGTAAATCAGGCTAGAATCATGGTAAGTCATGCTAGAACGTGGTTAATCATGGTAAACTATGGTAAATCAGGCTAGAATCATGGTAAATCATACTAGAACATGGTTAATCATGGTAAACTATGGTAAATCATACTAGAATCATGGTAAGTCATGCTAGAATGTGGTTAATCATGGTAAACTATGGTAAATCAGGCTAGAATCATGGTAAATCATACTAGAACATGGTTAATCATGGTAAACTATGGTAAATCATACTAGAATCATGGTAAATCATGCTAGAATGTGGTTAATCATGGTAAACTATGGTAAATCAGGCTAGAATCATGGTAAATCATACTAGAACATGGTTAATCATGGTAAATCATACTAGAACATGGTTAATCATGGTAAACTATGGTAAATCAGGCTAGAATCATGGTAAATCATACTAGAACATGGTTAATCATGGTAAACTATGGTAAATCATACTAGAACATGGTTAATCATGGTAAACTATGGTAAATCATACTAGAATCATGGTAAGTCATGCTAGAATGTGGTTAATCATGGTAAACTATGGTAAATCAGGCTAGAATGTGGTTAATCATGGTAAACTATGGTAAATCATGCTAGAATGTGGTTAATCATGGTAAACTATGGTAAATCAGGCTAGAATCATGGTAAATCATACTAGAACATGGTTAATCATGGTAAATCATACTAGAACGTGGTTAATCATGGTAAGTCATACTAGAATGTGGTTAATCATGGTAAACTATGGTAAATCATGCTAGAACGTGGTTAATCATGGTAAATCATGATAGAACGTGGTTAATCATGGTAAACTATGGTAAATCAGGCTAGAATCATGGTAAATCATACTAGAACATGGTTAATCATGGTAAATCATGCTAGAACGTGGTTAATCATGGTAAGTCATACTAGAATGTGGTTAATCATGGTAAACTATGGTAAATCATGATAGAACGTGGTTAATCATGGTAAATCATGCTAGAATGTGGTTAATCATGGTAAGTCATGCTAGAATGTGGTTAATCATGGTAAACTATGGTAAATCAGGCTAGAATCATGGTAAGTCATGCTAGAACGTGGTTAATCATGGTAAATCATGATAGAACGTGGTTAATCATGGTAAGTCATGCTAGAATGTGGTTAATCATGGTAAACTATGGTGAATCAGGCTAGAATCATGGTAAGTCATGCTAGAACGTGGTTAATCATGGTAAATCATACTAGAACGTGGTTAATCATGGTAAGTCATGCTAGAATGTGGTTAATCATGGTAAACTATGGTAAATCATGATAGAACGTGGTTAATCATGGTAAATCATGCTAGAATGTGGCTAATCATGGTAAACTATGGTAAATCATGATAGAAGCGTGGTTAATCATGGTAAGTCATGCTAGAATGTGGTTAATCATGGTAAACTATGGTAAATCAGGCTAGAATCATGGTAAATCATGCTAGAACGTGGTTAATCATGGTAAACTATGGTAAATCAGGCTAGAATCATGGTAAATCATACTAGAACATGGTTAATCATGGTAAATCATACTAGAATGTGGTTAATCATGGTAAACTGGTAAATCATGCTAGAATGTGGTTAATCATGGTAAACTATGGTAAATCAGGCTATAATCATGGTAAATCATACTAGAACATGGTTAATCATGGTAAATCATACTAGAACATGGTTAATCATGGTAAATCATACTAGAATCATGGTAAGTCATGCTAGAATGTGGTTAATCATGGTAAACTATGGTAAATCAGGCTAGAATGTGGTTAATCATGGTAAACTATGGTAAATCATGCTAGAATGTGGTTAATCATGGTAAACTATGGTAAATCAGGCTAGAATCATGGTAAATCATACTAGAATGTGGTTAATCATGGTAAACTGGTAAATCATGCTAGAATGTGGTTAATCATGGTAAACTATGGTAAATCAGGCTAGAATCATGGTAAATCATACTAGAACATGGTTAATCATGGTAAATCATGCTAGAACGTGGTTAATCATGGTAAGTCATACTAGAATGTGGTTAATCATGGTAAACTATGGTAAATCATGATAGAACGTGGTTAATCATGGTAAGTCATGCTAGAATGTGGTTAATCATGGTAAACTATGGTAAATCAGGCTAGAATCATGGTAAGTCATGCTAGAACGTGGTTAATCATGGTAAATCATACTAGAACGTGGTTAATCATGGTAAGTCATGCTAGAATGTGGTTAATCATGGTAAACTATGGTAAATCATGATAGAACGTGGTTAATCATGGTAAATCATGCTAGAATGTGGTTAATCATGGTAAACTATGGTAAATCATGATAGAAGCGTGGTTAATCATGGTAAATCATGATAGAAACGTGGTTAATCATGGTAAGTCATGCTAGAATGTGGTTAATCATGGTAAACTATGGTAAATCAGGCTAGAATCATGGTAAGTCATGCTAGAACGTGGTTAATCATGGTAAATCATACTAGAACGTGGTTAATCATGGTAAGTCATGCTAGAATGTGGTTAATCATGGTAAACTATGGTAAATCATGATAGAACATGGTTAATCATGGTAAATCATGCTAGAATGTGGTTAATCATGGTAAACTATGGTAAATCATGATAGAAACGTAATCATGGTAAGTCATGCTAGAATGTGGTTAATCATGGTAAACTATGGTAAATCAGGCTAGAATCATGGTAAATCATACTAGAACATGGTTAATCATGGTAAATCATACTAGAACATGGTTAATCATGGTAAACTATGGTAAATCAGGCTAGAATCATGGTAAATCATACTAGAACATGATTAATCATGGTAAATCATACTAGAACATGGTTAATCATGGTAAACTATGGTAAATCATACTAGAATCATGGTAAGTCATGCTAGAATGTGGTTAATCATGGTAAACTATGGTAAATCAGGCTAGAATGTGGTTAATCATGGCAAGTCATGCTAGAATGTGATTAATCATGGTAAACTATGGTAAATCAGGCTAGAATCATGGTAAATCATACTAGAACATGGTTAATCATGCTAGAATGTAGTTAATCATGGTAAGTCATGCTAGAATGTGGTTAATCATGGTAAACTATGGTAAATCAGGCTAGAATGTGGTTAATCATGGTAAACTATGGTAAATCATGCTAGAATGTGGTTAATCATGGTAAACTATGGTAAATCAGGCTAGAATCATGGTAAATCATACTAGAACATGGTTAATCATGGTAAATCATACTAGAATGTGGTTAATCATGGTAAACTGGTAAATCATGCTAGAATGTGGTTAATCATGGTAAACTATGGTAAATCAGGCTAGAATCATGGTAAATCATACTAGAACATTGTTAATCATGGTAAATCATGCTAGAACGTGGTTAATCATGGTAAGTCATGCTAGAATGTGGTTAATCATGGTAAACTATGGTAAATCAGGCTAGAATCATGGTAAGTCATGCTAGAACGTGGTTAATCATGGTAAATCATACTAGAAACGTGGTTAATCATGGTAAGTCATGCTAGAATGTGGTTAATCATGGTAAACTATGGTAAATCATGATAGAACGTGGTTAATCATGGTAAATCATGCTAGAATGTGGTTAATCATGGTAAACTATGGTAAATCATGCTAGAACGTGGTTAATCATGGTAAATCATGATAGAAACGTGGTTAATCATGGTAAGTCATGCTAGAATGTGGTTAATCATGGTAAACTATAGTAAATCAGGCTAGAATCATGGTAAGTCATGCTAGAACGTGGTTAATCATGGTAAACTATGGTAAATCATGCTAGAATGTGGTTAATCATGGTAAACTATGGTAAATCATGATAGAACGTGGTTAATCATGGTAAGTCATGCTAGAATGTGGTTAATCATGGTAAACTGGTAAATCATGCTAGAATGTGGTTAATCATGGTAAACTGGTAAATCATGCTAGAATGTGGTTAATCATGGTAAGTCATGCTAGAACGTGGTTAATCATGGTAAATCATACTAGAATGTGGTTAATCATGGTAAGTCATGCTAGAATGTGGTTAATCATGGTAAACTATGGTAAATCAGGCTAGAATCATGGTAAGTCATGCTAGAATGTGGTTAATCATGGTAAACTATGGTAAATCATACTAGAATGTGGTTAATCATGGTAAACTATGGTAAATCATGCTAGAATGTGGTTAATCATGGTAAACTATGGTAAATCAGGCTAGAATCATGGTAAATCGTACTAGAACATGGTTAATCATGGTAAATCATGCTAGAACGTGGTTAATCATGGTAAGTCATACTAGAATGTGGTTAATCATGGTAAACTAGAATCATGATAGAACGTTCAAAGTCATGCTAGAATGTGGTTAATCATGGTAAACTATGGTAAATCATGCTAGAATGTGGTTAATCATGGTAAACTATGGTAAAATCATGATAGAACATGGTTAATCATGGTAAATCATGCTAGAATGTGGTTAATCATGGTAAACTATGGTAAATCATGATAGAACTAATCATGGTAAGTCATGCTAGAATGTGGTTAATCATGGTAAACTATGGTAAATCATGCTAGAATGTGGTTAATCATGGTAAACTATGGTAAATCATGATAGAACATGGTTAATCATGGTAAATCATGCTAGAATGTGTTAATCATGGTAAACTATGGTAAATCATGATAGAAACGTAATCATGGTAAGTCATGCTAGAATGTGGTTAATCATGGTAAACTATGGTAAATCAGGCTAGAATCATGGTAAATCATACTAGAACATGGTTAATCATGGTAAATCATACTAGAACATGGTTAATCATGGTAAACTATGGTAAATCAGGCTAGAATCATGGTAAATCATACTAGAACATGATTAATCATGGTAAATCATACTAGAACATGGTTAATCATGGTAAACTATGGTAAATCATACTAGAATCATGGTAAGTCATGCTAGAATGTGGTTAATCATGGTAAACTATGGTAAATCAGGCTAGAATGTGGTTAATCATGGCAAGTCATGCTAGAATGTGATTAATCATGGTAAACTATGGTAAATCAGGCTAGAATCATGGTAAATCATACTAGAACATGGTTAATCATGCTAGAATGTGGTTAATCATGGTAAGTCATGCTAGAATGTGGTTAATCATGGTAAACTATGGTAAATCAGGCTAGAATGTGGTTAATCATGGTAAACTATGGTAAATCATGCTAGAATGTGGTTAATCATGGTAAACTATGGTAAATCAGGCTAGAATCATGGTAAATCATACTAGAACATGGTTAATCATGGTAAATCATACTAGAATGTGGTTAATCATGGTAAACTGGTAAATCATGCTAGAATGTGGTTAATCATGGTAAACTATGGTAAATCAGGCTAGAATCATGGTAAATCATACTAGAACATTGTTAATCATGGTAAATCATGCTAGAACGTGGTTAATCATGGTAAGTCATGCTAGAATGTGGTTAATCATGGTAAACTATGGTAAATCAGGCTAGAATCATGGTAAGTCATGCTAGAACGTGGTTAATCATGGTAAATCATACTAGAACGTGGTTAATCATGGTAAGTCATGCTAGAATGTGGTTAATCATGGTAAACTATGGTAAATCATGATAGAACGTGGTTAATCATGGTAAATCATGCTAGAATGTGGTTAATCATGGTAAACTATGGTAAATCATGCTAGAACGTGGTTAATCATGGTAAATCATGATAGAACGTGGTTAATCATGGTAAGTCATGCTAGAATGTGGTTAATCATGGTAAACTATAGTAAATCAGGCTAGAATCATGGTAAGTCATGCTAGAACGTGGTTAATCATGGTAAACTATGGTAAATCATGCTAGAATGTGGTTAATCATGGTAAACTATGGTAAATCATGATAGAACGTGGTTAATCATGGTAAGTCATGCTAGAATGTGGTTAATCATGGTAAACTGGTAAATCATGCTAGAATGTGGTTAATCATGGTAAACTGGTAAATCATGCTAGAATGTGGTTAATCATGGTAAGTCATGCTAGAACGTGGTTAATCATGGTAAATCATACTAGAATGTGGTTAATCATGGTAAGTCATGCTAGAATGTGGTTAATCATGGTAAACTATGGTAAATCAGGCTAGAATCATGGTAAGTCATGCTAGAATGTGGTTAATCATGGTAAACTATGGTAAATCATACTAGAATGTGGTTAATCATGGTAAACTATGGTAAATCATGCTAGAATGTGGTTAATCATGGTAAACTATGGTAAATCAGGCTAGAATCATGGTAAATCGTACTAGAACATGGTTAATCATGGTAAATCATGCTAGAACGTGGTTAATCATGGTAAGTCATACTAGAATGTGGTTAATCATGGTAAACTATGGTAAATCATGATAGAACGTAATCATGGTAAGTCATGCTAGAATGTGGTTAATCATGGTAAACTATGGTAAATCAGGCTAGAATCATGGTAAATCATACTAGAACATGGTTAATCATGGTAAATCATACTAGAACATGGTTAATCATGGTAAACTATGGTAAATCAGGCTAGAATCATGGTAAATCATACTAGAACATGATTAATCATGGTAAATCATACTAGAACATGGTTAATCATGGTAAACTATGGTAAATCATACTAGAATCATGGTAAGTCATGCTAGAATGTGGTTAATCATGGTAAACTATGGTAAATCAGGCTAGAATGTGGTTAATCATGGCAAGTCATGCTAGAATGTGATTAATCATGGTAAACTATGGTAAATCAGGCTAGAATCATGGTAAATCATACTAGAACATGGTTAATCATGCTAGAATGTGGTTAATCATGGTAAGTCATGCTAGAATGTGGTTAATCATGGTAAACTATGGTAAATCAGGCTAGAATGTGGTTAATCATGGTAAACTATGGTAAATCATGCTAGAATGTGGTTAATCATGGTAAACTATGGTAAATCAGGCTAGAATCATGGTAAATCATACTAGAACATGGTTAATCATGGTAAATCATACTAGAATGTGGTTAATCATGGTAAACTGGTAAATCATGCTAGAATGTGGTTAATCATGGTAAACTATGGTAAATCAGGCTAGAATCATGGTAAATCATACTAGAACATTGTTAATCATGGTAAATCATGCTAGAACGTGGTTAATCATGGTAAGTCATGCTAGAATGTGGTTAATCATGGTAAACTATGGTAAATCAGGCTAGAATCATGGTAAGTCATGCTAGAACGTGGTTAATCATGGTAAATCATACTAGAACGTGGTTAATCATGGTAAGTCATGCTAGAATGTGGTTAATCATGGTAAACTATGGTAAATCATGATAGAACGTGGTTAATCATGGTAAATCATGCTAGAATGTGGTTAATCATGGTAAACTATGGTAAATCATGCTAGAACGTGGTTAATCATGGTAAATCATGATAGAACGTGGTTAATCATGGTAAGTCATGCTAGAATGTGGTTAATCATGGTAAACTATAGTAAATCAGGCTAGAATCATGGTAAGTCATGCTAGAATGGTTAATCATGGTAAACTATGGTAAATCATGCTAGAATGTGGTTAATCATGGTAAACTATGGTAAATCATGATAGAACGTGGTTAATCATGGTAAGTCATGCTAGAATGTGGTTAATCATGGTAAACTGGTAAATCATGCTAGAATGTGGTTAATCATGGTAAACTGGTAAATCATGCTAGAATGTGGTTAATCATGGTAAGTCATGCTAGAACGTGGTTAATCATGGTAAATCATACTAGAATGTGGTTAATCATGGTAAGTCATGCTAGAATGTGGTTAATCATGGTAAACTATGGTAAATCAGGCTAGAATCATGGTAAGTCATGCTAGAATGTGGTTAATCATGGTAAACTATGGTAAATCATACTAGAATGTGGTTAATCATGGTAAACTATGGTAAATCATGCTAGAATGTGGTTAATCATGGTAAACTATGGTAAATCAGGCTAGAATCATGGTAAATCGTGGTAGAACATGGTTAATCATGGTAAATCATGCTAGAACGTGGTTAATCATGGTAAGTCATACTAGAATGTGGTTAATCATGGTAAACTATGGTAAATCATGATAGAACGTGGTTAATCATGGTAAATCATGCTAGAATGTGGTTAATCATGGTAAGTCATGCTAGAATGTGGTTAATCATGGTAAACTATGGTAAATCAGGCTAGAATCATGGTAAGTCATGCTAGAACATGGTTAATCATGGTAAATCATACTAGAACGTGGTTAATCATGGTAAGTCATGCTAGAATGTGGTTAATCATGGTAAACTATGGTAAATCATAATAGAACGTGGTTAATCATGGTAAATCATGCTAGAATGTGGTTAATCATGGTAAGTCATGCTAGAACGTGGTTAATCATGGTAAACTATGGTAAATCATGATAGAACGTGGTTAATCATGGTAAATCATACTAGAATGTGGTTAATCATGGTAAGTCATGCTAGAATGTGGTTAATCATGGTAAACTATGGTAAATCAGGCTAGAACGTGGTTAATCATGGTAAAGTCATACTAGAATGTGGTTAATCATGGTAAACTATGGTAAATCATGATAGAACGTGGTTAATCATGGTAAATCATGCTAGAATGTGGTTAATCATGGTAAGTCATGCTAGAATGTGGTTAATCATGGTAAGTCATACTAGAATGTGGTTAATCATGGTAAACTATGGTAAATCATGATAGAACTAATCATGGTAAGTCATGCTAGAACGTGGTTAATCATGGTAAGTCATGCTAGAATGTGGTTAATCATGGTAAGTCATACTAGAATGTGGTTAATCATGGTAAGTCATACTAGAATGTGGTTAATCATGGTAAACTATGGTAAATCATGATAGAACGTGGTTAATCATGGTAAGTCATGCTAGAATGTGATTAATCATGGTAAACTATGGTAAATCAGGCTAGAATCATGGTAAGTCATGCTAGAATGTGGTTAATCATGGTAAACTATGGTAAATCAGGCTAGAATCATGGTAAGTCATGCTAGAATGTGGTTAATCATGGTAAACTATGGTAAATCAGGCTAGAATCATGGTAAGTCATGCTAGAATGTGGTTAATCATGGTAAATCATGCTAGAATGTGGTTAATCATGGTAAACTATGGTAAATCAGGCTAGAATCATGGTAAGTCATGCTAGAACGTGGTTAATCATGGTAAATCATACTAGAACGGGTTAATCATGGTAAATCATGCTAGAATGTGGTTAATCATGGTAAACTATGGTAAATCAGGCTAGAATCATGGTAAATCATACTAGAACGTGGTTAATCATGGTAAATCATACTAGAACGTGGTTAATCATGGTAAGTCATGCTAGAATGTGGTTAATCATGGTAAACTATGGTAAATCAGGCTAGAATCATGGTAAATCATACTAGAACGTGGTTAATCATGGTAAATCATACTAGAACGTGGTTAATCATGGTAAGTCATGCTAGAATGTGGTTAATCATGGTAAACTATGGTAAATCATGATAGAACGTAGAATCATGGTAAATCATGCTAGAATGTGGTTAATCATGGTAAACTATGGTAAATCATGCTAGAACGTGGTTAATCATGGTAAATCATGATAGAACGTGGTTAATCATGGTAAGTCATGCTAGAATGTGGTTAATCATGGTAAACTATAGTAAATCAGGCTAGAATCATGGTAAGTCATGCTAGAACGTGGTTAATCATGGTAAACTATGGTAAATCATGCTAGAATGTGGTTAATCATGGTAAACTATGGTAAATCATGATAGAACGTGGTTAATCATGGTAAGTCATGCTAGAATGTGGTTAATCATGGTAAACTGGTAAATCATGCTAGAATGTGGTTAATCATGGTAAACTGGTAAATCATGCTAGAATGTGGTTAATCATGGTAAGTCATGCTAGAACGTGGTTAATCATGGTAAATCATACTAGAATGTGGTTAATCATGGTAAGTCATGCTAGAATGTGGTTAATCATGGTAAACTATGGTAAATCAGGCTAGAATCATGGTAAATCATGCTAGAATGTGGTTAATCATGGTAAACTATGGTAAATCATACTAGAATGTGGTTAATCATGGTAAACTATGGTAAATCATGCTAGAATGTGGTTAATCATGGTAAACTATGGTAAATCAGGCTAGAATCATGGTAAATCGTACTAGAACATGGTTAATCATGGTAAATCATGCTAGAACGTGGTTAATCATGGTAAGTCATACTAGAATGTGGTTAATCATGGTAAACTATGGTAAATCATGATAGAACGTAATCATGGTAAGTCATGCTAGAATGTGGTTAATCATGGTAAACTATGGTAAATCATGCTAGAATGTGGTTAATCATGGTAAACTATGGTAAATCAGGCTAGAATGTGGTTAATCATGGTAAACTATGGTAAATCATGCTAGAATGTGGTTAATCATGGTAAACTATGGTAAATCAGGCTAGAATCATGGTAAATCATACTAGAACATGGTTAATCATGGTAAATCATACTAGAATGTGGTTAATCATGGTAAACTGGTAAATCATGCTAGAATGTGGTTAATCATGGTAAACTATGGTAAATCAGGCTAGAATCATGGTAAATCATACTAGAACATTGTTAATCATGGTAAATCATGCTAGAACGTGGTTAATCATGGTAAGTCATGCTAGAATGTGGTTAATCATGGTAAACTATGGTAAATCAGGCTAGAATCATGGTAAGTCATGCTAGAACGTGGTTAATCATGGTAAATCATACTAGAACGTGGTTAATCATGGTAAGTCATGCTAGAATGTGGTTAATCATGGTAAACTATGGTAAATCATGATAGAACGTGGTTAATCATGGTAAATCATGCTAGAATGTGGTTAATCATGGTAAACTATGGTAAATCATGCTAGAACGTGGTTAATCATGGTAAATCATGATAGAACGTGGTTAATCATGGTAAGTCATGCTAGAATGTGGTTAATCATGGTAAACTATAGTAAATCAGGCTAGAATCATGGTAAGTCATGCTAGAACGTGGTTAATCATGGTAAACTATGGTAAATCATGCTAGAATGTGGTTAATCATGGTAAACTATGGTAAATCATGATAGAACGTGGTTAATCATGGTAGTAAGTCATGCTAGAATGTGGTTAATCATGGTAAACTGGTAAATCATGCTAGAATGTGGTTAATCATGGTAAACTGGTAAATCATGCTAGAATGTGGTTAATCATGGTAAGTCATGCTAGAACGTGGTTAATCATGGTAAATCATACTAGAATGTGGTTAATCATGGTAAGTCATGCTAGAATGTGGTTAATCATGGTAAACTATGGTAAATCAGGCTAGAATCATGGTAAGTCATGCTAGAATGTGGTTAATCATGGTAAACTATGGTAAATCATACTAGAATGTGGTTAATCATGGTAAACTATGGTAAATCATGCTAGAATGTGGTTAATCATGGTAAACTATGGTAAATCAGGCTAGAATCATGGTAAATCGTACTAGAACATGGTTAATCATGGTAAATCATGCTAGAACGTGGTTAATCATGGTAAGTCATACTAGAATGTGGTTAATCATGGTAAACTATGGTAAATCATGATAGAACGTAATCATGGTAAGTCATGCTAGAATGTGGTTAATCATGGTAAACTATGGTAAATCAGGCTAGAATCATGGTAAATCATACTAGAACATGGTTAATCATGGTAAATCATACTAGAACATGGTTAATCATGGTAAACTATGGTAAATCAGGCTAGAATCATGGTAAATCATACTAGAACATGATTAATCATGGTAAATCATACTAGAACATGGTTAATCATGGTAAACTATGGTAAATCATACTAGAATCATGGTAAGTCATGCTAGAATGTGGTTAATCATGGTAAACTATGGTAAATCAGGCTAGAATGTGGTTAATCATGGCAAGTCATGCTAGAATGTGATTAATCATGGTAAACTATGGTAAATCAGGCTAGAATCATGGTAAATCATACTAGAACATGGTTAATCATGCTAGAATGTGGTTAATCATGGTAAGTCATGCTAGAATGTGGTTAATCATGGTAAACTATGGTAAATCAGGCTAGAATGTGGTTAATCATGGTAAACTATGGTAAATCATGCTAGAATGTGGTTAATCATGGTAAACTATGGTAAATCAGGCTAGAATCATGGTAAATCATACTAGAACATGGTTAATCATGGTAAATCATACTAGAATGTGGTTAATCATGGTAAACTGGTAAATCATGCTAGAATGTGGTTAATCATGGTAAACTATGGTAAATCAGGCTAGAATCATGGTAAATCATACTAGAACATTGTTAATCATGGTAAATCATGCTAGAACGTGGTTAATCATGGTAAGTCATGCTAGAATGTGGTTAATCATGGTAAACTATGGTAAATCAGGCTAGAATCATGGTAAGTCATGCTAGAACGTGGTTAATCATGGTAAATCATACTAGAACGTGGTTAATCATGGTAAGTCATGCTAGAATGTGGTTAATCATGGTAAACTATGGTAAATCATGATAGAACGTGGTTAATCATGGTAAATCATGCTAGAATGTGGTTAATCATGGTAAACTATGGTAAATCATGCTAGAACGCGTGGTTAATCATGGTAAATCATGATAGAACGTGGTTAATCATGGTAAGTCATGCTAGAATGTGGTTAATCATGGTAAACTATAGTAAATCAGGCTAGAATCATGGTAAGTCATGCTAGAACGTGGTTAATCATGGTAAACTATGGTAAATCATGCTAGAATGTGGTTAATCATGGTAAACTATGGTAAATCATGATAGAACGTGGTTAATCATGGTAAGTCATGCTAGAATGTGGTTAATCATGGTAAACTGGTAAATCATGCTAGAATGTGGTTAATCATGGTAAACTGGTAAATCATGCTAGAATGTGGTTAATCATGGTAAGTCATGCTAGAACGTGGTTAATCATGGTAAATCATACTAGAATGTGGTTAATCATGGTAAGTCATGCTAGAATGTGGTTAATCATGGTAAACTATGGTAAATCAGGCTAGAATCATGGTAAGTCATGCTAGAATGTGGTTAATCATGGTAAACTATGGTAAATCATACTAGAATGTGGTTAATCATGGTAAACTATGGTAAATCATGCTAGAATGTGGTTAATCATGGTAAACTATGGTAAATCAGGCTAGAATCATGGTAAATCGTGCTAGAACATGGTTAATCATGGTAAATCATGCTAGAACGTGGTTAATCATGGTAAGTCATACTAGAATGTGGTTAATCATGGTAAACTATGGTAAATCATGATAGAACGTGGTTAATCATGGTAAATCATGCTAGAATGTGGTTAATCATGGTAAGTCATGCTAGAATGTGGTTAATCATGGTAAACTATGGTAAATCAGGCTAGAATCATGGTAAGTCATGCTAGAACATGGTTAATCATGGTAAATCATACTAGAACGTGGTTAATCATGGTAAGTCATGCTAGAATGTGGTTAATCATGGTAAACTATGGTAAATCATAATAGAACGTGGTTAATCATGGTAAATCATGCTAGAATGTGGTTAATCATGGTAAGTCATGCTAGAACGTGGTTAATCATGGTAAACTATGGTAAATCATGATAGAACGTGGTTAATCATGGTAAGTCATACTAGAATGTGGTTAATCATGGTAAGTCATGCTAGAATGTGGTTAATCATGGTAAACTATGGTAAATCAGGCTAGAACGTGGTTAATCATGGTAAGTCATACTAGAATGTGGTTAATCATGGTAAACTATGGTAAATCATGATAGAACGTGGTTAATCATGGTAAATCATGCTAGAATGTGGTTAATCATGGTAAGTCATGCTAGAATGTGGTTAATCATGGTAAGTCATACTAGAATGTGGTTAATCATGGTAAACTATGGTAAATCATGATAGAACGTGGTTAATCATGGTAAGTCATGCTAGAACGTGGTTAATCATGGTAAGTCATGCTAGAATGTGGTTAATCATGGTAAGTCATACTAGAATGTGGTTAATCATGGTAAGTCATACTAGAATGTGGTTAATCATGGTAAACTATGGTAAATCATGATAGAACGTGGTTAATCATGGTAAGTCATGCTAGAATGTGATTAATCATGGTAAACTATGGTAAATCAGGCTAGAATCATGGTAAGTCATGCTAGAATGTGGTTAATCATGGTAAACTATGGTAAATCAGGCTAGAATCATGGTAAGTCATGCTAGAATGTGGTTAATCATGGTAAACTATGGTAAATCAGGCTAGAATCATGGTAAGTCATGCTAGAATGTGGTTAATCATGGTAGGTCATGCTAGAATGTGGTTAATCATGGTAAACTATGGTAAATCAGGCTAGAATCATGGTAAGTCATGCTAGAACGTGGTTAATCATGGTAAATCATACTAGAACGTGGTTAATCATGGTAAATCATGCTAGAATGTGGTTAATCATGGTAAACTATGGTAAATCAGGCTAGAATCATGGTAAATCATACTAGAACGTGGTTAATCATGGTAAATCATACTAGAACGTGGTTAATCATGGTAAGTCATGCTAGAATGTGGTTAATCATGGTAAACTATGGTAAATCATGCTAGAACGTGGTTAATCATGGTAAGTCATACTAGAATGTGGTTAATCATGGTAAACTATGGTAAATCATGATAGAACGTGGTTAATCATGGTAAATCATGCTAGAATGTGGTTAATCATGGTAAGCTATGGTAAATCATGCTAGAACGTGGTTAATCATGGTAAGTCATACTAGAATGTGGTTAATCATGGTAAACTATGGTAAATCATGATAGAACGTGGTTAATCATGGTAAATCATGCTAGAATGTGGTTAATCATGGTAAACTATGGTAAATCAGGCTAGAATCATGGTAAATCATACTAGAACGTGGTTAATCATGGTAAGTCATGCTAGAACGTGGTTAATCATGGTAAATCATACTAGAACGTGGTTAATCATGGTAAATCATGCTAGAATGTGGTTAATCATGGTAAACTATGGTAAATCAGGCTAGAATCATGGTAAATCATACTAGAACGTGGTTAATCATGGTAAATCATACTAGAACGTGGTTAATCATGGTAAGTCATGCTAGAATGTGGTTAATCATGGTAAACTATGGTAAATCATGCTAGAACGTGGTTAATCATGGTAAGTCATACTAGAATGTGGTTAATCATGGTAAACTATGGTAAATCATGCTAGAACGTGGTTAATCATGGTAAGTCATACTAGAATGTGGTTAATCATGGTAAACTATGGTAAATCATGATAGAACGTGGTTAATCATGGTAAATCATGCTAGAATGTGGTTAATCATGGTAAGCTATGGTAAATCATGCTAGAACGTGGTTAATCATGGTAAGTCATACTAGAATGTGGTTAATCATGGTAAACTATGGTAAATCATGATAGAACGTGGTTAATCATGGTAAATCATGCTAGAATGTGGTTAATCATGGTAAACTATGGTAAATCAGGCTAGAATCATGGTAAATCATACTAGAACGTGGTTAATCATGGTAAGTCATGCTAGAATGTGGTTAATCATGGTAAACTATGGTAAATCAGGCTAGAATCATGGTAAATCATACTAGAACGTGGTTAATCATGGTAAATCATACTAGAACGTGGTTAATCATGGTAAGTCATGCTAGAATGTGGTTAATCATGGTAAACTATGGTAAATCATGCTAGAACGTGGTTAATCATGGTAAGTCATACTAGAATGTGGTTAATCATGGTAAACTATGGTAAATCATGCTAGAACGTGGTTAATCATGGTAAGTCATACTAGAATGTGGTTAATCATGGTAAACTATGGTAAATCATGATAGAACGTGGTTAATCATGGTAAATCATGCTAGAATGTGGTTAATCATGGTAAGCTATGGTAAATCATGCTAGAACGTGGTTAATCATGGTAAGTCATACTAGAATGTGGTTAATCATGGTAAACTATGGTAAATCATGATAGAACGTGGTTAATCATGGTAAATCATGCTAGAATGTGGTTAATCATGGTAAACTATGGTAAATCAGGCTAGAATCATGGTAAGTCATGCTAGAACGTGGTTAATCATGGTAAATCATACTAGAACGTGGTTAATCATGGTAAGTCATGCTAGAATGTGGTTAATCATGGTAAACTATGGTAAATCAGGCTAGAATCATGGTAAATCATACTAGAACGTGGTTAATCATGGTAAATCATACTAGAATGTGGTTAATCATGGTAAACTATGGTAAATCAGGCTAGAATCATGGTAAATCATACTAGAACGTGGTTAATCATGGTAAGTCATGCTAGAATGTGGTTAATCATGGTAAACTATGGTAAATCAGGCTAGAATCATGGTAAGTCACGCTAGAATGTGGTTAATCATGGTAAACTAGTAAATCAGGCTAGAATCATGGTAAATCATGCTAGAACGTGGTTAATCATGGTAAGTCATGCTAGAATGTGGTTAATCATGGTAAACTATGGTAAATCAGGCTAGAATCATGGTAAATCATACTAGAACGTGGTTAATCATGGTAAGTCATGCTAGAATGTGGTTAATCATGGTAAATCATACTAGAACATGGTTAATCATGGTAAATCATACTAGAACGTGGTTAATCATGGTAAACTATGGTAAATCAGGCTAGAATCATGGTAAGTCATGCTAGAACGTGGTTAATCATGGTAAATCATACTAGAACATGGTTAATCATGGTAAATCATACTAGAACGTGGTTAATCATGGTAAGTCATGCTAGAATGTGGTTAATCATGGTAAACTATGGTAAATCAGGCTAGAATCATGGTAAATCATGCTAGAACGTGGTTAATCATGGTAAATCCCTTTCCCCAAAAGCACTTATTGTTAATGATATAATTACAGATAATAATCTAGATGTGCTGTGTTTGACAGAAACCTGGCTAAAACCTGATGACTACATTACTTTAAATGAGTCCACCCCACAAGATTATTGTTATAAACACGAGCCGCGTCTGAAAGGTAAAGGGGGAGGGGTTGCTGTAATTTATAATAATATCTTCAGTATTACTCAGAAATCTAGTTTTAAATATAATTCTTTTGAAGTTTTGGTGCTTTATGTAGCATTATGTAGTGTAATTGATAAATCCCGTTTGACATTTGTGCTGGCTACTGTATACAGGCCACCAGGGCACAATACAAACTTTATCAAAGAATTTGCTGATTTTCTATCAGAGTTAGTACTGGCTGAAGATAAAATACTAATTGTTGGTGATTTTAATATCCATGTAGATAATGAAAAAGACGCATTGGGATTAGCATTTAGAGACATTCTAAACTCTATTGGAGTAAGGCAACACGTGTCAGGACCCACTCATCGCCGTAATCATACTCTAGACCTAATAAATGTTGATACTGTTGAAATTCTGCAGCAGAGCGACGACATCTCAGATCATTACCTAGTATCATGTATACTTAATTTAGCTAAGGCTGCAAAGCCGTCCCCTCACTTCAAATATGGCAGAACTATCACTGCCGCCACTAAAAATTGCTTTTTAAATAATCTTCCTCATCAGTTTCATCTCCTAAGCATCCCAGATAGCCTAGAGGAACTCGATTTTGCAACAGAAACTATTGACTCTCTTTTTTCCAGCACTTTAGACACAGTTGCTCCCCAGCGCTTAAAGAAGATTAAAGAAAATAGTCCAACGCCGTGGTACAACGAGCACACCCGGGCCCTTAAAACAGCAGCAGAAAAATGGAGCGCAGCTGGAAGAAAACAAAATTAGAGGTTTTTCGTAATTCATGGAAAGAGAGCATGATCGCATACAGAAAGGCTGTAAAAACTGCTAGATCTGCTTATTTCTCGACTCTCTTAGAAGAAAACAAACACCTAGGTATTTATTTGATACACAGTGGCTAAGTTAACCAAAAATAAAGTTTCTACTTCTGATGGTTGTAAACAGCACAGCAGTAATGACTTTATGAACTTCTTTACGTGTAAGATCGATAATATTAGGAAGAAAATTATAACCATGCAGCCGTCTACTACAGTGTCACATGAGACAGAGCATTGTTGTGTCACTGAGAAAAATTACATTCATTCACTGCTATAGGAGAGGAAGAATTGGCTAAACTCGTTAAATCATCTAAATCAACAACATGTATGCTCGACCCTATACCGACTAGGCTATTAAAAGAGATGCTACCAGAGATCCATACATCATAGATCCTCTTCTTAATATCATTAACTCATCTTTGTTATTAGGATATGTACCGAAAACTTTTAAGTTGGCTATTATCAAACCACTTATTAAAAACCTCAACTTGATCCTACAGAATTAGTCAATTATAGGCCCATCTCAAATCTATCTTTCCTGTCAAAAATACTGGAAAAGGCAGTGTCCTCACAATTATGTTCCTTTTTAGAAAGAAATGGTATCTGTGAGGATTTCCAGTCAGGATTTAGACCATATCATAGTACTGAGACTGCTCTCATCAGAGTTACAAATGATTTACTCTTATCATCCGATCGTGGTTGTATCTCTCTATTAGTGTTACTCGATCTTAGCGCTGCATTCAATACTATTGACCACAACATTCTTTTGAATAGACTCGAAAATTATGTTGGCATTAGTGGAACTGCATTGGCATGGCTTAAATCATACTTATCTGACCATTATCAGTTTGTAGCAGTAAATGAAGAGATGTCACACCGATCACAAGTTCAGTATGGAGTACCGCAGGGCTCAGTGCTAATTCATGCGTTCATGACCTCAAGGCTAGATTACTGTAATGCTTTTCTGGGTGGTTGCCCTGCTCGCTTAATAAACAAACTCCAGCTGGTCCAAAACGCAGCAGCTCGAGCTCTTACTAGAACAAGGAAGTATGACCATATTAGCCCGGTTCTGTCAACACTGCACTGGCTCCCTATTAAACATCGTATACATTTTAAAATCTTGCTTATTACTTACAAAGCACTAAATGGTTTAGCTCCCCAGTACTTGAGCGAACTCTTAACGCATTATACTCCATCATGTCTATTACGGTCTCAAAACTGTTGATAATACCTAGAATATCAAAATCAACTGCAGGCGGTCGATCCTTTTCCTATTTAGTGCCTAAACTCTGGAACAGTCTTCCTAGCATTGTTCGGGAAGCAGACACACTCTGTCAGTTTAAATCTAGACTAAAAACATCTCTTTACTATGGCTTACACATAAAACATTATCAATTTCTATTATTCAAATCAGTAAATGATTGTTAGGCTGCATTAACTAGGTCAGCCAGAACCGGGAACACTTCCCATAACACCTGATGTACTCGTTACATCATAAGAAGAATGGCATCTACGCTAATGTTAGTCTCTCTGTTTATCCCGAGGTTTACTGCAGTCAGCTGGATCCAGGCCGTATCCAAATCAGATGGTGGACCAGCGCCTGGACATGACTGAAATGTCTGCAGAGAGCGTGTCAAATAAACTCCCCCTGTAAATGCTGCATCGACACGACATCCTCATTAAACTCGTCTTCGGCGTGACGACTCCAATCTTTCGAATAATCTTACAAATATCTATTTGCCTAATATGAATTAAGACCTGCAATGTTGCCAGAATTATAATCATACACTGTTTGTTCGTCGGCCAGAGGAGAACTGGCACCCCGACTGAGCCTGGTTTCTCCCAAGGTTTTTTTCTCCATTCTGACCCTGAAGGAGTTTTGGTTCCTTGACACCGTTGCCTCTGGCTTTTGGCTTGCTCAGTTGGGGACACCTAAATTTCATCTATATTACCGATCTGCCCGCATTGATGCTATATGATACTTGAAATTAGCTGGATAACATCACCGTTTCACCAGAACGGCTGTACAAATTCTGTTGCATTATTTTCCTGTTAACAATGTGAAGCTGCTTTAAAACAATTGGACTTGTTAAAAGCGCTATATAAATAAAGATGACTTGATTTGATTTGATTTGATAATTGTTGAAGAATTATTGAGAAGTATTAAACTCAGCTGATGTGATAAAGATTATTTGTAACTCTATTATTGTATATGATGTACTTGGTGCATATGGGGCAGAATACGAGCTTCCCACATTATTCAATTGCGTACCAGTGGGGTCTTACTGAAAATAGGGGTGTGCGCAACGACTAGTCTAAACCTCCCCACCATATACGATCCATTAGAAATAGACTACTTAATCTATGAACAGTCAGATCCCATACTGTGGTAATAAGGTTTGTGATTCAGTACTTTGTGTCTTTTATCCAGTGATTTTGTATGTTCCCCTTTCCAAGTTTGTTACAGAGCTCTTCTGTGCTTGTCAATCAAACTGCAATTATGCATCAATAGCAAAATTAGCACTGAAACTTTGCAAAGACTAAAAGATTATAGGCTACACAGTCATTTACACAGTCAATATGGCCAAACGACCGTCTGGATCATTGGGGTTATGAAGACGGATGACTGGCGTCACCATATCAAGGTACACTAAAATAAAAAACACATTGAGGGTAACTATATTGTACTCATGATAACAACTCATAATAGTAAGACTTATTCCCATTCAGTCAGTTAAGCCTCATAAATAAACCTCCCAAACATCACCATAACTAATGTTCATGGGCAAAGCCTTATACATTACAGGTAGTTCATGTGCAGATTACTTAGAATAACTTAATAGTTATGATTGTCATGAAAACATGACTAATGTAATGTATTAATCCTAAAGGGGAGAGTTCTCCTTACAAAGGCTGAAGGTACAGCCAGACTGACTTATGCCTCTTTAACGTTGTATCTTGATAAAAAAAAAGACCAGATAAAATGCTCACACACACACAAAGAGACAGAGAGGCAGAAAGCGATAGGCAGAGTTTCAAAACTAAAACAACACTGCCATCTATTGGTCATGGAAGGGACTGCAGACAGAGATGGCCTTATTTAATCCCTTATTTAATTTATTAATTAAATGTGTGTGTAGACTTTCCTGCCATTTCAAGCATGCTAAAAACACCCAAAAAAGATTATTAAACTTTGACACATTGCCATGGCAACAGTATTTAAAATATCAGGAATCCATTCATATGTCTATATCTGCCATGTTTTGATGAAGTTTGAAGTAAATCGGGTGAAAATAAGACGGCGATTCAAAGCATTTTTGAAAGTGACACACTTCCTGCTGCCAGTTGGTGGCGCTATAACTTTGACTCACAAAAGTCATATCCATGTGATCGGTCAGTTAACATCTATTTTGTCAGCGATGCAATGTGGTTTATAAAATGCCTCCGGAGTCCTGTCATCATTATCGAGTGTTATCATTCAAACTGACCAGGTCAAGCGGTCTTATGTCGTGACGTCACAGTGTAGAATGTGGTGTTCAAAGGCTTGGAACGCACTTGCTCATTTTGTAGGTTGAAGTTTAGGAGTAAGTTATTCTGGTTTCAGAGTGAGAAACAGTTTTATCATGGGACAACTAAGTTCACGACGAAAGAAAGCGACCTGTGTGGAGCATGTACACGAACACCAGCCCTGTGTAGTGCTCAAGTACACCACCATCACGGCAGAGAACCGTCCGCATCGGCTCGATGAGACGCCTGGTGGTGCTGTTGAGATTGATGAAGGGAGAGAGGAGAAACGGAGGTTTTGGAGATCCCCTCATTTCCACCTTTTTCGCAAAAGAACTGGAAAATACCACCTGGCTCAGGCTGAGGTGTATCAGAGTGAGGCGGGATCATACCGAAAAGATGGTAAAATCACATATGATGATGGAATATTGTTTTCTTATAATGAATAATCACTGGCCCAATTCATTTCAAATTCAAGGATTTAAGATTACTAGAACTTTAACTAAAATGAAAAGTACAAATTATATCTCAATGGTACTAAAATAGCACTGGATCTTAGGATAGCTTTATTAAGTGTCATTACCAAAGCAATATTAATCAATATTTCAGAATTTTAGTTCAGAAATAGAGTAACATTGTTCAAAGAATTCTTTAATTTGTAATTGTTTCAGAATTTGTATTCATCATTTTATATTTGACTCATGTTATTAATATTCCCCTCTTTAGATCACACTCTACAGCCCGTTACTATTGAGATCCGTGATCATCAAGAAGCTCCAGCCTCTGAAGTCCTCTCTGCTGCTGAGGAACAGCTGGAGCGGGACGTCCTCCAACCTCAGGACGCTGACGCTCCAGTTAGTTCAGCTGAAGATCTGGACAAGGGTACGTTTACTGCCATAATTCAAAACATAAAATACACATTCTCACATTCCCAGTTGTTGAGAATACAAAGCTTTATTGTGTCATTTTAATTCAGAAACATATCCACTGACATTATTTAGAGATGTTTCTTTTTGTCAAAAATCACCCTAACTGAAGAACCAACATTTTATTCATATTATTTATCTAATTTCTTTTCAAATGATTGGGATTCCCTCTTTTAGATCACACTTCTCCACAGCGCAGTGTAGAGATCCATGATCTTGGAGAAGCTCCAGCTCCTGAAGTCCTCAATGCTGCTGAGGAACAGCTGGAGCAGGACGTCCTCCAAGACGCTCCAGTTAGTTCGGCTGAAGATGACAGCATGGAGGAGCTGGACAAAGGTAAGAATAATAAATACATGAGAATTAGGAAATGTTATTATAAATTATAAAATACATTAAAAAAAGTATTCCATGCTAACTACAATTGCTTATTTATCCACATTTGCTGGCGATTATTTGGACACAAGCTGGGTGATTTGGCTCTGTGCAAAATTGTGCAAGGATGGCCTTAAGGTTTCTTTTTAACTAAATACTAAAAATTCATGATTCGTGCAATTTAACTTTGCTAATTGTTCATTCTTTGATTTGTTAAATTAGTAATTGCAGAAAAGACACCACATATGCCGTATATCAAATGTGTGCTCTCTTTAATCTCACTAGATCACTATTATATTCATGTTAATCTGTGAAAGCACCTCCATCTAACCATCAGATGTTCTTTATTTTAGCCTGGACATCCCAAACGCCTCCCAATGGAGATCGGCCTGACATTCTTGGCAAATAAAGGGCCCCAGCGTTCCTCAGATAATTAAACTGCTGGAGTGGCAGGAACATCATGGTATTGTTCCCATGGACATGTTTTCTTGAAGCTCCAAGGAGGAATTCGATGAGGACAGCACGGCAGGTCTTGCGACAGGTCGTTTACGCCGCTAGAAGAGAACCTGTAAAATTTGTTAAACTTAAGTGTTGTGACCTTATTAAGTTTTGCTAGTGGGTTAATCAGCTCACTGAAACAAGTCCTATATATTCTCAACATGCTTGGTAATGTATTAAACGTCACACAAAACCTCTTCCAGGCACAAAAGTCTACTGTCCGCCAGAGTACAATGCCGACGGCAGGTACCATGCAAAGCCATACAGTGTGGTCGCTAGGAGTCCTTCTCTTCACAATGGTGTGTGGGTATTATCCCTCATACCACGACTTGCACATGATCAGTGAGAAGGACTGGTCCAAACCTGCCTTGTCATTGATCTTTATTTAAAAAAACAAAGAGGGACGTACTAAATTCTAAATCATTCAACAAAGGTGTATATGAGCTAATAATCAGACGTCTGTCATCTCTTTGCATTCAGAATGCTGCCAGATGATCCGTGCTTCTCTGCAGCCTGTCCACAGCAGAGATTATTCTGGAGGAGATGCAGCTTCATGACTGGTTTAAGGTATGAAAGTGGAAACTGATTAGTCAAACGTTCTTTATCATCCTAAACTGGCTCTAAATGTAATGTATTTAGAAACATAATGCTGATTGTTTTTGTTTCAGGTCATGGAGTAAGACATGGAGAGCAACAGAAAACAACTCCCTGTCACAGCCACCATTTTATTCTTGACACAAGTGGCCTTTCCATCCCAAGGAAATGTTTTATGACACCTGACTGTGGATACAGGACTTCCTAAGCACACCAGCCACAGTCTGTCAGGACGGGCACCTACTGCTTCTCCATCTTTGACTCAGCATAGGATCCCTACAAGGCTGTGTGTTGAGCCTGTTGTTCTATTCTCTGTACTCGTATGACTGCTTACCAGCACACACCTCCTGATGCCTGCAGAAAGCACCTAGCATCAGAAAGGACTCGTAACTCGGCACATAAACTGTTTAAACTACTCCCCTCAGAGAAGGGACACAAGACAAGTTCAGAGAACAGAGCACAAGAGTGATGAACGGTTTTTACCTCAAAGCTATTACAGCACTGAACTCTTCACGCTTTATAGATACAACAGCGGTGGCTCAGTGGTTAGCGCTGTTGCCTCACATGAGCCTGGAGTCCTTTCTGTGTGGAGTTTGCATGTTCTCCCCGTGGTTAGCGTGGGTTTCCTCCGTGTGCTCGGTTTCCCCACAGTCCAAAGACATGCTAGATGAACTGAAGAGTCAGCTACTATGTACTTGAATCATCTGATACAACGCACTTACTGTGTGCATACTTGTTTTTATGTAGCACTTATATTTAAAAAATACCTTTATAAGAAAATGCATAATTCGTTTGTAAGAAATTTGATACAAAATGTATAAGAATGTGTATAATTTATAGATATATAAGAATTTTATAAGATAATTCATAAATTATTTAAAGAAATTTTGTGAGATTGATGCTTTTATAAGATAAATTATAATAAAATAAAATGTTTTATTACATTTATATTGCATATGTGTTCCTTGTGGAGTTTCACTTTCTGCCATGTCATTTATGCCACTTCAGGAGTTTAAACGGGATGAAGCCACAAACCTTGACTTGGTTTCAACACAAAATATATCAGAAATCACTGAAATAGAGAAAACTGCACAAAACAAGTCACAGAAGTGGCTACAAAAGTGTTTTATATTTTCCATGAAAGAATGTACATTTTGAACACTTTGTGTTTTATTCCCAGAAGCTGTGAATTGGACATCTTTTTCTCTTGATTATGGTCTCAGTCTCTTTCTATATTTTGTTTTCTAAAGTCATGAAAATGAACAAAAATCATATCTGCTGCAGTCTCCCATTCCCAACTCTAGAAGTTTACCTATGACTGCTGGTGCTTCCCCACATGTGATGATGCGTTTGTGATTTCTGGATAAGGGTTTTTTGTAATCATTTTATAAAGATTGTCCTCACAAAAAGCGATGTCTAACGTATGCACTGGAAAAAAACAGGAAAACACATATTGTCCAAATTACTTAATCATATTATTTGTGATCTATACCCGTGATTTCTTTGCTTACATTAATGTAATTCTCTCAAATGTGCAATCTACTAGATCACATTATTTTGGGTGAATGTGAACCAATTAAGTACTCGAAAATTATATTTGCTGAAACTGTAGTTCCCAGCATGCTTTGCATGGGACTTGACGAGAAGAGTAAAATTGTTAAACTTAAGTGTTGTTTTAAGTGTTTTTGGGCAAAATTAGATAAGGGGTAGACTTTATATTGTTTAATAGTGTTTATATAATAGCCATATTAAAATCATTTTGAGACTACTCAGTTGGGTTACTTAAAAATTACTTCATTCCATGATGTTGAAGTTATGTGAACAAATTATGTTTAACTTGATTCATGTGGAACCGATGTACACTGTAAATCAACACCTTTTTTTCCCCAGTGTGGATTATATAATAGGAAATGTTGACTTTTTCCCATTTCCGTGACCTTTTAAGATTTAGTTCACATCAGATCACGATTCTTTCCACAAACGTTAGTTCGTCTGTCCATAATTGTCAACCGATTTATGAATTATGGTGCGTTCAAGTCCTCCTGGGATGTTCGTAATTACGAGGTGAGAAGTTGTGTTTTATGACATTATGTGCGTTCTCTTTTGCCCGGAGCAAGATGGCGGTGTACCTTCTTTTAATGAATTTCATGAAAATACAGCAAGGTTTGTTAACTCTGCTGATTAAGAATGTGCATCAGGTGAGTTTTACTCTTTACATTTTTAATTAATCTATGAAGCCACTGTAAACGGTATCTTTATATATTAGGCTAACTGTTCTATTACAATGCTTGCTTACTTTGTTGTTACTGATAGTGTCACTGCTAAATACCCGTTATATTCAACTACAGACGTTGCATCCACTGATTTTGCCATGTTTCTCACTGACACGCCCTCAACTCATACAGATTGGGGCTTAAAGAAAATCCCGAACTTCCCACTGGTATTTCCGACTTCATAATGGCGTTCATGTGCGTTGAACTCATAAATACGAACGCAGCATTAGAACCGCTGCACTTCACATTGCCCAATGGAATTTGAACTTGTTCTGCCAGATCACGATTGGTTGGTGTATTACACATGACAAACGGGCATTGATGAATTCCCGACAGCAACATAGTGTGTGTCGGATCTGGGCCTACACTATATTGCTGTCTGGGTTATGTAATATTTTTAAATATATAATATATAGATTTTTAATTAAATCGACACATTAGGTTTGATTATTGATGGAAAAAAAAAAGTTTGTTTTATTTTTTCCCCGTAAAGCCAATGGTAAAGCCACAGAAACTCTCCGAAAGAACCATATATGGCTCGAGAGCCATTTCCGAAAAGACTGTGGAAAATCAGCCAATCAAAACGCACACAACCCATAGCAACGCGTTATGGCAACGCCTCAGACCGACTGAGATGTCCAAATAAACCGAAGTCTTCCGACTGAATACTAACGAACGGCTCAAAGTCGGAAGTTGTACACATTGTCATGTTATTATGTCAAATTTATTTTGTTTTATTGACCACAAATATTATCATTGATATTTGTCTGAGAGGGGCACTTTTGATTAATTTTGAAAAAGGGCAGGGGCTCAAATTCAGTTACATTAGCATCGCTGAACTCATAGAAATGTTCAGAACTGCTCCATTCATATTGTATATTAATGCTTACAAAAGAATCCCCCCACAAGGTAAACTACAAAGCACCTCGCAGAAGAACACTGCTATACAGCGAATCCCCAAATGAACAAAACAGCATCAAGTAAATCCACTTCCGTATTATGTCCGTTATAATCCACTACAGTTCTGTTGTTAACCACGTGATCAGGGGAGAGCGCGAACGCAGTCCCCCACTACCATAAATTATGCAGTCGAGATTCCCACATTTGGGGAATTCGCAAAGGTCAACACAGCCGAAGTGCAATGGCTGAGTCTCGCCCTGGGTGAACCACCTTCATGATCATGGTGTCTCCCCTGCCAGGTAAGTATGAGTTGCACACGCGCTCTGAGGGGGCGTCACTTCAGGAAACACGAGTCTCGGTGACGGTGAGCCAGCGGTCACTCCGCGCGAGCCAACGCCATGCAGACGAAGATCCCGTTCCCGCTGGTTTCTTTTAGTCTCGCTGCTACTCGAGCTTTAAAAACAACAACAACAACAGCGAAATATATCGTTTTATTTGGTAGCGAACACTTTCCCATGATGCAACACGCGCGTCCACCAGCCAATAGAACAACAGATGCTGAAAAACATATTTTAAGAACTCAATAATACGATTATTGGACAACAAGTCGAAATAAAAGGATAGACCATTCTCATTTCTTGGGGTACAATGTTTGAAATGTATTGTTTTTCGTCGGTTTTATTAGTAAAAAAAAAAAAAAAAAAAAAAAACCTAGATTTGTGCGTGTCGTTTTAATAGATCCCGCCAGAGGGCAGCAGATGCGCTCGGTTCATCCTAAAATCAACGAAGAAGAGTCACAGTCAGCTGTTGTGTTTGATTAACTGTCTGTGGAACAGACAGACGAACTTACAATCGCAGACTGTCTTAAATACATATACATACAAACAGCGCGTGTCACTTCTGCAGGGTAATGTTACACATAAACTGCGGTTTGGCGCTACTCCCAGCCATCACAGCAGCTCTGTGAGGAGAAACAGACACATGTTGTGTGTGACCAGCGCTCAGAAATGAGCAGGAGGCGAGCGCTGATCGCAGACACCTTCTGCTTACCGAAGAGACGCAGATGCGCAGCCGGTACCGGAGACTGTCACGGTAAGATCCTGTCGTGATGAGCTCATTGATTTACCCTTCAAAATCACACTTAACACTAAACAGACCTCATGACTTCTGCTTGGCTGCAGATATGAATTCATGCAATCAATATTCGCTAATATTGTGTAATCTCAATCTGCCTTTGTGCAAAATAAGAGTCCTGTCACTCACTTGACGTCGACCAATAGCGAACCACCAATTCCCCACGGACAAAATCAAGCCCCGCCACACATTTGTTCTTGTTCGAGAAGCGTTTCATTCGGATTTACTGGTGCGTTCAAGTCATGCTGTAAAGATCGTATTTACGAGTTGAATGCAGATGACCGGCACCATAAAGTCGTAAGTGTGAAGCTTGGGATGTTCTTTAAGCCCTGATGTTTGCGAGATGTGGGCGTGTCAGTGAGAAACATGGCGGAATACCACAATACTTAAAGGCATTTAGCAGTGATATCATATGAGAACTATGATAGCATTATAATATAACAATATAGCCTAATATATAAAAATAAAGGTTACAGTGAGTTCATACACTTTTGATAGATCCTGACCACTGCAGACCGGGAACACCCCACAAGAGCTGCAGTTTTGGAGATGCTCTGACCCAGTCGTCTAGCCGTCATAATTTGTCCCTTGTCAAACTCACTCAAATCCTTACGCTTGCCCATTTTTCCTGCTTCTAACACATCAACTTTGAGGACAAGTTGATGGTTCCATTCGACCGTAAGTGGACTTTCACGGGGCGGTTCCGCCATCTTAAGTGAGATTCCAATCCAAAGGGAGCGAACATGCTCAGTGCTGCAAACGGCGTAGGGAAGAAGGGAACACCGATACATCACGTCACAGGAAGTGGAGAGTGAAAATCACCCAACTGTCATTGCGCGTCGCCTGTCTGAACTAGCGCTGGAGCAGAGCCAGTAGAGTTTACTGGAGGAGGAGTTTACGCATGCACTTGAATATTCATAGTTATTATACAAATTACGGATATGGCAATAACTGTTACATTCGCATATTACATTTTATGACTATATGTAAACATTAAAAGTACTGAGAAGCAGCTGAGGGCTGTCATTTTTTAATATTTTACTTTATTTTCCTTGAGGAATGTTTACTATGACCATATTACAGATGTAATGTATGACCGTATGCATTACAAAGACCATAGATCAAGAGTACATTTATACACGAATCAAAATGTATTTTCATATTGAATGACAGGTGCATGGTGCAATACAGGTATATGTAAACTAATAAAACTAATGGACAGTTATATTGTATGCCCATTATATTATATTTCAATTTGAAAGTATGTTACAATATTAATGTTAAATCATAGTCCGCGCGACCCTGTCTTTGCCTTTCTTTGATGATGGTGCAGGGCGTTCCACGTGAGCGATTATTGTGAGTGAAGTCCACTTCAGCTGATGTACCGTGAGTAGGGAGCAGTGACCCTGTCGAATTATGTTCACTTGCTGCCTAATATATCCCACCCACTAACAAGTGCCGTGATGAAGAGATCATCAGTGTCATTCACTTCACCCGTCATAATGTTATGTCTGAACGGTGTATATAAAATGGGTGCATCTCATCCAAGGAAATAATGGTGCAGTGTGGTGTTTGTTCAGCAGATGGAGCCGCTGATATCCGCTCAAGCTTGCAGAACCTCATGACACTGTTTTCACGCGAACTCTTCAACGACAGTCTCCCTCCAGTGGTGTTAAAACACCAGCTGTACAGTTTACACAGTGACAAGACCTCAGTGGACAAGCAGGTGGTAAGAGCAGCTTGTGTTCAAAAAACTATACATCTTACATCTATACATCAAATACAAAGCTATACATCTTACATCTATACATCAAATACAAAGCTATACATCTTACATCTATACATCAAATACAAATCTATACATCAAATACAAATCTATACATCTTACGTCTATACATCAAATACAAATCTATACATCTATACAT
Organism: Paracanthobrama guichenoti; assembly: GCA_018749465.1. Lineage (NCBI taxonomy): Eukaryota > Metazoa > Chordata > Actinopteri > Cypriniformes > Gobionidae > Paracanthobrama > Paracanthobrama guichenoti. Next base: position 27,539,838 of record CM031945.1, read on the forward strand.
CAAATACAAATCTATACATCTCTATACATCAAATACAAATCTATACATCAAATACAAATCTATACATCTATACATCAAATACAAATCTATACATCTTACATCTATACATCAAATACAAATCTATACATCTAATACATCAAATACAAATCTATACATCTTACATCTATACATCAAATACAAATCTATACATCTTACATCTATACATCAAATACAAATCTATACATCTATACATCAAATACAAATCTATACATCTTACATCTATACATCAAATACAAATCTATACATCTTACTATACATCTATACATCAAATACAAATCTATACATCTATACATCAAATACAAATCTATACATCTTACATCTATACATCAAATACAAATCTATACATCTTACAGCTATACATCAAATACAAATCTATACATCTATACATCAAATACAAATCTATACATCTTACAGCTATACATCAAATACAAAGCTATACATCTTACAGCTATACATCAAATACAAATCTATACATCTTACATCTATACATCAAATACAAATCTATACATCTTACATCTATACATCAAATACAAATCTATACATCTTACAGCTATACATCAAATACAAATCTATACATCTTACAGCTATACATCAAATACAAATCTATACATCTTACATCTATACATCAAATACAAATCTATACATCTTACAATATACATCAAATACAAATCTATACATCTATACATCAAATACAAATCTATACATCTTACAGCTATACATCAAATACAAATCTATACATCTTACATCTATACATCAAATACAAAGCTATACATCTTACAGCTATACATCAAATACAAATCTATACATCAATCTATACATCAAATACTAACTATACATCTTACAGCTATACATCAAATATAAATCTAAATCTATACATCTTACAGCTATACATCAAATACAAATCTATACATCTTACAGCTATACATCAAATACAAATCTACAAATCTATACATCTATACATCAAATACAAATCTATACATCTTACAGCTATACATCAAATACAAATCTATCTACAAATCTATACATCTATACATCAAATACAAATCTATACATCTTACAGCTATACATCAAATCAAATACAAATCTATACATCAAATACAAAGCTACATCTTACAGCTATACATCAAATACAAATCTATACATCTTACAGCTATACATCAAAGTAGAGGCTGTGCTAGATGATTTAATAATGACCTCAGCACATTCATGAGTTCTGTGGCCAGTTGCAAATAAAAAAAAAAATTATAACTTTAAGTTACTTAACCTGTTTGCTGTTTGTTTGGGATGTACACTCCCAAACAAGCACGTTTTACATTTACATTTTTTAAAATAAAAAATATATTTTTATTTATACACAATTTAAAAATATATTAAATCCCTCCCCCATAGTAGATGTAAATTTACTCAATGTAGAGTAAAACATGATAAAGTGAATATTACATTTGTTTTTAAAAATCACATTTCATTTGCCTGGGGTCTCTGGGGCCACCAGCCTGAGTGAGACTTGTTTTCATTTGTACACATTGTGTGTGTGGGCGGGACAAGACCCACCCACTTTTTACGACCAATGATATTGGACCCACTCACTTTTCCCGTCTCTAATTCAGCGCATGTCTGTTTACCTACCCTTAACCGATAAACACTTATTGTTAAACACGTTAGATGCTTTATTTCCACTTTTCTAATATTTTCTATGAAAATAAATGCCTTTCCGATCTGATATGGGATGGGAAAAGGGAGTAGAGTGAGTTCCGGATTTGAACTTTGGGTCGATTTGCGTCAAAGCTTGATGCCATTCGTCTTACCCCTACACTGTTGCGCTCTAAATGACACAGTACAAGGTGGTATATTTGCTCTTAATGTAAATGGCATCTACTCCAGTAAAATATTTCTGAGGACACCTAAAAAAGTGGTGGAGATCGGGCAAGAGGTGGTGCTATAATATTTTCCTTAGTAAATTGGCTGTAAATGGTCTTTTCCATCTATGATCTAAGTGGTTACACGCTTGCTAAATAAAACGTAATATATTTTTACTAGGGGTGTAACGGTACACAAAACTGACGGTTCGGTACGGATTCCGTACAGCAGTTTTACATAATGGCTTTTTATTTATTTTTATTAAACAGTGGTTGACTGAACAAATTGTGTCAGTCCTTCAATGAATTCAGTTATAACTAAAGTTTCTTAAAGATAATGCTGTAAACTATAGGGAGCCCTTACTTACACATTACTCTAATATTAAAGGACAGAGCCCAAACTATTAGCCTAAATTCAGTTGATATTTATTTAGATATAATAATCAACACTCATAACACATTGTGTGCAAACATGTAAACTTCACATAAGGCATTCACTTCTAAATCTTATTATAAAATTATGCTTTTACTCCAATTTGTTGTTGATATATAATCATTTATACACAGTGGCTGTCATTCACAGACAGATTTATTTAAACATACATTAAATAATCCAGACATCAGTAACAGGTTCAGTATAATAAAATTAATATATATGCTAATATAATGAACATATAGGCTAATATAATGAACATATAGGCTAATATAATGAATGTATAAGCTAATATAATGAACGTATAGGATAATATAATGAATATATAGGCTAATATAATGAATATATAGGCTAATATAATGAATGTATAATGACTATGGCTAATATAATGAACATATAGGATAATATAATGAACATATAGGCTAATATAATGAATATATAGGCTAATATAATGAACATATAGGCTAATATAATGAATATATAGGCTAATATAATGAATATATAGGCTAATATAATGAATATATAGCCTAATATAATGAATATATAGGCTAATGTAATGAATATATAGGCTAATATAATGAATATAGGCTAATGTAATGAACGTATAGGCTAATATAATGAACATATAGGTTAATATAATGACTATATAGGCTAATATAATGAACATATAGGCTAATATAATGAATATATAGGCTAATATAATGAATATATAGGCTAATATAATGAACATATAGGTTAATATAATGACTATATAGGCTAATATAATGAACATATAGGCTAATATAATGAATATATAGACTAATATAATGAACATATAGGCTAATATAATGAATATATAGGCTAATATAATGACTATATAGACTAATATAATGAACATATAGGCTAATGTAATGAACGTATAGGCTAATATAATGAATATACAGGGGCTAATATAATGAACATATAGGCTAATATAATGAATATACAGGGGCTAATATAATGAACATATAGGCTAATATAATGAATATATAGGCTAATATAATGAACATATAGGCTAATATAATGAATATATAGGCTAATATAATGAATACAGGGGCTAATATAATGAACATACAGGGCTAATATAATGAACATATAGGCTAATATAATGAACATATAGGCTAATATAATGAATATACAGGGGCTAATATAATGAATATACAGGGGCTAATATAATGAACATATAGGCTAATATAATGAACATATAGGCTAATATAATGAACATATAGGCTAATATAATGAACATATAGGCTAATATAATGAACATACACTCACCTAAAGGATTATTAGGAACACCTGTTCAATTTCTCATTAATGCAATTATCTAATCAACCAATCACATGGCAGTTGCTTCAACGCATTTAGGGGTGTGGTCCTGGTCAAGACAATCTCCTGAACTCCAAACTGAATGTCAGAATGGGAAAGAAAGGTGATTTAAGCAATTTTGAGCGTGGCATGGTTGTTGGTGCCAGACGGGCCGGTCTGAGTATTTCACAGTCTGCTCAGTTACTGGGATTTTCACACACAACTATTTCTAGGGTTTACAAAGAATGGTGTGAAAAGGAAAAACATCCAGTATCGGCAGTCCTGTGGGCGAAAATGCCTTGTTGATGCTAGAGGTCAGAGGAGAATGGGCCGACTGATTCAAGCTGATAGAAGAGCAACTTTGACTGAAATAACCACTCGTTACAACCGAGGTATGCAGCAAAGCATTTGTGAAGCCACAACACACACAACCTTGAGGCGGATGGGCTACAACAGCAGAAGACCCCACCGGGTACCACTCATCTCCACTACAAATAGGAAAAAGAGGCTACAATTTGCACAAGCTCACCAAAATTGGACAGTTGAAGACTGGAAAAATGTTGCCTGGTCTGATGAGTGTCAATTTCTGTTGAGACATTCAGATGGTAGAGTCAGAATTTGGTGTAAACAGAATGAGAACATGGATCCCTCATAATCAATAATCAATAATCCTTTAGGTGAGTGTATAGGCTAATATACACTCACCTAAAGGATTATTAGGAACACCATACTAATACTGTGTTTGACCCCCTTTCGCCTTCAGAACTGCCTTAATTCTACGTGGCATTGATTCAACAAGGTGCTGAAAGCATTCTTTAGAAATGTTGGCCCATATTGATAGGATAGCATCTTGCAGTTGATGGAGATTTGTGGGATGCACATCCAGGGCACGAAGCTCCTGTTCCACCACATCCCAAAGATGCTCTATTGGGTTGAGATCTGGTGACTGTGGGGGCCATTTTAGTACAGTGAACTCATTGTCATGTTCAAGAAACCAATTTGAAATGATTCAAACTTTGTGACATGGTGCATTATCCTGCTGAAAGTAGCCATCAGAGAATGGGTACATGGTGGTCATAAAGGGATGGACATGGTCAGAAACAATGCTCAGGTAGGCCGTGGCATTTAAACGATGCCCAATTGGCACTAAGGGGCCTAAAGTGTGCCAAGAAAACATCCCCCACACCATTACACCACCACCGGCCTGCACAGTGGTAACAAGGCATGATGGATCCATGTTCTCATTCTGTTTACGCCAAATTCTGACTCTACCATCTGAATGTTTCAACAGAAATCGAGACTCATCAGACCAGGCAACATTTTTCCAGTCTTCAACTGTCCAATTTTGGTGAGCTTGTGCAAATTGTAACCCCTTTTTCCTATTTGTAGTGGAGATGAGTGGTACCCGGTGGGGTCTTCTGCTGTTGTAGCCCATCCGCCTCAAGGTTGTTTGTGTTGTGGCTTCACAAATGCTTTGCTGCATACCTCGGTTGTAACGAGTGGTTATTTCAGTCAAAGTTGCTCTTCTATCAGCTTGAACATCAACAAGGCATTTTCACCCACAGGACTGGCGCATACTGGATGTTTTTCCCTTTTCACACCATTCTTTGTAAACCCTAGAAATGGTTGTGCGTGAAAATCCCAGTAACTGAGCAGATTGTGAAATACTCAGACCGGCCCGTCTGGCACCAACAACCATGCCACGCTCAAAATTGCTTAAATCACCTTTCTTTCCCATTCTGACATTCAGTTTGGAGTTCAGGAGATTGTCTTGACCAGGACCACACCCCTAAATGCATTGAAGCAACTGCCATGTGACTGGTTGATTAGATAATTGCATTAATGAGAAATTGAACAGGTGTTCCTAATAATCCTTTAGGTGAGTGTAATGAATATATAGGCTAATATGGCTAATATAATGAACGTATAGGCTAATATAATGAACGTATAGGCTAATATAACAAACGTATAGGCTAATATAACGAACGTATAGGCTAATATAGTGAATATATAGGCTAATGTAATGAACATATATAATATAATGAATATATAGGCTAATATAATGAACATATAGGTTAATATAATGAACATATAAGCTAATATAATGAACATATAGGTTAATATAATGAATATATAGGCTAATATAATGAATATATAGGTTAATATAATGAACATATAAGCTAATATAATGAACATATAGGCTAATATAATGAACATATAAGCTAATATAATGAATATATAGGCTAATATAATGAACATATAAGCTAATATAATGAATATACAGGCTAATATAGTGAACATATAGGCTAATATAATGAATATATAGGCTAATATAATGAATATATAGGCTAATATAATGAACATATAGGCTAATATAATGAATATATAGGCTAATATAATGAACATATAGGCTAATATAATGAATATATAGGCTAATATAGTGCATATATTTAGTGAAAGAGTTCATCTCTCTAGTGAACTAACAGCTGTGGACACTGAATGACTTCTGAGGTAAATGTGATGCTACGTGACATTGTTTACAATCTGTTTTATTTGATTGCGTCAATTGGCGCTTTCATGGATGAAACACCGATTGAGCAATTACACGACATATGATTCATTTCAGTAAGTTGTAATGTATCCTCAACATACCTTCAGATGTTGATTCATGTTTATTCTTTAGGAAGAGATGATAGCGTTCACTCGCACGCCGCCGCTTGAACTGACGCGCCTACAGTGATCAGTCACGCCACATTAAAGAGCGTCAAAACGGCATTTATCGTTTGAATTTCATGATAAAATGGACTGAATACTTAATATGTTCGTGTGGGAACTCAGATTGAAGTGTGTTCCGCGCTTAAAACAAGCCGACTGTTAAAGATTCCAGATTCGGTAGACATGTGCACCGTACCGGAAGCCCTGTACCGAAACGATTCAGTATGAATATGTGTACCGTTAGACCCCTTTTTACGCATGTGCTTAAAGGCCTTAAACGCTTGAACCCCGATAATTGCTGCTCGCAGCTATATTTATTATTATTTTCAATGCAGCAAATTGGATTGCTCCAACAGAATTTTGTTTTATAAACATATGCAATGACAATAAAGTCCTAACCTTACCAAACATCATTTGGGGTCAAAAAGACACACGTAAAGGGTTAAACAGGTAGATTGGTCTAATCTGAATCGGAAAAGTAAGCTAACTGCTAGCTGGTCGGATTAATTCTTAAGTGTTTATGCAACTGGTCTCCGTGTTTCTTCTTCTGCTGCTCAGAATGAGTTGAGGGCGAACGGTGAGCTGCTGATGTTCCAGCTGGGCTTCGACTCCGAGGCTTTCGCTTTGGTGTTTGCTGAAGACTACAGAGCCAAAGTACGGCAGGGGGAAGCCGGTCGAGAAACGCTGGAAACGGTGGAGAAATTCCTGGCTAAACTAATTCCCGGCTGCTCCGACTTGAGTTTCAACAAAGAAAAGATGCTGAAAGAGTTCCTCTTCACGGACTCTGAGATCACGTAAGAGGACACGTATGCTGGCGTGTCATTCATTGTCTCGGGCACTCGATCTAAAGATGCTTTCTGGCTTGCAGGCAGCTGGTGAAATCGGGCGTCCTCACGGTGAGGGACGCGGGCAGCTGGTGGCTTTCGATCCCAAACTCCGGCAAATTCATCAAGTACTTCATTAAGGGTAGGTGTGTTTACCACACGACTCAACAATAACAATCGCTACTGGATTATATCCGATCAATTTTACAACAGGGCGCAAAGCTGTTCTTGGCATGGTGAAGAAATCCAAATACGGTGAAATCCTGAAGACTGAACTTGAGGGACGCCGCACAACTTCGCAGGTCAAATTCCAGATGAAGTATCACATTCATGATATAGTTGGAGCAGAGTTAGTAGAATGGTAAGACCGCTGTATAAAACAATACATTTGAGTTGTGATCTGATGTCTAAAATATGACCGTTTTGTGTGTGTTTGTAGCATACAGACAACATCAGGGACATTATTACGATACGTGGACGGGAACATCAACTAACGGCTTCACTCGCTTGCCTTGGATTGTACAGAATTCAATAAACTGTATGATGTATATATTGCCATATTATTTTGTTTACAAACAGCAGAATTAATGGTGCACAATATATTTAATAAAAGTTTGCCAAACAGCACTTCAGTGTCTTTTTGGCATCACAGCTCGGGACAGTCACTCATGAGAGGTTCAAGACTGTGGTTGTGTCTGAAATCGCATACTATATAGTAGGCGAAAAACTGTATGTGACAAAAGTAGTGTGTCTGAATTACTTCCGGTGAGATTCTGAAGTGCAACGGACACTTTACTACCCCATGAGGCCACGGGAGAGGATTTGTGAATGACAGTGAAGCCACACTCACGCTGGTAGATCACATGATAATGACAACATGTGCGTCCGGATTATATTCATACTATATAACATACTTTTTTAGCAGGTGTGAGGTACTTATTTCAAATAATGCTCAAGAGAGTATGTGAAATCTACTAGGGCTGCCCTCGACGAAGGATTTTTCTAGTTGACTAGTAGTCCTTCATTTAAGCAATTAGTCAAGTAATTAATATTAATACGCCATGCATAAATCATAAGAGTGAGCCTTTAATTGCCTATATATTATACATAATCAGCACTCAAACACGCATAAAGCTTGTGTGTCCTGAAAAAAACAGGAGACACTCCAAACATTTGAATCATTTATTGATAGATTTAGTCGACGATGCTGATTGCGCCTATATGCACGTTTCATACAGATTACTTAAAATGAGAATATTTGTTCTCCGCTTGAATTGCTTCATTTAAAATTAGACATGTCAAGCTTTCTATAGATGTATTTCTCATTTCTGTGAGGAAAGTATATACGGCGAGTTTCGGTTATTTTGTTACGTGCTCAAGTTCACAGAGACCGAAGAAAGCGCACCCTGTTTGTTTTCGTTACTTTACAAAAGCACAACGTTTAGTTGTTATTGTGAGTTTAAATAAAATAAACTCATTTTGCAGGCTTTAACTAGCTTGTAGTCTCAATAGGGTGAATTCAGGGTGATTGGGACACTTTTCCCAAGTCATCTCTATGGCAAAAAGTGTCCAAACACCCTGAAATCACCCTTTGTATAGCTCAAATTGAGTAAAGAGCATTTTTTTACAATTTACCAGATTGTCCGACCTCTTCGCTCACTTTCTTCCAAGCAAGATCCTTTTTATCCCTGTTTCTATAAACTACGAAGATGTATCATACAGCTCCGGGTATCCACATGTGATTTTGTCCTCATTGTTGTCACTACTAGAGCCAGCTCCTGCTTGGTTAACAGAATGTCTATTTGTGTCTTTGTCATGTCAACGTGTCACTCACGCTTAACGCTTCATTCGCGCATTACTCCTGTATGACCAAAAATGGCGGAGTATTTTAAGTTAAATGCAAGTGATCGCGCCGGCGCCTGTATGACAGTAAGTGCGCTCTTCACCATTATCTGTGTTAACGTTGGAGCAAGCGGCCATGTAAAGTTGCTACTTAACATGTTTCAAGTGATAAGCCATATTTGAGATCGATGAATGATGGGCGAACGTTTGGATTTCCTGCCGTTAACGATCTGTCCGTCACAGCCTGCGTGAATTAACCACTTCCTGTGGAGTATTTTTTTCTGCGACTAACCATCTAATAAAATGTTGGTGGACTAAGCATCGTCGTAGTCGACTAAGTGTTAGTCGACTATTAGGGGGCAGCCCTACTGAGTAGGTACTACCTTTGAATTTACTTCCCAACCATTAAAGTATGTTTTGTATCGTGTGAATACAGGAAAAAATTCGGACATACTACAGCCGCCATGTTGTTGTCATGTGATCTACCGTTGTTTCACTGCCATTCATAAATCCTCTCCCGTGGCCTCGTGGGATAGTGTCCATCAAATGCACACATCAGGGTCCCAGCGGAAGTAGTAGGTCATCCAGGGACTATGTTTTTGGACATAGGATTACATTTTGCTTGTATGCAAATTGTATAATATCCAAGGTACACATTTCTAGTAACTGTGCAGTCAATTCTCATTGTATTTTCAAAAGTTTTGGGATAATTTTCCTCTCCCCAGATTTGTCACTACAGAAACACAATAAGAAGAGAAGGGTTATATTGATCTATTAACATAACAAAAAGACCTTGTAAGTATATTTTTTGCTATTCTATTAAAAAGTTTCACAGATAAATCAATAACAATTACAATTTTAACAATATTTCTAGTGTAATTTATGAGATTCGTTGCATTTTGAATCCAATCCTTGTAAAGTTAACCATACTGATACTGAAGTTAAGGATTCATTAGTTTGAATATTCATTGAACCAAACACTATCATAACATCTTGATAGTTCAATATACTTTATTTCTGACAAACCATCCCATGTTTCAGTCGTAACGGCACATTTTTGGTATGGTAATGTTTTGGTAGCGACCACGTCACATTACAGAATTTTAACTCTCATACTAAAATATAAATGATTTTCATAACTGTACTAAAATTGTTTATTTCCCCCAAATAAAGGATTACGTTCCCTTTTGTCACTACCAAAACTTCACGTTTTGATACTTTTGAGTCTGGCTCTAAGATGCTAATCAGCACATGGTTAGCTAGCACAGTTCTCAACAGTTGTACACACACAAAAACTAAATTTTATGGAATAACACCCAAGAAAAGTTTGCCTAATTGCAGAAAATGTGTTTGGTAGTGACGTTGCACAGATTCTCGGCTGCTCCGACTTGAGTTACACAGATTTTCAGACTTTTGAACACCAATTTACCTCAATGATGGGACCTATCTACTATGAAAGAGAGAAGACCAGAAGTGTAGGGGTGTGGTTAAAATCAGTCTCAGCCAATGGACTGAAACATACATGGGTTCGGTAGTCAACAATGGGGCAAAAAGCAAAAAAAAAAATTTAGGGGTTAGGGTTCGGGACAGCCACCTCCCAATTGAAAGTACCCAATAAATGATGATTTTATATACATCAAGCTTACAGATATTTAAAATATGATTGTGGGTTTCAATCAAGTGTGCCACACGAGTCCTGAAAAGTGAAGCCAAAGCGCCTCAATCGCCCGCCCCCTCCATGTAAACGTAATGGGACAAACTAAACAGTCAAATTCCACTTTTCCAAAGATGGCTCATGTCATTTTAGGCAGTTTTACGCTTAGTTTGGTTTTAGTTAACCTCCTTAGCTCTGGGACCATTTTTGGCGATTTCCGCCTGGATCTGGCCTACCAAAGCTTCCCTTTCCCACACACAGTGGTCTAAATGCACAATTTTGGTGTCATTTTACAGGAAACCCTTTGAAGTTACATAAAACACTGCTAAAAGAGATAAAGTTATGTTGTATGAACGTGTGTATCCGGGAGAAGTGCCCATACAGGGCCATACTTGGGAGGGAAAAAAACATGAAGGAGTGTATTTGGCAAAGAAATACTCCAACATACGTCCAACTCTTCAACAGTGTAAATAAGGCAGAATGCATGAAATAGCATTAGATATTCCCTTTAAAAAATGTGAAAAATGTGGTTTCAGCAGTGTCACATTACTCATTAAAATGGTTGTGTAGATGCTGTGACTTTTCATATCTGCCCTATAATTAAAACAAAACAACTTTCTAGGGTTTGATTAAATTTATTGCATTTTATTAACCGTAAAACAAGTGACATCAACACCCCTAAAAACAGGGTTACAATCTGGCTATAACTGTGCAGATAGAAATCGCTCGATAGGGTGAACGCAAATAACGCACATTCTGTACCTGTGCCCCGGGACAGTTCAAGTAGGTGCGGCACAATATACGATGAAATCAACAAGACAAGCATTCAGGAGACAAACGGTTACGTGTTAGTCAGTAAGAAGTGTTAAAAATATGAGGACTATAATGGGAATAAAGCGACTTCACAGGAACTAATTCCTGTAGGTGTACGATCTGACAGTAGTCTGTTGCTTTCTGTAACGTTAGCAAATATAAAAGTGTCAAAAAGAGTAAAGTTTCTAAAAATTTGTTAAGAAAATATATATATATATATATATATATATATGGCTGTAGAGGGTGAATTTTAAATGCCCAAAGAGCATCACGGTGTTGATATAATGATATATTGAGATTGACACAATGTCCCGCAGGATCCATTCGATATTTCAGACCGCCACATCTACGGAGGACGCCGAGACCACAGGAAATCCCCCCAAAAGAAAGAAAATACACTTTGAGTAAATGAAACGAAGCCTGTTTTTAGGATCACCGAACATATTTGTTTTGAGTTGTAGTTGCAATTAAGCCTCATCTTCCACAATTTAAGTCCTTGTATAAAAAAACAAATGCTTGTTACTTTAATAGAAAAATATATTATTTAAATTATTTATGGTAGTATTTGTTGTACTTAGTTTTAAAATTATATTGCGCTTAGGGAGATTTAATTGATGAAAATGGTCCTTAAAACGGGCTTGATTTTCTTTATGCAAAACATGTTTTGAAATGTGGCGCGTTTTCACGTGGCCTTAAGTTATAGTATACCCCCCACCCCATAGTGTGCACATAACCCCATGATGAAGAAATCTGTTGGGACGCCAACTGATCGTCAGCTTTCAGAAACAAGCGTGAGGTAACCCTTTCAACACCCCTGGCTTCACGTTAGCCAATGGTTCGCTCTGGTTAGCCAAACGGTCGCAGCCCTTTAGGGGGTAGAAAGCAATAAATGTGGTGCCGCCCCATGCTAACGTAGTGCTATTTGGCAAGATCTTCATTTCGTTCAACAAAGACTGTAAACAAACATTTATGGGTTCTCAATGGAAGGAACCAACTTCAGGATACGGTTAACCGTCCGAAAGTTAATATCCATTAGTCAAAGGCCGCAGCTCGTCCAATAGCATGTGTTTGTCTAAGGGAGACGGGTCGGGGAAATCAATATTTTACTCTATCTCTATTGATAAAAGTTTTGTGAAGGTATAAAGTTGTACTGGTAATTACAAATGGAGGAAGTGGGAAAAAAAATGAAAAGCATGGTCTCATTTTCTAACTTCTCCCCCGTAGAAATACAGTTTGGATCGCAGCAATCTTTCCTGGTGGCTCTAGAGGAGGGAGCATTTCCTCCCTCCCTTCTTGACAGGAGGAGGGCACAGGACGGCCCGGATGGCCTCGTCGAACACCGTCTTCAGGCCGCGCTGGGTGAGCGCCGAGCACTCCAGATACTTCACAGCCCCTGGGAAACACAGACAAACACTCGTTAAGCCCAAACCTTTCGGAAGACGCTACATTTTCATCAGTACTTTTCAGCACTGTGAAATCAATGGCACCAACTTGCGAATTTAACGTATGCGCAATATTAGAATAACACACAAAACATTTACGAATAAAGCATGATTCCATCCCCACATGTTCCTCACTTCCTGGGAAACTGGCACAAAGCATCAGTAATAAAAGTGGAAGTTGCTGCGATCGGGGAAGAAACTGTGGCTCTTTAATGAGTTGTGTCTCAGAGCAAATGCTGCCGTGTTATCTTTCGTTCGGATGCTGGACACTTCTAGGGAAATAAACCGAATCATTCTGATGACAGACAAACAGGACTCAGGACTAACATTTGAGATGCTGTGATGCGACTGGTCCGCTGGTTAGTCCAGTTAAAGGACTAGCTCACTTTAAAATGAAAATTAGCCCATGATTTACTCCCTCAAGCCATCCTAGGTGTAAGAGACGTTCATCAGTACGAAGAACACAATCTGAGCAAATGCTGCCGTGTTATCTTGCGTTCGGATGCTTATGTTTGGGAACAAAATCATGCGAGACGCTTCTTGGAGGGAATTCTTTCTGATGTCAGACATTAGCCTCTTTCACACATACAGTCTTTATATACACACACACTAGGGTTGGGTACAGTTCACATTTTAACTGGTACCTGCAATTTCGGTACCGGTACCCAATGGTACCTTTTTTCCTGTACTTACGGGATACCTCAATAACTGTGCAGAAACTGTAAGTGATTTATAGAAATCACAGTGTTGAGCGGCCTCGGTCACTGTCTGCCATTGTCTGTGATGTTTGTTCACTGTAATATTTACCAGTGAATAGTAGGCAATAGCTACTTAATTCAATTCATAAAAACAACCATATTTTTTCTTTTTAAATTCAATTTCTATGAAAAGATTTCCCACAAATTCTGTGCTGTGTATTTTCTGATAATCAAATGAAGACAAAATTTATCTTTTAATTTAATTAAACTTTTGTCAAATAAAGCTGCACAACTGAGCTTTATACGGTTAAATTAAAACATGGAAGGAAAATTGTGATGTATTAAAGTTGATAGTGTAATACACTAATGTAATAATTATAAACTGAGACGTCTCTGAACTCTACTGTACAACAGTAATATATTGGTCAGGTTATCCTAGAGTTGCTCCGATTCCGATACTAGTATCGGAAATATCACCGATACCACAACAAATTCTGGCATCGGTATCGGCGAGTACTTGAACACATGTACCGATCCGATACCATTTTCTTAAACAAGATCTTGTTATTATGACCGCGAGCTTTGCCTAACCGCTGCACGGCTCTTCTTCGCTGCTCAGAATGCATTGCAAGCACAGGAAGTTGTGCTGTGTTGCCAAAAGCAAACACTGTTTAGAGCAGCGAAGAAGAAATGAAAACGTGTTAGGAGTATGTCCGCCATTTAGCAGTATTTCACACTGGACCAACCAGTCAGTAAAACCGCGATTAGGGATGTCACAAGTACCGGTACTTTGGTACCAAGTCGGTACTGAAAATGTAAAAATGCGATGATACTAGCCTTTCTGTAGTACCGTACCGACTCCGAGTACATCCGGTACCCGCAGCTGCGTTCAGTCGCTTCCGTGTTGCATATCATGAACACAGACACTCAAAGCTCTTCAACCCGTCAAAATAAAAGTTTGGGTTAACGTGAAGAAATTAACAATATATTAGGCTACTGTTGTACAGGAGATTTAGCTACGTCTCTATAATAATAATAATAATAATAATAAGCCTCTACTACTACTACTACTAATAATAATGCCTAGATGGTTGCTTATTTTTCACTTGTTTTGTTGTAAAGATATTTTCTGATTTTATATATATATATTCCTAGATTTGTTGCACAGTTTTTATACAGTTATATTGTAAAACTTAAACTACTCTTCAGTTTATGGTGTTAGATTTGTGGCTGCATTTGAAGATCTTTTTCGCTTAAGAAAAATAAGTAATATTGCTGTCAAATGCATGTCAGATAATAAAAGTACTGTAATAAATACAAACCATAGAACTGAACTCGAAAACATCTGAAGTTATGGCTAACATTCTCACACAACACAATCTCAGACTCACTCGCACCATACATACCCGACCTTATTCCCTGCCCGCTCCATCCGTCTGCCTGTCTGTTATCTATCTCCTCTCCCACTCCATACAAAAAATCCCACCACGTGACCACGTGTACTGTGTCATGTTTATGTTTATGTTTATGTTTATGTTTTGTTGTGTTTGCTATGTAATGCTTGCTAAACTGCATTCTTGTATTTCTGGAGAGCGTGTGGCGGCGCCTGAATAATCGGCTGCGGCCCGGAGGCTTGCTCCAAACTTCATTTCGTTATACTGTACTTGTACATGTGTAATGACAAATAAACTTCAACTTCAAATACAGTAGCTCACTGTATGTATTTGTTCATGTTTTATTAAGGCATAAGTCTGAAGCACACCATAAAATAATTCTAGCAATTCATACAGGGCTAGTAGATGATACAGCCAGGCATCGGATCAGTACTCGGTATCGGCCGATACCCTGAGCCCAGGTATCGGAATCGGTATCGGGAAGGGAAATATGGTATCGGAACATCTCTAAGGTAAATTAAACTTTTATTTTGACGGGTTACCGTGAAGGCCTTTGGGTTTCTGTGTTTATGACATGACGGTAGTTTTTCCTCAAATGAAACGGTGAAATGCTGATGAAGCGACTCTCTGGAGATGACGGACATGTTCTTATGTCCTCGTATGAGATAGAAACACATGAATATCATGAGCAATTCTGTGTATGTATGTGTGTGGGTGTGTGTGTGGTAAATAAACTGCGGGTCAGTGCCATTCATTCACACAAACACGCAGGATTCGTGTTTAAATAGTGTTTTTGCTGTTTAATATTCACACACAGACACTGGTCTATAATGACCAGATGCGTTCTCAGGTACCGATTGAATTAATGTGAATCGGTACTCTGTAATACTGATGCAATTCAGTCGGTACCCTTAAAAGTACAGAGTTCGGTACCCAACCCTAATATACACACACACACACAATATGATATTTTATGTCTCTAGATGGCCTTATAGCTCTATATGGAGCGGTTGAGCTGTTCCGCTGGGTCCTAAAGTCAGATTCTCTTCAGTATGCATTCAGATACAAATTATAAAATATTTTTTGGTAAAGGTTTTAGCATTTTTATGTTTTTCTACGTATATTGAATCATTGCATTCATTCCTAACAGTCAAATTGACCTGCGAGGGAAGGATTTGTTACGGTTTTACATTTCAACCACAAAAATCCTCAAATCCAGTCAATTGTTTTGTATATTCGTGGTTCAAGTGCGACAAAAGTCCTAGAGTCTTGTGCCACTCCGATGAACTTAAAAAAAAAAAAAAAAAAGTTTTGGGTCAAAATGACCCAAGGGCAGGATGAGGGAACGGATGCTGATATGCAATATAGCTAGTGGTTGAAATGGGTACTGCAGCCCAAATTCACAACACTGGAGAGTTATTCCCCGTCCCCTCAGACTCAACGCTCATGCGAGTTGCCAGATTGATGGCACACAACAAGAACGAGCGCAACTAGAAATGAAAAGGCGAGGAGACTCACAAGATGAGGAGTTGATTTATCCACGATTTTATATATTCCTCTGGTCATACCGCTTTTTTTTTTTTTCATGGATGCCGGGGCTTTTTAGGTCGGTACAATCTGCAATCACTGACCTAGCTTGATTGTTGGCTTCCGTGGCTGCAATACACTGGGTTTTCCGCCAACTGGCAACCCGGGGTGTTGAAATACTATTGGGTAAATTGGCAGTGGGCGGAATCGACACTCCGACACGGAAAACACATTTGAGTGTAAAATAACTGGCCGAAGAATTGTTTGTCAGAGAAACGAATATGTGAGCTCGGCATGTTTCCTAAATATCTGCAAACATGGTATTTTTATGCTTTAGTGCAGTCCCAAAAACAATTTTTACGGTGAAATGGTTTTAAATGTCCTCCTGTTTTCACGAGGTGTTTAAGCACCTACCGATCTCTTTGGCCATGGCCAGGCCCTGAGGGTAGGTGATGGGAGTGAGCTTCTTCTCCTTCAGTTTCTCAATGGTGTCCTTATCGTCTCTCAGATCCAGCTTGGTTCCCACCAGGATGATCGGAGTGTTTGGACAGTGGTGTCTCACTTCTGGATACCACTGAACACACAAGACATCGCTCATTTAAAAATCACAACATCCAGCACAGGTGAGAAATGGACATGCAGTTTCAGTCCTAAACATGATGAATTATTATTTCAGGTAAAGCGTTAGGTTCGTTCTACCTTGTACTTTGGAGGGATGGGGAAGCGCTTACCTTTGCGCGGACATTCTCAAAAGAGGCGGGACTCACAAGGGAGAAGCAGATGAGAAACACGTCCTATGGGACAAAAGCATTCGTGATGTAACAATGGAGAAATACAGATGTGTTCCCACTACATATGCAAGCGCTTTGAAATGTGCAAATAAACGAGTAACATTTGACAAGAAATGCTGTTGCGCAGAAGTGACAATGTGCACTCAAAGAAACGTATGATTATTATAGAAGTGTCAATCTTACCGTTTGAGGGTAGGACAGGGGGCGGAGCCTGTCATAGTCCTCCTGTCCGGCTGTATCCCAGAGACCCAGATTCACTGGCTTCCCATCCACCATCACATTTGCAGAATAATTATCAAATCTGTCAAATTGAAAAACGTAATCCTTTTAACCCTTCATTTACATGATCACATTGTAGAAACTCATAATGTAATAAGTATTACATTATTATTGTAATAAAAAGTTCATAATGTCAAAATGTAAAATCTTGAGCTCTTAATGTAATCATTTTTACATCATGAGAAATTTAGCTATTACAATAATGAAAATATGGCATGTTTTTGGTGAGTTTAACAATTTTATTACATTATGTGCAGTTATTACATTATGAGTTGCTACACACATTAAAATACTTTATTACACATCTCTCAGTCTGGAATACATGGTTTTGAATGGTTGAATCACAGTATTTTGCCCGCTAAACTGGATATTTCCTGTTGTTCCCATGGAAAGCTATTTTCATGTCTCTTGTATCCCTCTGTGGTCTCTCTCTTCCATACCAGCGCACGCTAGAAGAGCCCACTTAAAAAAAAAAGCACCATCTTGTGATTTCTGTCAGGGCTCCAGACTGCGACCAAATGGTGGCATTTTGTGACCTTTTTTCCTGCTGGTGCGACTACATTTGGTTAGAGGTCACACTGGTGTGACCACCACGGTGCCCAACTGATAAGGGCTGCCATTTGTGAAACATTAAAATGCCAAAACTAAACGAATTTGTGCTATTCACTTCGGATCAAGAATAGACAGCGCGTGCTCAGAACAGGTTTACTCGCGGGACGATCTTGATCCCACGACACGTCGCTGGGAGATCCATTGATAGGGATGCAAACACATGTATGGCCAAAAAAGAGAGAGGTTATTGAAGCCCTCGCCCCGCGGCAAATATCCAGATACTTACATAATTGTGATGAATTTAATCCTTTGTAAATTATCATTTTGCAGTGTGAGATTACAGTAAACACCTTTAACCCTCAAGCCGTATTCACATTACAGCCCTTAATTCTGCATTCGTGGACAAATGTGGGCACAGAGGTCTCAGGTGTGAGCCAAACATTTTTGAATTACAGTTTTTCCCCATTCATTACTATGGGTGGCCATTTTTGTCCATGAAGGCGGGATTAAGGAGGGGTTTTTTTCAGTTCAGGTGGCAAATTTAGGAAAACTAGCCAAATCTTGTACCGCTCAGATTAAGGAAAGTGTTTAAAAGAAATAATTATAAAAAAGATTTTGCCCACATTTGTCCCCAATAATGTTTTAGGGTTAAATATTACATAAATGTATTTTTATTAAACTTAGTGAGTGTATAAATCAGCAGCAAAAAGTAATTCTTGAAAAAATCTGCACAGCAATTTTATCAAATCTAAGCATGTTAATTAAAACAAATTACCATTAGTGCTCTTATAAAACTCAATCAGGCAATCATACATTTCACAACTTTATATTTACATATGAATGTCAAGAATTCAGAAGTGTATACATTTATATAGCCTACGCTACACTACACAGAAACAATACACAAAGTATGCACGTGCCTGAATTACACAGAAAGCAGGTAAAGAGTGCTCCTTTAATAATCACGGAAGCTGTCGGTCAGTTCAGTGTGAGACTATAGAAGAACAACGAGTAGTATTTACATTTTCCCTATAACAATGAGGTTTTTGCACATTACTGTTGTTAGTTCAAATTCAAGTTATTTTGTCACATCTGCATCTCAGTATCAACCGCTCACGGTAAACAGGTCCGCTCCATGGACTCACGGCTTCACTCTTAAATTTCCAATAAACAACAGGTAATATTATTAGTAACTGCACTTATTAATGCAAAACAATAGTAGTTTTATGATTAAATGAACTTGACTAAATTCCCCCAGCGCCACTGCTCTCAGATGTTAGTCCCTTCAGCCCTGTCTGTGCTGAAATCTTTAAGCTAATCTGCAAGTAATGAATGTGAATGATGGATACTTGAGTAAGGACACACTCACACTGTGGGGATGTATTCTCCAGGAAAGGCATTGGTGGTGTAGCTGATCAGCAGGCATGTTTTACCCACAGCTCTGGAATGAAGAAGATCAACACGTCATGGTGATGGTAAACAGAAATACACTGCGTGATACGAGATGGTATCAGTAACCAGCTGAAAAACGAGTGAGTCATTCGGCCAGAAGACTAAATCGCTGTAGGGCCGAACATTTTATTTTGTGCCGTTGACTTCCTCCTAAAACCGAAAGCAATTTTGCAAATCTTTTAAAATGTAAAAAAAGAAAAGCTGTTAAATTGAAACTGAAACAAATGTCCTCCACATGCATTTAAATGAAATGAGTCCAGAAGAAAAATATCCTAATTACATTTAACCATGTAAAGCCTGATGCGTGAAAAAAACCTCCAAAAAATAAAAATGAATGAAATATGAAAATTAAAAGAATATAAATATAAAAAACAAATGCATATGCGTGTACATGACACGTTAGGCTTTTAAGACGCAGTGAGAATATGGAGCTAATATATTATACGAATAAAAAAAAGCACCTCAAATGCAGTCCAAAAGCAAGATAAAAGTCTGATCGCTTGTAATGTAAATCAATGAGATGTTAACAACAGTATAATATCAGTCACTCTACACCAATCAGGCATAACAGCTGAAGTGAATAACACTGATGATCTCTTCATCACGGCTCCTGTTAGTGGGTGGGATATATTAGGCAGCAAGTGAACATTTTGTCCTCAGAGTTGATGTGTTAGAAGCAGGAAAAATGGGCAAGCGTAAGGATTTGAGTGAGTTTGACAAGGGCCAAATTGTGATGGCTAGACGACTGGGTCAGAGCATCTCCAAAACTGCAGCTCTTGTGGGGTGTTCCCGGTCTGCAGTGGTCAGTATCTATCAAAAGTGCTCCAAGGAAGGAACAGTGGTGAACCGGTGACAGGGTCATGGGTGGCCAAGGCACATTGATGCACGTGGGGAGCGAAGGCTGGCCTGTGAGGTCCGATCAAACAGACGAGCTACTGGAGCTCAAACTGCTCAAGAAGTTAATGCTGATAGAAAGGTGTCAGAATACACAGTGCATCACAGTTTGTTGAGTATGGGGCGGCATAGCCGCAGACCCCTGCCCATGCTGACCCCTGTGCACCGCTGAAAGGTATGTCTCAGTAAGAGGATTTAAAATGCTTAGTTTTGAATAAAATAAAAGCACATTATGCAAGATTTTGGGATTAAAATATCCAAAACCCACTAGAACAATGTTATACATTTTGTTGACTTGTGTGCTTGCATTATCCCAGATGTTTCCAAAAATGTTTAAATCCAGAGAAATAAGCAATCTTAACCAAGACACAAGCGTCGTCTATCAATGACATCATACCCGCGTTATCCTCGATTTCTGTTTTTTAGAAACCATGGAAAAACCAAAGCTAATGAACACTAATGATTGTTCTACAGCTCGTCTGTGGCAGAATAAAAGCGCCGCGAAATCAAGGCCTCCAGAAGCTTGCGCTCTGCAAGTGACCGGCGCCTTGTGGCGCCATCCCAAAGAGGCATGAAATCCCTCACAAGGACCTTTTCCTGGACCGTTCCCACCTGGTGGAATGACCTGCCTGTCTCAATTCGAGCAGCCGAATCGGTAACCATCTTAAGACGCATCTTTTCCAGCAGCTCCTGACCAATAAAGAATAGCACTCATCACTCTGTTTGTTTTCTGTTTGTCTATAAAAATAAAAAAATTGTTCTGTCCTGTGTGTTCCGTGCTAGATTAACTGAGACTTGTTACAGCACTTGCATATTGTTGCCCTTGACTGTTTCTAGTTGCTTCTATTGCTCTCATTTGTAAGTCGCTTTGGATGAAAGCGTCTGCTAAATGACTAAATGTAAGGCGTCATCAAGTGTATTTGTGAAGCATTCTGTTTAAATAATAAAGTAAGGTTACATTTGTTATGAACAAGCAACGAAAAACTACATATTGTGCCTTTAAATGTGTTTATCGTGTCTCTTCATAAAATGTGGACTAAATGTGGTAGTTAATAGCTGTCAATGGAGGAGCAGAAAATAATTTTTGTGTTCAGAAGACGAACGGAAGCCTCATGGGTTTGGAACGACATGAGGGCGAGCAAACAATGACAGAATTTACATTTTTGGGTGAACTATCCCTTTAAATTGTCCGTTTGAGGGTCAGTACTAACGACGTCACACTGGAGTGAGACTGCACAGACAGAAGTCTATGAGCAGTGTTCAATCTTACAGTGAATTCTTGGATAAATGTGCGTTTCCAGTTACACCAGAAGAGTATGCCGTTGTATTTGACGCCACACCTCAAGTGGTACGAGCGTGTGGAAGTGATGCAATACGCAGCATGTTTTTAGGAGACACTGATATTCTGAAACACAGCTGTGCTAATATCAGGAATATTACAACCGAGGCTGCTCATAGAAGCTGCGTTTGGAAATATGAACTGGAATAAAGCTTGGTGTATTTGTGAAGTGTTCTGTTTAAATAATAAAGGAAAAGAGGTCACATGGTATACATCCAGCTAAAAGTGTGTTAGAGAGGCTTAGTTTAGATATTGATTATTCGTGTGTAAGGCACGCTAAAACCGCTCCAATGAGCGTAACGATCTGCGGTCGAAGGTCGCTGCGCGTTCGGTGCTTTCAGCTGGGCAAAAGGATTTAATGCCAATTGATCTTTATCTGACTCCATTTTATCATAATTTCGAATTTAGGTTAAAATGCCAATTGGTTATTTATATTTAATAGTTACCATTTAATTATTCTGTTTAATCCTCGGTTGAAATTACACCCGTTCATAATCTAGTCCTACTAGAGATAGTTAATAATTGAATAGATCAAAAATGTAACAATTTATTAACAGTCAGGTAAATGTATAACGCCAGTTACATAATCAGTTCAAAGCTAGTCCATACATATCAAATACTTTGAAGAATGAAATATGGATACCTGACTTCTTCTATAGCAGACACTCAGCGTTACGGGCTGACCGATATAAGAGTTCAAGCCCCGACCCTTTCTGAAACATCTCCTTAAATATCAGACCAAACTCTTTCAAATGCAAACGTGCTAACAATGGGAATTTAAATTGAATCCCTCTCCCTTATGCCTGTATTGTTAGAAGACCAAATGGCCGACAGCCACACCCACTGTTTTTAGCAAAACTTCTTAAAACCTTTATTATATTCCTGTTTACTTCAGTGGGGATGAGATCTTTGTACCAATCGCACTGAGACATTTCAAACATGTATAATATTGTGTTATGAGAATTCACATTAAACCATAGAGATTTTGATGAACTGGAGTAGGAATGGGGGAAGAGGCAGTGAAAAGAAAGGCGTGTAAAGTCATTCTTAGATGATTCACTCCGCGTGACGGCGTCTCCGAAGGGGATGCTAAACGAATGAGTGAGTTTAGATGCTAATTTCCTATATTTTCTCAGATAGTTTGTTCCTCAACCAGACGTTCTGGCGTTATGCAAGTTTTCCTAGTCTTACACGTGACTTTTGTTCCATGACACAAGAATCTATTATCCATCTGTTTTGCAATGGTACAAATTTTATATTTACATTAAATAATTTTGATATATGCATGTATTATGCCATTAAGTCATTTTACTTGGAAAATTTCGTAAACACCGGAAGAAAAGGTCAGGATGTTCTTCATTTTCTTCAGGAGGCTAAGGACTATCGCACCAGTCTGGAGAACATCGTCAATAAACAAAAAGAGCAAGGAAGACTCGTCATATTCTTAATGAATATACATTATTCTTTGATTAATGGATCAAGGGTTTATACTCTCTGGCATGTTTTTGTTTTAACTTGTACATTTTTGTATTATATACTGTATATTAAGGCTGGGTAAAAAAAAAAAAAAAAAAAAAAAATAGCGATTTCTCATTTTTACGAGCCGATAGCGATTCTTAAATCCCAATAATCGATTAGTCATCCTGTTTTCAGATTATGAATGAAAGGAACATTGTAGCGCGATAAAGCAATAAATCACAATAATCTTGTTACTATTGACATAAAACAGTCTCAGATTTCAAATTACGTCCATTTTATTATTTTATTATATTATTATTATATTATTCAAATCAGTAAATGATTGTTAGGCTGCATTAACTAGGTCAGCCGGAACCGGGAACACTTCCCATAACACCTGATGTACTCGTTACATCATAAGAAGAATGGCATCTACGCTAATGTGAGTCTCTCTGTTTATCCCGAGGTTTACTGCAGTCAGCTGGATCCAGGCCGTATCCAGATCAGATGGTGGACCAGCGCCTGGACATGACCAACGCATCCCTGAAATGTCTGCAGAGAGCGTGTCAAATAAACTCCCCCTGTAAATGCTGCATCGACACGACATCCTCATTAAACCCGTCTTCGGCGTGACGACTCCAATCTCTCGAATAATCTAACAAATATCTATTTACCTAATATGAATTAAGACCTGCTATGTTTCCAGAATTATAATCATACACTGTTTGTTCGTCGGCCAGAGGAGAACTGGCACCCCGACTGAGCCTGGTTTCTCCCAAGGTTTTTTTCTCCATTCTGACCCTGAAGGAGTTTTGGTTCCTTGCCACCGTTGCCTCTGGCTTTTGGCTTGCTCAGTTGGGGACACATAAATTTAATCTATATTACCGATCTGCCCGCATTGACACTATATTATATATTGACACTATATGATACTTGACATTAGCCGGATAACATCACCGTTTCACCAGAGCGGCTGTACAAATTCTGTTGCATTATTTTCCTGTTAACAATGTGAAGCTGCTTTGAAACAATTGGACTTGTTAAAAGCGCTATATAAATAAAGGTGATTTGACTTATTACGAAATACAAAAACATAAATGCGTAATATTGCTTTGGCGCTGCGGCGTGACAGATCAGCTCAGCTCAAGAGAAGGGATCGGCTCTTCTCTTCCGCCTCAATACCAGTTACAGCACCAAATAAACATGAACGCACCTCTGAAGGGGTGTTCAAAGATACAGTACATCTTTATTATAGAGTACATCTATTGAAGAAACGGTTTCTATTTCTGCAGCGTCATGGCTGGAATAACAATACAAAACATGGCAGTGCTAATCTCAGGTAGTGTTTGTGTGCTTTATTTAATGTTAAAAGTGTGTGATGTGACTTTGAATATCGTTTAGCGCTTCCAGCTTTGTAACGTAGCCGTACTGAAAGCAACAATGGATAATTCACCTCAGATCTTTAAATTAAACAAAGAACGCTCAAACTGTGAACAAACAAGTGACAGATTGCTTTAGTAACTCAGTATGTATTTTAGTAATGTTTAAATGGTGTAATATTTGTGAATTTGACACTCATCCATTTCCTTGCGAGTGCCGTCAGATTAATCTCTGGTAGGGCTGTCGCGATAATACCGCGCTATTGAGCCGCCAACCGCAGAGCAACGCAAGAACCGCGATTTCTTTTTTTTGTTAAACAAACAAAGTTTTTCTTTTGTTTTTTGTTCTCTTCTCGTTTCACACTTCGTGCATGTGTACTGAACATTAAGTTAGTAATGATAACATAATGTGTACAATGGTGATTTGCACTTAGAGAGATCGAACGAGTGCGTGCGATTACCCGCGTCTGTCCTTCAGGCCAAGACACGTTCGTGAAAATGTTTTGCCATGTCCAAGGCATGCGAAATCTCGGTCTTAGCATCGACGCATTGCTGGTCAGCGGAGTCTTCTAAACGGGCGCTCAAACAGCCGTTTCTCTCTTTGAAAGAATCAGCGTTTTTGAACGTCTTAAAGACTCACTCTAAGACAGTCCCTTGCCTCCACCCTGTGGCGTAACATCTTAACGGCACCGACTGACATGGTCCGACTGGTCCAGTCAGATTCGATTATCAGAACTAACTGTTATACATATAACAGTAGCCCTACAATTGTATTGTCAAGTTTATGTTCTGCTATGCGGACCCTTTTTTAACATTCTCTTTGGTTTACTTCACTTCCTGTTTCAACGCTCTATCTTCGGTTTCTGAACATGACCTCGTTACATCGTAGCACACACAGATTTTACACATGGCGATAATACTGCATATCGTTGAGCCTCTCATAACTAGCTGCACCGTGACGGCCCTAATCTCTGGTGCTGTGCGCTTGTCGAGAGAGCCTGCCCACACGCTGTTCTGATTGGCTGTGGTTTTTGATTGACAGTCGCGTCTGGTGTGGGCAGACAAATTGCTTGTCGCGTCGCGCGTAGTTAGGACACGGTGTTACCCTTGATTATTTTGTAGAAACCATGGCAACACCAAAGACGCTTTAATATATGATGTGTTTTATTAGACGGTGAGGACAGAAAACGAATGATTGTCTGTGGCTTCTGAAATCAAGGTGTCAAGATGCGCCTTTGTGAATAAGCAACGTCTAGCGGCGAAAAACTACATATTGCGCCGTTAAATGCGCTCATCACAAGTGATTGTGTCTCTTCATAAAATGTGGACTAAACCGCTCAAATTAATTTGGATTAGTTTTATTAATGTTTTTCAATATTTAATGCATGTATGAATAAAGCTGGCAAGTTATGACAGCCACCATTTAAATGTTTACAAAAAACGAATTGGAGTAGAAGTTAATATTATGACTTAATTATAAAAGATGTGATTTAAGTGTTTGTATACATAGATTACAGTAGGCTAATGTAGCCTAGCAGCTGACTCCCATAGTTTACAGCATTAGTTCAGAGATTTGTTTTCCTTTTGCCGTGTATTACACCTGAGATATATCCAAAATAATCTCGTTATATCGAATCGAATCGTGAAGTGTGTGTCAATACCCAGCCCTAGTGTATACTAAGTTTATCTGGCTAATATAAACAAGGGTGTGTGGAAAGAAGTCTATGAGCCCGCAAAACGCGCTGTAAAGCAGCTTTGAGACACAGAAACACGGATTGTAAGCAAGCAATCCCGGTCATGTCAGCAGCACAGAGTGAGTAAAGCAGTCAGTTAACGTTACTCACCCGTCGCCGACGACCACACACTTGATGGCCTGCATGACTTCAACTCGATCTTCACTCTCTCTCTCTCTCCGCGCGAAACTACACGAGATCGGGCAAATAAACGACGCTGTTCAAACAACACTTATTACAACTGTAAATTAAGACGCGTTTATAGATTAGGCTCTCTTCCTCCTCTCATTCCCACACACAGGAATGAAGTCGAGTAAGAAAGTTTGAAGCCACCACCCAAGACAGGAAGTGACTCCTACAGATTTACAAGCGCACTTCCGCTCGGTTCTCTCCAGAATAAAAGTCCTCCGGCTAACGCCCGTCTTTCTTTCTTTCTTTGCTTATTTCCTCCTATATTTACAAGAGGTAGCAGATTATTTAAATAATACTCCTCATGATGGGACGTCAAAAGTAAGTAAATAAACAAATAAACACAGGTGAGTGAGGGTAACTCAATGATAGCATGTGTCTGCATATAAACCACACAAATTTACAAAATATATTAATATATCACAAAGATTTTTACAAGATGGTAATATTTATTTATGTTAAATATATAAAATATGTTTACACGAGGGAATATTCATAAATGAATTCAAACGGTTAAAAAAATACAGTGTTTAAAATGAAGTCAAAATTATTATTATTGACACGTTGAATTTGGCATCCTAGATCTGTGAATTTCTTATTTCTGTTAAAAATAAAAAAATAAAATAAAATAAAAATAAACAAAAATCTATGTCTAGGCTATATACCGTTATTTTTTGTTAAATGTCTAAAATTCAAGTTCACAAAATGTCTTATTTTTTTATTTTTCATATTCGGGACAGTGTACTATATTCATTCCGAGATTCATACAGCTTTATCTTTATTTATTAATGTATTGTTTCTCAGCTAGGTGACTTCATTATTTAACATTAATGTTTTTTTGTTTTGTTTTTTGTTTTTTGTTGTTTTTTTATTTTATTTTTATTTTTTATTGAACGTATATAAAAGCAAATATTTAACATTAATGTTAGGGAATTAAACTACGGTTACACTGAGGTTGACAGGAAGTAGAGGTTGACAACATCCGGTCGCGAGTCCAGCAGCAGCAGCAGCAGCAGCAGTAGCAGCAGCATCCTCCCTAGTCCGAATAATAGGAGGGTGGCGGAGGATGATTTCGGCGGGTGTGAGGTGACCGTCAGATCAGTGTGACCGCTTCACCATCATGTGTCGTCTGTGAGAGTCGGTGAAGCGTCTCCTCTTATGGCGGGACTGTCGCATTTAGTGCTGCGCGTGTCGGGCTCGTACGGGGTGTTCTCTAAAGGGCTCAGCCGGACTCTGCTCATCTTCTTTGATCTCGCCTGGAGACTCAGAGTCAGATTCCCCTACCTCTATGTCATCGCCTCCATGATGTTTAACGTGCGACTACAGGTGCGAGTCTGTCTGTCTGTCTGTCTGTCTGTCTGTCTGATTGTCTATCTATCTCTATGTCTCTCCATCTGTCTGCCTGTCTGTCTGTCTGTCTGTGTATTTGATTGTCTATCTATCTCTATGTCTCTCCATCTGTCTGTCTGTCTGTCTGTCTATCCATCCGTCTGTCTGTCCGTCCATCCGTCCGTCCGTCCGTCTGTCTGTCTGTCTATCTATCCGTCTGTATCCATCCGTCTGTCTATCCGTCTGTCTGTCTGTCTATCCATCCGTCTGTCTGTCTGTCTGTCTGTCTGTCTATCATCTGTCCGTCTGTCTGTCTGTCTATCCATCCGTCTGTATCCATCCGTCTGTCTGTCTATCCATCCATCTGTCTGACTATCATCTGTCTATCTATCTATCCGTCCGTCCGTCCGTCCATCTGTCTGTCATCTATCCGTCTGCCTGTCTATCCATCTGTCCGTCCATTCGTCTGCCTGTCTATCCATCCATCTGTCTGTCTATACATCTGTCTGCCTGTCTATCTATCTATCTATCTATCCGTCTGTCTAACTATCTGCCTGTCTATCTATCTATCTATCTATCTATCTATCTATCTATCTATCTATCTATCTATCTATCTAACTATCCATCTTTCTGTCTGTCTGTCTAACTATCCATCTTTCTGTCTGTCTGTCTATCTATCCATCCATCCATCCGTCTGTCTATCCATCTGTCTATCTGTCCATCCATCCATCCATCTGTCTGTCTATCATCTGTCCGTCAGTCTGTCTATCTATCCATCCGTCAGTCTGTCTGTCTATCCATCCGTCTGTCTGTCTATCCATCTGTCCGTCTGTCTGTCTATCCATCCATCCGTCCGTCCATCTGTCTGTCTATCTATCCGTCTGCCTGTCTATCCATCTGTCCGTCCGTTCGTCTGCCTGTCTATCCATCTGTCCGTCCGTTCGTCTGCCTGTCTGTCTATCTATCTATCTATCTATCTATCTATCTATCTATCTATCTATCTATCTATCCGTCTGTCTAACTATCTGTCTGTCTATCTAACTATCCATCTTTCTGTCTGTCTGTCTGTCTGTCTGTCTAACTATCATCTTTCTGTCTGTCTGTCTAACTATCCATCTTTCTTTCTGTCTGTCTGTCTAACTATCCATCTTTCTTTCTGTCTGTCTGTCTAACTATCCATCTGTCTGTCTGTCTAACTATCCATCTGTCTGTCTGTCTAACTATCCGTCTATCTATTTAACTATCCGTCCGTCTATTTAACTATCCGTCCGTCTGTCTATCTAACAATCTGTTTGTCTGTCTATGTCTGTCTATCTGTATCTGTCTGTCTGTCTAGCAATCCATCTGTCTGTCTGTTTGTCTGTCTATCTGTTTGTCTGCTTTTCTATCCATCTGTTTGTCTGTCTATATGTTTGTCTATCTGTTTGTCTATTTTTCTAACATCTGTCTATACGTATGTCTGTCTGTTTGTCTGTCTGTCTATCCATCCGTCTGTATCCATCCGTCTGTCTGTCTATCCATCCATCTGTCTGACTATCATCTGTCTATCTATCTATCCGTCCGTCCGTCCGTCCATCTGTCTGTCATCTATCCGTCTGCCTGTCTATCCATCTGTCCGTCCATTCGTCTGCCTGTCTATCCATCCATCTGTCTGTCTATACATCTGTCTGCCTGTCTATCTATCTATCTATCTATCCGTCTGTCTAACTATCTGCCTGTCTATCTATCTATCTATCTATCTATCTATCTATCTATCTATCTATCTATCTATCTATCCATCTTTCTGTCTGTCTGTCTAACTATCCATCTGTCTGTCTGTCTAACTATCCATCTGTCTGTCTGTCTAACTATCCGTCTATCTATTTAACTATCCGTCCGTCTATTTAACTATCCGTCCGTCTGTCTATCTAACAATCTGTTTGTCTGTCTATGTCTGTCTATCTGTATCTGTCTGTCTGTCTAGCAATCCATCTGTCTGTCTGTTTGTCTGTCTATCTGTTTGTCTGCTTTTCTATCCATCTGTTTGTCTGTCTATATGTTTGTCTATCTGTTTGTCTATTTTTCTAACATCTGTCTATACGTATGTCTGTCTGTTTGTCTGTCTGTCTATCCATCCGTCTGTATCCATCCGTCTGTCTGTCTATCCATCCATCTGTCTGACTATCATCTGTCTATCTATCTATCCGTCCGTCCGTCCGTCCATCTGTCTGTCATCTATCCGTCTGCCTGTCTATCCATCTGTCCGTCCATTCGTCTGCCTGTCTATCCATCCATCTGTCTGTCTATACATCTGTCTGCCTGTCTATCTATCTATCTATCTATCCGTCTGTCTAACTATCTGCCTGTCTATCTATCTATCTATCTATCTATCTATCTATCTATCTATCTATCTATCTATCTATCTATCTATCTATCTATCTATCTATCTATCTATCCATCTTTCTGTCTGTCTGTCTAACTATCCATCTTTCTGTCTGTCTGTCTGTCTATCTATCCATCCATCCATCCGCCTGTCTATCCATCTGTCTATCTGTCCATCCATCCATCCATCTGTCTGTCTATCATCTGTCCGTCAGTCTGTCTATCTATCCATCCGTCAGTCTGTCTGTCTATCCATCCGTCTGTCTGTCTATCCATCTGTCCGCCTGTCTGTCTATCCATCCATCCGTCCGTCCATCTGTCTGTCTATCTATCCGCCTGCCTGTCTATCCATCTGTCCGTCCCGTTCGTCTGCCTGTCTATCCATCTGTCCGTCCGTTCGTCTGCCTGTCTGTCTATCTATCTATCTATCTATCTATCTATCTATCTATCTATCTATCTATCTATCTATCTATCTATCCGTCCTGTCTAACTATCTGTCTGTCTATCTAACTATCCATCTTTCTGTCTGTCTGTCTGTCTGTCTGTCTAACTATCATCTTTCTGTCTGTCTGTCTAACTATCCATCTTTCTTTCTGTCTGTCTGTCTAACTATCCATCTTTCTTTCTGTCTGTCTGTCTAACTATCCATCTGTCTGTCTGTCTAACTATCCATCTGTCTGTCTGTCTAACTATCCATCTGTCTGTCTGTCTAACTATCCGTCTATCTATTTAACTATCCGTCCGTCTATTTAACTATCCGTCCGTCTGTCTATCTAACAATCTGTTTGTCTGTCTATGTCTGTCTATCTGTATCTGTCTGTCTGTCTAGCAATCCATCTGTCTGTCTGTTTGTCTGTCTATCTGTTTGTCTGCTTTTCTATCCATCTGTTTGTCTGTCTATATGTTTGTCTATCTGTTTGTCTATTTTTCTAACATCTGTCTATACGTATGTCTGTCTGTTTGTCTGTCTGTCTATCCATCCGTCTGTCTGCCTATCCGTCTCTCTGTCTATCTATCCGTCTGTCTATTTTTCTATCCATCTGTCTATCCGTCTGTCTGTCTATCTATGTGTTTGTCTGTCTGTCCGTCTCTCTCTCTGTCTATCCATCCATCTGTCTGTCTATTTTTCTATCCATCTGTCTGTCTATACATCTGTCTTGTTTGTCTGTCCATCTAACTATCGTCCATCTGTTTCTGTTTATCTACTTATCTGTCTGTCTGTCTATCCATCGGTCTGTCTGTCTATCCGTTTGTTTGTCTGTCTATCTATCTATCTATCTATCTATCTATCTATCTATCTATCTATCTATCCGTCTAACTATCCGTCCGTCTGTCTATCTAACTATCCGTCTCTGTCTATCCATCCATCTGTATGTCTATCCATCCGTCTGTCTGTCGGTCTGTCTGTTTATCTGTCTCTATTTGTCTGTTTGTCTATCTGTCTGTCTGTGTATCTAGCTAACTATCTGTCTATCTATCCGTCCGTCCGTCCATCCGTCTGTCTATCTAACTACCTGTCTCTCTGTCTATCCATCCATCTGTGTGTCTAACTATCCGTCCGTCTGTCTATCTAACTATCTTTCTATCTATCTATCTATCTATCTATCTATCTATCTATCTATCTATCTATCTATCTATCTATCTATCTATCTATCTATCTATCTGTCCGTCTGTGTGTCTAACTATCCGTCTCTGTCTATCCATCCGTCTGTCTGTCTGTCTAATCTATCTATCTATCTATCTATCTATCTATCTATCTATCTATCTATCTGTCCGTCTGTCCGTGTGTGTCTAACTATCCATCCGTCTAACTATCCGTCCGTCTGTCTATCTAACTATCCGTTTCTATCTATCTATCTATCTATCTATCTATCTATCTATCTATCTATCTATCTATCTATCTATCTATCTATCTATCTGTCCGTCTGTGTGTCTAACTATCCGTCTCTGTCTATCCATCCGTCTGTCTGTCTGTCTTATCTATCTATCTATCTATCTATCTATCTATCTATCTGTCTGTCTGTCTGTCTATCTATCTATCTATCTATCTATCTATCTATCTATCTATCTATCTATCTGTCCGTTCTGTGTGTCTAACTATCCATCCGTCTGTCTATCTAACTATCCGTCTCTCTGTCTATCTATTCAGCTGTCTGTCTATCCATCCGTCTGTCTGTCTGTCTATCTATCTATCTATCTATCTATCTATCTATCTATCTATCTATCTATCTATCTATCTATCCGTCTGTCTAACTATCTGTCTGTCTAACTATCCATCTTTCTGTCTGTCTGTCTGTCTGTCTAACTATCCATCTTTCTTTCTGTCTGTCTGTCTAACTATCCATCTTTCTTTCTGTCTGTCTGTCTAACTATCCATCTTTCTTTCTGTCTGTCTGTCTAACTATCCATCTTTCTTTCTGTCTGTCTGTCTGTCTAACTATCCATCTGTCTTTCTGTCTGTCTGTCTGTCTAACTATCCATCTGTCTGTCTGTCTAACTATCCATCTGTCTGTCTGTCTAACTATCCGTCTATCTATTTAACTATCCGTCCGTCTGTCTATCTAACAATCTGTTTGTCTGTCTATGTCTGTCTATCTGTATCTGTCTGTCTGTCTAGCAATCCATCTGTCTGTCTGTTTGTCTGTCTATCTGTTTGTCTGCTTTTCTATCCATCTGTTTGTCTGTCTATATGTTTGTCTATCTGTTTGTCTATTTTTCTAACATCTGTCTATACGTATGTCTGTCTGTTTGTCTGTCTGTCTATCCATCCGTCTGTCTGCCTATCCGTCTCTCTGTCTATCTATCCGTCTGTCTATTTTTCTATCCATCTGTCTATCCGTCTGTCTGTCTATCTATGTGTTTGTCTGTCTGTCCGTCTCTCTCTCTGTCTATCCATCCATCTGTCTGTCTATTTTTCTATCCATCTGTCTGTCTATACATCTGTCTTGTTTGTCTGTCCATCTAACTATCGTCCATCTGTTTCTGTTTATCTACTTATCTGTCTGTCTGTCTATCCATCGGTCTGTCTGTCTATCCGTTTGTTTGTCTATCTATCTATCTATCTATCTGTCCGTCTAACTATCCGTCCGTCTGTCTATCTAACTATCCGTCTCTCTGTCTATCCATCCATCTGTATGTCTATCCATCCGTCTGTCTGTCGGTCTGTCTGTTTATCTGTCTCTATTTGTCTGTTTGTCTATCTGTCTGTCTGTGTATCTAGCTAACTATCTGTCTATCTATCCGTCCGTCCGTCCATCCGTCTGTCTATCTAACTATCTGTCTCTCTGTCTATCCATCCATCTGTGTGTCTAACTATCCGTCCGTCTGTCTATCTAACTATCCGTTTCTATCTATCTATCTATCTATCTATCTATCTATCTATCTATCTATCTATCTATCTATCTATCTATCTATCTGTCTATCTGTCCGTCTGTGTGTCTAACTATCCGTCTCTGTCTATCCATCCGTCTGTCTGTCTGTCTAATCAATCTATCTATCTATCTATCTATCTATCTATCTATCTATCTATCTATCTATCTATCTATCTATCTATCTATCTATCTATCTATCTATCTATCTATCTATCTATCTGTCCGTCTGTGTGTCTAACTATCCATCCGTCTGTCTATCTAACTATCCGTCTCTCTGTCTATCTAACTATCCGTCTCTCTGTCTATCTATTCAGCTGTCTGTCTATCCATCCGTCTGTCTGTCTTTATCTATCTATCTATCTATCTATCTATCTATCTATCTATCTATCTGTCCGTCTGTGTGTCTAACTATCCATCCGTCCGTCTATCTAACTATCCGTCTCTGTCTATCCATCCGTCTGTCTAATCTGTCTATCTATCTATCTATCTATCTATCTATCTATCTATCTATCTATCTATCTATCTATCTATCTATCTATCTATCTATCTATCTATCTATCTATCTATCTATCTATCTATCTATCTATCTATCTATCTGTCCGTCTGTGTGTCTAACTATCCATCCGTCCGTCTATCTAACTATCCGTCTCTGTCTATCCATCCGTCTGTCTAATCTATCTATCTATCTATCTATCTATCTATCTATCTATCTATCTATCTATCTATCTATCTATCTATCTATCTATCTATCTATCTATCTATCTGTCCGTCTGTGTGTCTAACTATCCATCCGTCTGTCTAACTATCCATCCGTCTCTCTGTCTATCTATTCAGCTGTCTGTCTATCCATCTGTCTGTCGGTCTGTCTATCTGTCTGTCTGTCTGTCTGTTTATCCATCTGTCTGTCGGTCTGTCCGTCTGTCTGTCTGTCTGTTTGTCCGTCCCGTCTGTCTGTCTGTCTATCTGATTCAGACCAAGTTGTTTTTATGACCATTATTTGGTCAGCTTCAACTTTAGAGCGACTGTTTAAAAAGCTATTTATTTACTGGTTTAGTTTAGGATCATGATTTTAGTCCTTGTTTTTATGTCCTGTAACTGGAGCTGCATGTTTCTGAACCGTCCTGCGTGTTCAGATCTCACAGTTCTTGCTAATGTCATCTTTGTGCCTGTTTCAGGTTCACATTGAGATTCATTGATTGACACAGAACAGCTGCCTCATCGAAACTTCAGCTCCTGGACTCAAAGCCCAGTAATGGCACTCGACTCTATGATTACCACAGACTTCATCAATGCAGCTCATGAATCACTTATGACTGGGAGCCACACAGACCAGAACATGCTGACTGGAATACCAGTAGGAGTTATTCATACAATATGGACAGCGGCTTCATCGGAGGAGAGGAAGAGCAGTGTATGAGGATGCTACTGTCTTTGTTACACAGGTGAACACCTCATGCTCAGCCGAGTGCGGACAGTGATTTACCCATGAGGCTCAACATGACAGAAATGACATTTGGAGTGCATGATTAAAAACTTCAGCCCAGCTGTGTAACAATGTGTTTTTTTTTCCTCCATCATTTTTGCATATCGAGAAATTTTGATGAATATATTGGTTTTGTTCAGTCGCATGCCAGCTCACAGCGGGACAGACTGCACCGCACACCTCCATCATGTACTCGCTGACACAGAGGCCACTGTCACACAGAACTACAGGGATTTCTACATATAGATGTATTTATTTGTTTGTGCTTTTGTTATTATTAAATCTGTGCATTATTGGGCAAGTGCATTTTGGGAGAATGCTGAATGTACTGTGATTTTAACTTTGACAATAAATTATGAAGGGATGTTTTGCCTTGCTTTTTACTTTATTAAATGCATGCTAGCTTTAAGCTGAACGTCACATGAGCAAGCAGGGAAGCCGGTCCATTGCATCTGCTTGATGGCGATATCTATATGGACCTTTAAAGGTGCAGTGTGTAGTATCTGTGAGGATCTATTAACAGAAATGCAATATAATATAGATAAATATGTGTTCAGTGGTGTATAAAGACCTTACATAATGAGCCGTTATGTTTTTATTACCTCATAATGAGCCGTTATGTTTTTATTACCTCAGAATGAGCCGTTTCTATCTCCATACACCGCGGGTTCCCTTACAGTGAAGTCATCGCCATGTTTCTACGGCAGCCCTAAATGGACAAACTTCTCTACGAAGCGCTAGTCACTCTATGCTGTCTACGACGACAACATCGTTGGTCATCCTCACACACACACTCTCTCCTCACGCATGTACACACACACACTTTCACTCGCACACATTCTCACACACCCTCTCACACACTCTCACTCACTCATACACACACACACACACGAGTGACTCACTCACTCACACACACACACTTTCACTCGCACATATTCTCACACACACTCAGACACACTCACTCGCACACACACACACCCTCACACTCACTCACTCACTCACACACACACACTCACAAACACACACCCTCTCACACACTCTCACTCATACACACACACACACACACGAGTGACTCACTCACTCACACACACACACTTTCACTCGCACATATTCTCACACACACTCAGACACACTCACTCTTTTACACACACACCCTCACACTCACTCACTCACTCACACACACACACTCACAAACACACACCCTCTCACACACTCTCACTCACTCATACACACACACACACACACACACGAGTGACTCACTCACACACACACACTTTCACTCACACATATTCTCACACACACTCAGACACACTCACTCGCGCACACACACACCCTCACACTCACTCACTCACTCACACACACACACACACACACACACACACACACACTCACTCACACTCACTCACTCAGATACACTCACTCACACTCACTCACTCACACACACACACACACACACACACACACACACACTCACACACTCACACACACACACACACACACACACACACTCACTCACAAACACACACTCTCACACACACACACACACACACACACACACACACACTCACTCACACACACACACTCTCACACACACACACACACACACTTTTGTGATGGAAGGATGCAGTTTAGTTCCTGACACATGAGGGCACTATTTCATCCTCTTTTGGACCATTGCAGTATTTACTGTGTGAAAGTGCTGATCTTTATTCTTATTAAAGACTAAAACACCTTGAGCAGAACAGTAATGAGCAGCAACACAGAACATGCAACAAACAAGGGGAAAACACACGAAACAAATGACTGGATAAATAAACTGATCACATTTTATACATGAAGCCTCATCAACACTATCACCAGAACCTTTCAGGAATTCTTTATTATTAGTTTAATAAAGAGATTTGAGTGTTTCAATTAAGAAAGTGAATTTAAAAACATTCGTTTATGGATACATAAATAAAAAATGAGTGAACGAAATAAAGAAATTGAGGAAACAGTGTTAGTGTAATAACAAATATTATATTTCAAATTGAAGGAATGGGCAATAATATGTTTTATGTTAGTGTTGATAAACGCTGTTTTCAGTGTATCAGGTGTGAGATTTACTGTGAATGAGTGGGTGGAGACTCTTTCCTGTCTGTGTTGAGTTACTCCAGGGTGCGATCCTGTCCACAGACCTCATGCTGTAAGTTCAGCAGCGTTCGCCTGATAGTGGGCTATAGTGTAAAATACTGTTGCCAAGGCAACTGCCTAATTCTTTGCATGTCAACCCCCTCCACACACAGAGGATTTTCCTGCACACTTGGAAAAAAGAGGATTTGCAGATGAGCATTTGCTCAATGAAATGTTTTAATGGGGTTAACTAAACAATGAAATGGACGGTTTGAATCATCAGCAAATGCATTAGATTTTTGCATATTTTTCATATTTTAACGGTTTTAACCGGGTCAGGCTTTGAAACAGCAAGGGCTACATACACAATCATACGCATGATATCCATATGCAATTGCTGTGTATGGATGTGTAATGATTGACCTTTATGTTAAAATATTAGACCGCCTGCAGGAAATGTCTAAATGGAGCGAGCGATGCTTTGTAATTCGGCTGTTTGAAGCTTTGATGTTTTTACGCATAACATGGGCAGGACCAGAGGCAAATATGACTTCCATTTTTGGTTTTGATGGTTAATTATATGATATTTTTAAAACATTCTCACTTTGTTTTCAAGCAGATATACGGTGCAAACTCTGTGCAGCACCTCATTCACAATGTTAGCATATCACTTATTAATCATTTATGAATTTATAGTCATGTTTTGTAAATGATTAGTTCATCATTAACTAATAATTTATAAGTTTCTTATAACTGAACGTTATTATAAAGTGTCAGGAAAAGTCCTAGTGCTGTTGGTCTGTTACTTATGGAAATAATAAAGGTAGTTTTATCTCACAATTCAGACTTTATAACTCGCAATTGGATAATCAATCAATCAATCAATCAATAACACGGGTGGAGTTATGAGGTTTAGCCTTTTTAACCTTTTCATTTATTACAAATGTGCAAAACCCTCTGACAGACATAAAAGATGACCAATAGTAATACATTTAGGAAAAATCGGTTTCTGCCCAATAGTGACAATATTAAAAATGTGATTATATGTATACACCGATCAGACATAACATTATGACTGATGAAGTGAATAACACTGATTAACCGGTGGTGAACCGGCCACAGGGTCATGGGCGGCCAAGGCTCATTGATGCACGTGGGGAGCGAAGGCGGGCCCGTGTGGTCCGATCAAACAGACGAGCTACTGGAGCTCAAATTGCTCAAGAAGTTAATGCTGGTTCTGATAGAAAGCTGTCAGAATACACAGTGCATCTCAGTTTGTTGCGTATGGGGCTGCATAGCCACAGACCAGTCAGGGTGCCCATGCTGACCCCTGTCCACCGCCTAAAGCACCAACAGTGGCACGTGAGCAACAGAACTGGAACACGGAGCAATGGACGAAGGTGGCCTGGTCTGAGGAATCACTTTTTTTTTTTACATCACGTGGATGGCCGGGTGCGTGTGCGTCGCTTACCTGGGGAACACATGGCACCAGGATGCACTATGGGAAGAAGGCAAGCCGGCGGAGGCAGTGTGATGGTTACAGGACTCGCAACTTACAGGACTTAAAGGATCTGCTGCTAACATCTTGGTGCCAGATACCACAGCACAGCTTCAGGGGTTGAGTGGAGTCCATGCCTCGACGGGTCAGGGCTGTTTGGACAGCAAAAGGGGGACACAATAATGTTATGCCTGATCGGTGTATGTCTTACAGAATTAAGAGTGAAATAACAAATAATATTAATAAGTCAAAAATATATTATTTGTCTGATAAAAGCTTAACATTGAAAACTAGTACAGGTCAGAGAATTACCATCAGAGTCAAGTAATATATCTGAACAGTAAAAGGACAAGAACAATCCCACACGATCTCCCTCACTAACACAGACCGCTCCCATCATGTGTGCACACATGCTCCATAAAGTTGCTGCAGTTTAGTCTGTAGTATAAGGAATGTGACAGCATGACCATCAGCATAAACCACGCAGGATGTCCCATTTCTCTGACCCCCTGATGCCCCTTTCCCAACCTCCAGGATCTATAAATCCACAGGATGCAGGCTCTTCCTCCTCTGGAGAATCAGTCGGAGATCTGTGAGGAGTGCGGATGACTTTTGTGTGCTCTTTGAACGATTTATTTTGAACTGTTAATTAATGGCCTCTCTGTTACCATTCAAAAGTTTGTTTTTAAGAAATGAATACTTTAAGACATTGCAAAATATGTCTATTTCAAATAAATGCTGTTCTTATTTCATCAAAGATTCCTGGAGAGAGAAAAACTCAGATCATCATGACTGGAGTAATGATGCAGAAAATTCAGCTTTGATCACAGGAATGAACTGCATTGTAAAGTATTTTTAACACTTACAATAATGTTTAATTAGTTAACATGAACTAACAATTAACATTACTTCTAAAGCATTTATTAGTTGTTTTTAACATTTACAGGCACATTAATAAAAGTTGTGTCTGTTAATGTTATTTAATGGCCTGAGCCGACATGAATAACAATGAACTAACATAACAAAGATGAACAAATACTGTACATGTTAATGTTAGTTGATGCACTGGAACCTTACTGTAAATTGTTACCAAAATACAATCAGCGGCCACTTTATTAAGTAATTAATCATTTGTGACATTTATATAGCGCTTTTCTCAGCACTCAAAGCGCTTTACATATAGAAGGGGTGAATCTCCTCAAGCACCACCGATGTGCAGCATCCACCGGGATGATTTGACGGCAGCCATATTGTGCCAGAACACCCACCACACACCAGCTGACTGGTGGAGAGGAGACCGAGTGATGGAGCCAATCAGTGTATGGGGAAGATCAGGAGGCCATGATGGACAGAGGCCAAAGGGCATATTTGCCCAGGTACACTCTTAAAAATGCTGGATTGGGTTGAAAAAGCTGGGATGAAAATGGACTAACTCAGCGATTGGATTGTTTTAACCCAGCGATTGGGTTGTTTTAAGCAAACATTTAACCCAACCGCTGGGTTAAAACAACCCATTTACTGGGTTAAAACAACCACCTGTTCTACCGTTCCTTAAAGGATTAGTTCACTTCAAAATGAAGATCTCATCCAAGATGTCCATGTCTTTCTTTTTTGAGGAAAGCATTCCAGGATTTTTCTCCACATAATGGACTTCAATGGGAACCAACGGTTGAAGGTCCAGATCAATGCAGTTTCAAAGGAAGGGCTTCAGAGGCTCTGCATGATCCCAGACGAGATACAGGGTCTAATCTAGACAAACCATCGGACATTTTCTAAAAATTTTTACATTTATATACTTTTAACATCAAATGCTCGACTTCGGTGTTCTACTTCTTCACGGCGTATGATGTCATCACAATGGAAAGGTCACGCGAATACATTTCATCTGCTCCAGTGTCTTCAGTCGGGTCACCCCATACAACAACATCTCATTTCCCCAAACACCCCCATCCATGTTCAGTGTCGGACAATGTTGGACAATTTTAAAGTTGTAGGAGAACATGAGATGGAGTTTTTCGGCACTGGGTCGGTACTTCCACCTACATCATGTGACCTTTCCGATGTGATGATGTCATACGCCGTGAAGAAGCAGAACACCGAAGTCGAGCATTTGATGTTAAAAGTATATCAATGTAAAAAAAATTTATAAAATGTCCGATGGTTTGTCTAGATAAGACCCTATTCCTCAGAGCCTCTGAAGCCCTTCCTTTGAAACTGCATTGATCTGGACCTTCAACCGTTGGTTCTCATTGAAGTCCATTATGTGGAGAAAAATCCTGGAATGCTTTCCTCAAAAAACTTCATTTCTTTTCAACTGAAGAAAGAAAGACATGAACATCTTGGATGAGATTGGGTGAGTAAATCATCAGGACATTTTCATTTTGAAGTGAACTAATTCTTTAATGGAAAAATCAACCAATCACATGACAGCAACTCAAAGCATGTAGGCTTGTAAACATGGTCGCTTACAGACTCTCTATGATATTCTTTATCCCTAAATATGGCTGTGGTTTTTACTTGTTTCATCATTAGCCAAACAAAACTTCTAAGTCTGACTGTAACGGCACACCTCTCCTCAATGAGACACGTGATCTGAGGGACAACGCACTGACTGAACATGGACAGGGGTGTTTGGGGAAATGAGATGTTGGGGTACGGGGTTACCCGACTGAAGACACTGGAGCAGATGAAATGTGTTTGTCTGACTGCTCAATCAGGCCACATGAAGTCGGTCAGCGTGCCATTATCTCCCATGAGACATGCTGCCCGAGGGTGGCCGCCTCTGGTGCAGAGCATGCTGGGAAATACTCATCACGTCACGTGCTTAATGCATGCATATATGCCATCACTGACCGTAACGGTGGTGGAACAAAACGTGTCTTTAAACATGACAGTTATCCGGTGAATTCAGGTTGATTGGAACACTTTTTCCAAGTCATCTCAATGACAAAAAGTGTCTCAGTCACCCTGAATGACCAAAAATGACAGTCCTGCACATGTGACTTCCGCTGAGAAGCTCGACCCAAACATGAGAGCACATGCATTGAGCAACTCATGCAGATTGCAGCTAATGTAATTAGTATGCTGCGATCAGTCATGCATCACTCCACCAAAACCTCCTCAAACACCAATGTTCAGGATATGCGTTTTTGACCATATTTGTGCAGCAAAGATTATGCAT
The DNA here is from genome assembly GCA_018749465.1 of Paracanthobrama guichenoti. Classification (NCBI taxonomy): domain Eukaryota; kingdom Metazoa; phylum Chordata; class Actinopteri; order Cypriniformes; family Gobionidae; genus Paracanthobrama; species Paracanthobrama guichenoti. The sequence goes on from CM031945.1 coordinate 27,581,799, forward strand.
ATGACCTATTTTCAGTCTTGCAGCCTTGATATATTCAAAACAGAGCTTGTGCTTGACTCTGATTCAAATGCTAGTCTCTCTGTATAGTGTGTCCCACCCAAGGAAAATTGGGAAAACAGAGTGTTTCCTGGACTGCGTTAGACATCTGCTCCCAGAACAGGAAATACTCCCCCAAAACCTGAGGCTCCCTCAAGTCCACACACGCACACGCACACACACGCACGCACGCACGCACGCACGCACGCACACACACACGCGCACACACACACACACACACACAAACACACAAACACACAAACACACACACACACACACACACACACACACACACACACACACACACACACACACACACACACACACACACACACACACACACACACAACCCCTAAACCTACCCATCACACACACACACACACACTACCCCTAAACCTACCCATCACACACACACACACACACACACACACAGTTTTTCATGCTTTATGGGGAAAAATCTAAAACGTTATGAATTTTTATATTTTCAAAACACATTTGTATGACTTATAAGCTGTTTTCCTCATGGGGACTAGAAAGGTCAAAATGTCCGCACAAGGTCAAAAATGACTGGTATCACAATCTTTGTTGGGACATTTGGTCTTCTCAACGTGGTTTACACAAACACACACACAGACACACACACACACACACAACCCCTAAACCTACCCATCACACACACACACACACACACACACACACACACACACACACACACACACACACACACACACACACACACACACACACACACACACACACACACACACTACCCCTAAACCTACCCATCACACACACAGACACACACACACACACACACACACACACTACCCCTAAACCTAACACACACACACACACACACACACACACACACACACACACACACACACACACACACACACACACACACACACACACACACACACACAATAACTCCCACTCTGTCCACCAACACATTTTTTTCACACTCTTGAGACTGGAGGAGTTTGAAAGAGCTTAGTTTTCTGGAAATAGGAACCGGCTGCAATGATTTTGTTAAAAATGTAACGTCTGGATGGACTCTGAAGTCAGTCTAGACTTCATATTGAATACAGGGTTTGGATGTAAGAGTTGTTTCAGGAAAATAAATATTGATCCATCACTATCGTTGAAGACTAAAATGTAATCTGCCGTTCCTCTTCTCATCACGTCTACTTCTCATGTTGATGTGTGTGTCAGCATTGTGACTATTAAAGAAGAAAATTCCATGAGACAGAGAAATAAACAGCTAACTTCATTCTTGAGGAGTTTGGTAATGTGTATAAAGAGAGCAGCTCGTTTCGTCTGAGAGGCCGGCATGCCGTAATTGAATCCATGTGTCGGAGAAACGTACAGGCGTTGTGTTGTGAGCGTCCATGCACACATTTTTCATCACACATTACATTAGCCTGTGCCTGAGTTTGATTCTCCCCGACTGTAAGGGAATGTGGTTCTCCTCTCAGCTGCACCGATGAAGGTTTTCCTAATCACGTTCACTTCACACTTGTGTGCTGTCAGTCAGTTTCGGGTCTGTATAAAAGAGCTGCACCGAAATACGGCGTTCTCTTGGAGATGTACTGGTTGAAACTCTCTTCACATTGTCACGAATATTCAGTTATTTTGATCTTAGTTTCATTTTCTTGGACTTTTAGTTTATTTTCAGCCACATGTGTTCCTTTGTTTAGTTTCCCGCCATTATTAGTTACTATGGAGATTCATTAATCATCACAGGTGTTTGTCATTATTTCCCTCATTTGCTTTGTATTTAAGTTGCAGTTGTTTATTTGTCCGGTCGTGTTTGCGTATAGCAGTTGGTTTACTTATCTTGGTTTGTATTGCCTTCTGAGTGGGCTATTAAAGCCATTGTAGCTGATCTTTGTCTTCATCGTGTGTTCCTTGCAACCGCTGGTGACACACATCCTGATAGCAATCAAAAATAGATGTGGTCTAAATGTTAAAACATGTACAGATGTTCGATTCCCAGGGAAAGCAAGAACTGACAATTTTTTTTAAAAATGTGTACCTTGAATGCAATGTAAGTCACTTTGGATAAAAGCGCCTGCCAAATGCATAAATGTACATAACTTCTGTGGAAGTGGAACCAAAAAATGTAAATGATACGATGTCCTACCTGCCTGTCAAATATGACAAATATGATGTATTTCCATACCTCCACGTACCTGCTCGCGCAGACATCACACGTCATCCGCTTGCTTGCCTCTCTGAAATTGCCTACCCTACCCTTAAGGCAAGTCATTTCACTTCATGCAAGTGCAGCTCCTGCCACTTTGAATGGGAAAAACACCAAATTCTCCAAAGCTGTTCACCAAATGTACGGTTAAATTTCATATTTGAAATCACCAGTGACATCTGACAACAACTTTCTCATCAATTTTGTTTCTAAACGCCCCCCAACCCCCCCGCCCAACAAAAAAAAAATTCAGGCTGGAGCAGCCATAAGCTTTTGTCTCACAACTTCCATAGCGATGGAGCTTCTAACGTCAGCTGCAATCAGTGATTGGCTGTTTTATTCAGAAGGCGGGGCTTATTCCGCCATTTTACTGCACTTTCTGCCATTTATATATATATATTATATATATATATATATATATATATATATATATATATATATATATATATATATATATATATATATGATTCATAACGCCTTCTTTGTATATCTAAAGATGTGTTTTATTCTTATGATAGTGTACATGTTTTTCTTCAGAATACATGTATAATTACTACATGTACACTCACCTAAAGGATTATTAGGAACACCATACTAATACTGTGTTTGACCCCCTTTCGCCTTCAGAACTGCCTTAATTCTACGTGGCATTGATTCAACAAGGTGCTGAAAGCATTCTTTAGAAATGTTGGCCCATATTGATAGGATAGCATCTTGCAGTTGATGGAGATTTGTGGGATGCACATCCAGGGCACGAAGCTCCCGTTCCATCACATCCCAAAGATGCTCAATTGGGTTGAGATCTGATGACTGTGGGGCCATTTTAGTACAGTGAACTCATTGTCATGTTCAAGAAACCAATTTGAAATGATTCAAGCTTTGTGACATGGTGCATTATCCTGCTGGAAGTAGCCATCAGAGAATGGGTACATGGTGGTCATAAAGGGATGGACATGGTCAGAAACAATGCTCAGGCAGGCCGTGGCATTTAAACGATGCCCAATTGGCACTAAGGGGCCTAAAGTGTGCCAAGAAAACATCCCCCACACCATTACACCACCACCACCAGCCTGCACAGTGGTAACAAGGCATGATGGATCCATGTTCTCATTCTGTTTACGCCAAATTCTGACTCTACCATCTGAATGTCTCAACAGAAATTGAACAGAAATCATTTTTCCAGTCTTCAACTGTCCAATTTTGGTGAGCTCGTGCAAATTGTAGCCTCTTTTTCCTATTTGTAGTGGAGATGAGTGGTACCCGGTGGGGTCTTCTGCTGTTGTAGCCCATCCGCCTCAAGGTTGTGCGTGTTGTGGCTTCACAAATGCTTTGCTGCATACCTCGGTTGTAACGAGTGGTTATTTCAGTCAAAGTTGCTCTTCTATCAGCTTGAATCAGTCGGCCCATTCTCCTCTGACCTCTAGCATCAACAAGGCATTTTCGCCCACAGGACTGCCGCATACTGGATGTTTTTCCCTTTTCACACCATTCTTTGTAAACCCTAGAAATGGTTGTGCGTGAAAATCCCAGTAACTGAGCAGATTGTGAAATACTCAGACCGTCCCGTCTGGCACCAACAACCATGCCACGCTCAAAATTGCTTAAATCACCTTTCTTTCCCATTCTGACATTCAGTTTGGAGTTCAGGAGATTGTCTTGACCAGGACCACACCCCTAAATGCATTGAAGCAACTGCCATGTGATTGGTTGATTAGATAATTGCATTAATGAGAAATTGAACAGGTGTTCCTAATAATTCTTTAGGTGAGTGTAAATTTGTATAATTAGCCCATTCCAAATTTATAGTCCATATAAAATCCAGCATCTGCCTCAGTTTAGCGATTCCTACTCAAGTGAAGGCTTGGCTTATGAATATCAATTACACTATGGGATGTTTGTGCTGATTGGCTAAAAAAAGAGGTTTTTGTAAGGCGAAGAATTGTGAAAGACTTTTTTAATGTATGTCTGTTTTTTAATTCAAGTACTGGCGTCACCATATTTTTTTCTGTCTCTGCTTTGTGTGTGTCTTGATGCTTGGTCAATATTGTGTGGAAAACAGTCCAGTGAAGTACTTTGAAATTGACTTTTGAGGGCTCATGAATATTAAAGACCGGCTTCAGAATGGTTACTAAGCAACGTAAGCATTACATCATTAATATTCATGCATCAAGCCTTCGTCGTAGTAGGATTGGTAAACCCGCGTGTAAGAGGCGGAGCGAGTGCGATGACGTGTGACGGTCGCTGCGAAACGCACAGATGCCCGTGTGTCTCTGGATGTTATTGATCCACGCGACGCCAGTGAAGAAACCCTTCCTCCGTTCATAAACACGCCGGGTTACGGATTTTAAACGAGGACTGAGATAAATAACATCTATCCCGCACAAAACCGGACCTGTTTGTAAATACAGCAGATAAACCCTTCATTATAAAGAATACATCTGTGTCTGGAGCGCGCTCTCATCACATCATTTCAATATTTTGCATTAATCTGCAGACATGGACGAAGATAATCAAGGTAAGACCATTAGGTTTACAAATGTGTGGATATATGTGCACATGCACACGATCATATTATGGGTTAATGTGGCATTAGACACAGATGTGTCATATATCATTAAAAACGAAGAGCATTGCATTTATTATTCATCTGCATTTACTTAACCATTAAAAAACCCAAATCTAAAAACCATTCAAATTACGCTTGTGTCTAATGGCCATCCAGAAATCACTGTTAATGGGTCTGCTGCACAATGCCATCCTTAAGGTACAGTCATTTTTATTTTAAGGCCTAACTGGACAGTTATAACTTATTTGTAATAGACATTAAACTGTGCAGTAGAAGAACTCCCATACACAGAAGTGAACTGCACATTTGGCACTGGATCAGCATTAAACAATGCTCTTTTTTTCCCAGTCAAATGAGAAACTTCAATGGCTGTAGGTGCAAAGATCAGCCTGCATGGGATGACCTACATGTGCGCCTGCCACTGTTTGTCCAGAGAGACTGTGAGCTGATATGCCTATTGATTTAATTTAGTCAACACCATATTCACCATTCTCCAGCTTCTCGAGTGGGACGCAGTTGTTTTTACTGGCAGCAGGACATGCTGAGCTCCATGGCTGGGTACAATCAAACCAAAATTTATTCAAACGTTTTCTCACATTATCATAGTTTATTCGCATTATGACAAGAACAAACTCATCTTGATAGAAAGGTGTGTAATGGATCACAATCAACCAATCAGCTGTTAAATTTAAGGACACAATTAGATAATACCAGTTTAGCTCAACCAATGACCAAGCAATGCTTCATTTTGTTCAGTCTGTGATGTCAAAGGTCACATTAGCGATTAAAGAAACAACACTTCAGCAAAAAACGGTCAGCTCAAAGTGTCTGAATCATTTTGCTCCCAAATGTTCATCAGTTTTACTGGTAGTGACTGTATGAAGAATTGTTGGGTATAATATGTCACACTTTACTTTATTTTGCTCTCCTCTCTTACAGAAATGAACTATAGTGTCCACTTTTACACTAGTCAAACATCATATCTGCTGTCTGAATCATTTTGGGTTTGAGTGTGTATATATATATATATATATATATATATATATATATATATATATATATATATATATATATATATATATATATATATATATATAATATGATATAGAACTATACATTCTTTTGAAGAAAACAAAAATCATGTTGGCATCGGTGGCAGGACGTTACTATGTGGTTTCTTGGGTTGTGTGAATGTTTGCTTGGGTGTTGATATTTGGTCACTGAGGTCTTCTGACTGATTTTAGCATGATGTGGTTTGTTAGGGTGTTGTTTCTAAGGGTGGTTTCTAAGGTGTTCTGACCCAAGGCAAAACAGCCCATCTCTGTAATAGCCCGTCTCTGGTCTCTAGATATTGCTTGGATCAGAAAAGCCTAAGCCAAAGTTTAAGTAAGCAGAACTGTCAGATTTTTATTTTGTACTCTTAAAGGTGCACTATGTAACTTTTCCATCCGCTAGAGGTCGCCTATTCAAAACAAAGGCGTAGTTTGATGACGCCAAGCTTGAGCGCAGAATCTTGGGACATGTGGTCTTCACCTCACAGCTGGTGGGAATGAATCGGGATAGGACTCGGGCAGAAATCATGTTCATGGATGCTTTTATTACCGTTACTGTAGTGTGAAGCAGAGCAGGACCGAGTGTTGTGGAGCTGAGCGAGGCCGCTGGAGCGATTGTTAATGAGATGAACGCAACACACGCCTCGCGAGAAGCGGGACTTTTATTATGCCACAGTCGCCGGCGCCAGTCCGCTTTTCCGGTCATGAGTATGAGGTAACGCAGCTCTGTTTATCATATTAGACACATGTGAGTGTATTGAGAATGATGTTATGACGTTACTCTGTGCGTTCACTCGCGGCTGCTATGACACTTGTTCACACTGCAGTGAGAGTAAAGCGTTTCTGCAGAATAACCGAGGGTAACGCAGATATGACGCCATTAACAGGCGATACCCTCACACGTCCCGGTTCACTGGTTAAAACAGCAATTTCCTCACGATTTACAAATAGTTGGAAACATTTGGGATATTGTAAGTACTCAACTGAACAAAATATTAGAGATGTTCCGATACCCTTTTTCCCTTCCCGATTCCGATACCTGGGCTCAGGGTATCGGCCGATACCAAGTACTGATCCGATGCCTGGCTGTATATACAGCTGTATCATCTACTAGCCCTGTATGAATTGCTAGAATTATTTTATGGTGTGCTTCAGACTTATGCCTTAATAAAACATGAACAAATACATACAGTGAGCTACTGTATTTATTACAGTACTTTTATTATCTGACATGCATTTGACAGCAATATTACTTATTTTTCTTAAGCGAAAAAGATCTTCAAATGCAGCCACAAATCTAACACCGCAAACTGAAGAGTAGTTTAAGTTTTACAATATAACTGTATAAAAAACTGTGCAACAAATCTAGGAATATATATATATAAAATCAGAAAATATCTTTACAACAAAACAAGTGAAAAATAAGCAACCATCTAGGCATTATTATTAGTAGTAGTAGTAGTAGAGGCTTATTATTATTATTATTATTATTATAGAGACGTAGCTAAATCTCCTGTACAACAGTAGCCTAATATATTGTTAATTTCTTCACGTTAACCCAAACTTTTATTTTGACGGGTTGAAGAGCTTTGAGTGTCTGTGTTCATGATATGCAACACGGAAGCGACTGAACGCAGCTGCGGGTACCGGATGTACTCGGGAGTCGGTACCGGTACTACAGAAAGGCTAGTATCATCGCATTTTTACATTTTCAGTACCGACTTGGTACCAAAGTACCGGTACTTGTGACATCCCTAATCGCGGTTTTACTGACTGGTTGGTCCAGTGTGAAATACTGCTAAATGGCGGACATACTCCTAACACGTTTTCATTTCTTCTTCGCTGCTCTAAACAGTGTTTGCTTTTGGCAACACAGCACAACTTCCTGTGCTTGCAATGCATTCTGAGCAGCGAAGAAGAGCCGTGCAGCGGTTAGGCAAAGCTCGCGGTCATAATAACAAGATCTTGTTTAAGAAAATGGTATCGGATCGGTACATGTGTTCAAGTACTCGCCGATACCGATGCCAGAATTTGTTGTGGTATCGGTGATATTTCCGATACTAGTATCGGAATCGGAACAACTCTACAAAATATATAACTCCGGCCTAGTGGTTTTTAGATATTTTACTGAAAATGTTTTACATGGTGCACCTTTAAAGCTGCAGTCCGTAAATTTTTGCGCTCTAGTGGTTAATAAACAGCACTGCATGTGTCTTGTGGAAGAACATTGCAGCCGGAGCTACTTCTCTCTGTTTATGTCTATGGCGAGTCACGCAGGGACTGTGCTCCTCCGCAGCGGTTCCTACCAGTCCGGTCTGAAGTAGTCCCAATATAAACACTTATTATAAGTGTACCATAATGATTCAGGGTAAGACAGAAACACGGTTTGGAAAATGGATTCATGTTGCACATTCTCATTATATAACTTCTTGAAATCTTGAACACAAAAAAAGTTACGGACAGCAGCTTTAACTTGAAATATCTGCGTAAGCTAATTCATACATTTAACATAAAATTCTCACGTAATCTCAACCTTAATATTTTTTTAGTTGTGGAAACTTGGCTAGCTTTACCTAGCTAATTCAGTAAATGCTAACTTGCTAGTTGGTAACACAATGCTTTGGTAGCATTAGCATAGCACTTGCTGAATAAGTACAGCGATATAATACATTTAACATAAATCTGTTCTCAAACTAATCTCGCGCTCCACTCGTCACAATGATGGAAACCCTACAAAAAACCCCCAACATAACAGAAACTCTTCTAAACTAGCATAACATTAAACACTGCTAAATCTCCACCCTAACGTTAATCTTGCACAAAAAAACAAACAAAAAAACAAACATAATATAACACTTAATTTGGGCATTTGCTGTCCCTTTCGAGTGTCATGGCAAAGCATGCTGGGATATAGAAATCCCAGCCCCGTTTCAGTTAAATTTAAGTTTCATAAAGTTCATAAAACTCAAAACAATTAAACAGTTCAGATTACTTAAAATGTGTCAGTTTTGAGAACTCAAAAGAGAAAGAAAGTTCTAAATACTCATAAAAGTTCATTTGATTGAACTAATCTGTTTAATTTGAGTTGGCTCTACTCAAACCAATTCATTATTTTGAGCGTTAGGGTTTACAGTAAAAACTCAACGTAACACGAACTCTTCTAAACTAGCATAGCAAAACATTAAACACTACTAAATCTGCACCTTAACGTTAATCTTGCTCTAAAAACAAAACAAAACATAACACTTAATTTTAACATTTACTCTTCCTTTTGAGTGTCATGGCAAAGCATGCTGGGAAATAGAAATCTTAAATAAGGATTTAAGTGGGTCTAAATTAAAAGAAACAAGTTCATAAAACTCAAAACAATGAAACTGTTCAGATTACTTAAAATGTGTCCGTTTTGTAAATTCATAAGAAAAATAAAGTTATAAATACTCATAGAAAATGTAATTATTATATACACAAATTAATTAATTATTATACTCTCCTAAACAAGCTTCATGATTTGAGGCCTTTTTAAGTCTCTGCACCCATCATGAGCTAATCCATGAGTGCATGCGTTTCAAGAGATGGTTCTCCCTGGAAAACAACAAAGGCATATATGCTGTGCGTAATCCTTTTGCAGCCCCACAATGCTGTGGGTTCACACCGAGGACTTGATAAGAGTCAGACTGCTGGTGTGTTTTGACAGTGGTTTGGTGGTTCACGTCTGCTGTGGATGAGACTCTCAGCTCCTCTGATGGTGCTTCTGCTACCGCTGGGGTCCCTGCTGGGTAACTACTCAAAGCTGTGGTCCACTGTGGGAGATCTCACTCTGGGCCGCCAGTGAATTCGGCAGCACCGCCATATGGACACTACTGTAAAGAATGATTGTTGAAAGTAAATACAATTCACAAACAAAATAAATCTGGTTAACCTTAACCTTTCGGAAATAAATGAGCCATGTTAAACCATTTAAAACACTGAAACAAACAAACAATAAATACCAGAATGAGTAACAGGATTAGTAGATGTATCGTGCATTGATGTAAAAAAAGTAGAATAATTAAGATTGTTTGTTTTTGACAGAAGTCTGCATTTATTTGTGAAAATATAGTAATATCATGAAATATTATTACAATTTTGATGTCAAAGCATCATTACTCCAGTCTCCAGTGTCACGTGATCCTTCAGAAATCATTCTGATATGAGGATTTGATGCTCAAGAAACATTTATGATTATTATCAGTGTTAAACAGTTGTGCTGCTTCATATTTTTATGGAAACCGTGACACACTATCATTCAAAGTCTGGAGTGCGTAAGATTGAAAAAGAAAGATTTAATACTTTTTTCCCGGATGCATTGAATTGATCAAAAAAGACACTTATAAATGTTACAGAAGATTTCTATTTTTATGCTTTTGATTACATTTTCTATTCATCCAATAATCCTGATAATAATTGAGCATATTAGAATGATTTCTGAAGGCTCAAAATCCAGGTTTGCATCACAGGAATAAGTTACATTTTAAATATATTACAATAAAAAAACTGTTATTTTAAACTGTAATAATATTTCAAAATTCAGTTTGGTGATTATTTGCATTCGGTGTCCTAGACGCGGTGTGTGCTAACCGGCTTTACAGTAATGGAAACAAAAAAAAATCTAAACCAAACTGGACCACGGACAAACAGCATTTTTTTTAAAGACAGGGGAAAAACACCCAAGCCTGCCACTATAATCAGTAACTCTTGCGCACAAGAAGCCTGCCATGAATAATTAATTCAAGTGCACAATGGAAGTAATGAAACAAATATGAAAACTTTGGTGTTGAATACTTTCTCACGTCATACTCGCGTCATACTTTCCACAGGCTTATTTTAATTGATTGGTAAAAATGCACATCGGTGCTTTCTTTCTCAATTAACATGAAATCATCCATCGCGTTTGAGTTCAGCAGATGACTTAAGGGACCTATTTTGAGCCTTTAATTTTTTAAGGGCTAAATGGTTACTAAGGACTTTGTTGCAATGCATAACAGAACTTAAGGGGAAACTTAAGCATTTAAGGGAAATACTCAGTGACAGCCTTAAGATTCCTTAAGTGGACCCTTAGGGTTTTTTCTTGCAACCCATGTTTCACTAAGGGTACCCTTAACCTCATAACTAAGGGTTTTCTTAACTTAAGGGCTTTCATGTAACTGGGCCCAGATTATAAAAAATACTTACATTTATGCATTTGGCAGACGCTTTTATCCAAAGCGACTTACATTGCATTCAAGGTACACATTTTTAAATTTGGTCAGTTCTTACTTTCCCTGGGAATCGAACCCATGACCTTGGTGTTGCTAGCGCCACACTCTTATTGTTTGAGCTACAGGAAAGCTACTTGGATGTGGGCTCTTTTGATTTGCTTCAGTAAGCAACCACTCACCTTCACGCTAAACCTTCTAGAATTTTTAAGAATACCTAATAATGGTCATCAAATGTTGCTTTAATTAAAAGGCTATTAAAAGAGATGCTACCAGAGGTCATAGATCCTCTTCTTAATATCATTAACTCATCTTTGTTATTAGGATATGTACCAGCGTTTAAGTTGGCTATTATCAAACCACTTATTAAAAAACCTCAACTTGATCCTACAGAATTAGTCAATTATAGGCCGATCTCAAATCTACCCTTCCTGTCAAAAATACTGGAAAAGGCAGTGTCTTCACAATTATGTTCCTTTTTAGAAAGAAATGGTATCTGTGAGGATTTCCAGTCAGGATTTAGACCGTATCATAGTACTGAGACTGCTCTCATCAGAGTTACAAATGATTTACTCTTATCATCCGATCGTGGTTGTATTTCTCTATTAGTGTTACTCGATCTTAGCGCTGCATTCGATACTATCGACCACAACATTCTTTTGAATAGACTCGAAAATTATGTTGGCATTAGTGGAACTGCATTGGCATGGCTTAAATCATACTTATCTGACCGTTATCAGTTTGTAGCAGTAAATGAAGAGATGTCACACCGATCACAAGTTCAGTATGGAGTACCGCAGGGCTCGGTGCTAGGACCGTTGCTCTTCACCCTGTACATGCTACCACTGGGAGATATCATTAGTTTTCACTGTTATGCTGACGATACTCAGCTCTATATTTCTTCACGCCCTGAAACTTACCAATTCACAAGATTAACGGAATGCATAGCTGATATAAAACATTGGATGTCTAGTAATTTCCTGCAACTTAATTCAGAAAAAACTGAATTTTTAATTATTGGACAAAAAAACTCTGCAAGTAGTAACCTAGAATACTGTCTAACACTCGATGGCTGCTCTGTCAAGTCCTCGTCGTCAGTTAGGAACCTGGGTGTGCTCTTTGATACCAATCTTTCATTTGAAAGCCACGTTTCTAACATCTGTAAAACTGCATTCTACCATCTTAAAAATATATCTAAATTACGGCACATCCTTTCGATGCAAAATGCTGAACAGTTAATTCATGCGTTCATGACCTCAAGGCTAGATTACTGTAATGCTTTACTGGGTGGTTGCCCTGCTCACTTAATAAACAAACTCCAGCTGGTCCAAAACGCAGCAGCTCGAGCTCTTACTAGAACAAGGAAGTATGACCATATTAGCCCGGTTCTGTCAACACTTCATTGGCTCCCTATTAAACATCGAATAAATTTTAAAATCTTGCTTATTACTTACAAAGCACTAAATGGTTTAGCTCCCCAGTATTTGAGCGAACTCTTAACGCATTATACTCCATCACGTCTATTGCGGTCTCAAAACTCTGGCCAGTTGATAATACCTAGAATATCAAAATCAACTGCAGGCGGTCGATCCTTTTCCTATTTAGCGCCTAAACTCTGGAACAGTCTTCCTAGCATTGTTCGGGAAGCAGACACACTCTGTCAGTTTAAATCTAGACTAAAAACGCATCTCTTTACTATGGCTTACACATAAAACATTATCAATTTCTATTACTCAAATCAGTAAATGATTGTTAGGCTGCATTAACTAGGTCAGCGGAACCGGGAACACTTCCCATAACACCTGATGTACTCGTTACATCATAAGAAGAATGGCATCTACGCTAATGTTAGTCTCTCTGTTTATACCGAGGTTTACTGCAGTCAGCCGGATCCAGGCCGTATCCAGATCAGATGGTGGACCAGCGCCTGGACATGACCAACGCATCCCTGAAGTGTCTGCAGAGAACATATCAAATAAACTCCCCCTGTAAATGCTGCATCGACACGACATCCTCATTAAACCCGTCTTCGGCGTGACGACTCCAATCTCTCGAATAATCTAACAAATATCTATTTGCCTAATATGAATTAAGACCTGCTATGTTGCCAGAATTATAATCATACACTGTTTGTTCGTCGGCCAGGGGGAACTGGCACCCCCGACTGAGCCTGGTTTCTCCCAAGGTTTTTTTCTCCATTCTGACCCTGAAGGAGTTTTGGTTCCTTGCCACCGTTGCCTCTGGCTTTTGGCTTGCTCAGTTGGGGACACCTAAATTTCTTCTATATTACCGATCTTCCCGCATTGACACTATATGATACTTGAAATGAGCTGGATAACATCACCGTTTCACCAGAACGGCTGTACAAATTCTGTTGCATTATTTTACTTTTAACAATGTGAAGCTGCTTTGAAACAATTGGACTTGTTAAAAGCGCTATATAAATAAAGGTGATTTGATTTGATTTGATTTAATTGTTAGTTAAAGGTAGGGTTAGCAATTTTAGAGAGGCTCGCATTAGCAAGCTAGCTATGAAAGCGTACGATCCTTCAGAGCGTCTCCAAAGTCACTGCTTCTTCAAAACACATGAACGCATACAGCCAGAGCAGAGTCTGCAAAGCGTTACGAGAGACGGTGTTAAACTACCTCATGTCTCAAAGAACATAACATTACAATAATAATGAACATAAACAACTTCCAGAGCTCTAGTTGTACCAGTTGTAGTGCTGCAGATTCATTTCGGCATTGATAAATAAATCTGAGTCTGAGGACGTGAACAGCTCTGGGTAGAACGTCAAAGGTTGCCATCTCACAATTACTGTTACGTCATGGCGTGAACACAGCATAAGCTGGTTGTTTTGGTTCAGGAGGAACTGTAAAAGGTGGCTGCTGTTTGTTTGCCAAACAAATAGCCTACCCTGCCTTTGAATTGATGGTTGATGGTGATGGATTTATGTGCTCATGCCATACCAACGAAGAGCAACACCCTAGAAACCACACAGAACATCTTGGCAAATGCAAAGCTGCCAGGCCAGTTTTTGACACTTGCATAGGTCAAGTATCACACTTTTTCTGATGTAGATCTGGTTACTGAGCTTTCATATGCATTGACATTCTTGTCTGTTGAGTGGGATCCCTGAACCGTTCCCATTTTAGACCTTGATGCAGCTGAATTTGCCAAAGAGATTTAAGCATTACGTAGTGCTTATGTAGTTATGCCAGCTAATGTCATAATATGGCATTTGAAGTGACAGTCATAGTAGAACTATGGCAGGATTGTTTATGAGGAGAACAGCGAGTCTCTGTGCTGCAGGGCATTGGGGGTGTTTCTCTGGGCATTACGTATATTTCATTAAGCCCCATGACGTCAGCAGGGAAACCACCAGTGAAGCAACACCATGAATTAACCTCAGTCTATGGTGATTCACTGCTGACTCTGAACATGGACTTGTTTTGAACTCAGCTCTGTTGGAGGTGTGATTGTCCAAGGAACTGACAGATGTTGCGAGTTGTGACAGAAGAAAATTAGTGAGCTGTTTTGTCCTAAGCATCCTAAGTTCATCTAAAAGTTTAAGTACATTAAGTAGTACAATATGTCCACTCTAAGGTACTCATATGCACATTTTAAGGGAGAAAAAGGTACAAAGATGTCATTTTATGGGTACTGCCCCAGTGACAAGCTGTTGAACCCCTAAAGGTACAAGTTTTACACTTTTTTTCTGAGCGTGTCCTGCATAGAAATGCATGTACTTTTTAGGAAATTTATGTTGAATAACAAAAAACCAAAAAACATCTATATTAACAATTCTCTTGACACATCTTCCATGATTATTTCTGCTGAGCTAGTCGCAAAACTTTGTGACACTGGCTTCTTTGTGAAGGATACATGCAACGCTGCTTAAGAATTTGGCCAAAACCAGGTATCTCGGAAGGCAGCATGCCTATGACGCCTTAAAATGGGAGCTTAGGTTTCAAGGTGAGATTAATGCATGTTACTAAAACCCCCAGCTTTGACATCAGCAAATACTGTTATCTAATGTTCGTTGTTATAAATGGGGCCTGCACACGAAAACCAATTTTATGCCCTCCGAACTAACAAAGTGTTTTCTTCAGCATTTAAAATGTCTTACCAATTTTTTTTATTGGGACCTCACCGTTCATTTAAAATGGTCCAGAGATTGTAAAAATAGTTGCCTTATACCTCTAGACTCTAACATTATCACATAGTACAGGGTTAAAAATTTAAGAAGGCAAAAATTAGAAACACATTTGCACAAACAATTCGGCAGTTTCAGGAATTTAGGTTGGCGCAGGGAAAACTGAAGACTCTTTCAGCCCCTCTTAAAGGAAAGCAGACTGCAGACGAGTCTCTGGAGTGCTGGAGCATGTGGCTGATTGCATTCCTGGGAAAGAGAGACACTCTTTTGAAGAGCAGTATTTTTCACTGATGGAATGGGATGCGAGCAGTAGAGTAGGAGAATAGATTATGTAAGGGATCGTGGATTGTTTTAGCCGATGAAGGATCAGGAAAAGGTGTATCCAGTGTTCTGGTCTCATTCTCTCCTTCCTCTAACGTGGCGTTCTTCTCTCCAGTATGTGTCCTCAGAAAGAGGTTATGAACAGAGATTCGCTCGAGGAGCAACATGTCCTTTGTCGTAAACCTTTGAGAGTTATAATTTTATCATTTGATTGCCATCTTTCAAAGAATTTCCTCAGTATTTAACAGCTCTGGCTTAAGCAAGCATCACTTTTACTCATATATAAGATTTACATGTGCAACAGGTATGACTGATACCTCAAAAAGGAGATGTGCACTGATACTTTTCTGAATAATCAAATGTACTGTTTGCAGAAACGGACTATAGACTTACACTTAAGGACACCTGGACCATATCGATTGATCAGGATGTCATAGATACTTGGGGGTGGGCTTAAGGTTAAGGCCGCAATATACAAAAGCGAAAGCAAAGAATGAACTAATGTGATATAATTTCTAGCAAAATCAGGCCAAAACTAAGTTTGTTCGGAGTTCGCTTCAGGAATTTGAAATCACTTGCCAAAGCAAACATTTGGTAAATGTTTACTCTGGCTGGTAAACCTCTTTGAACTGCCATTGGTCAATGCCGATGATGTAACAGGTAGGTGTGGCTCTGAGACTTTGAATCTCGTTCATCAAAATGAACAAATCTTTTTCCGAGTCTTTTATATATAATATAATTAAAATGTTATGTCAATCGCCAAATTCCCCAACACATAAAAACGTTACATATAATGGACAAATCCCCCAACACATCAACTTATGCGCTTTACATATAGAAGGGGTGAATCTCCTCAAGCACCACCGATGTGCAGCATCCACCGGGATGATGTGACGGCAGACATATTGTGCCAGAACGCCCACCACACACCAGCTGACTGGTGGAGAGGAGACCGAGTGATGGAGCCAATCAGTGTATGGGGATGATTAGGAGGCCATGATGGACAGAGGCCAATGGACAAATTTAGCCAGGATGCCGGGGTTACACCCCTACTCTTTTTCTGAAGGACATCCTGGGATTTTTAATGACCACAGAGAGTCAGGACCTCGGTTTAACGTCTCATCCGAAGGACGGTGCTTATCGACCGTATAGTGTCAAGTATGTAGTACCCGATACAGAATTGATTAGTTCACATGAATCTTTTGTCACATAACTGTATGTTGTTACTGTATCTTTGCTTTATTAAAGTGATTTTCCCCATCGTACAGATACAGATTAAACTGCCAAAATGCATACGTAAAGCACTACCAACTCTTTACTACCACATTCACTGTTATGGAAAAGAACCATCATGACAGAAATTCAAAACAATTATAAATTGTAAGAAATAAAAAAGCTACAATTGAGACCAGAAACACATCATGTAACTGTAAGAGTTAAAAACAACTGACTATGTGCTTGTTTGTAAGGAAGATTCAAAATTAACCAATCCATCACTATCTTCGAGGTGCAAATCGGTTCATTTCTTCTGTTCAGTCCGTTGAGGAAAAACATGAACACACTGGAGAGCTGCTTTATAGTAAAAAAAAGTTGTAATTCTAAGTGAAACTAATTGAACTTGAAACTTGACTCAGTTTTTCATATTTACTACTGTAAAGTCACAGCTTTTAAACAATATATTGTAAAGTGCTATATAAATAAACGTGATGTGAGTGGAGAGCTGAATCGCAGAGCTGGTGCAAACATCCGCATCGCTGTGATCAGATGCTTTCTGAACCGCTGACATTTTTGTTGCGTTTATTTAGTTATTGAGAGGAAAGCACATATTTACATATCATCAAAACGTTGCTCTCAGCAGTGTGAACGGCATGGAGATGTTTGTTAAAAGTATATCTTTGCAAAGGTACTTCCAACTTCTCTTTACCCCAAGTGAAGAATGAAAAAGATCTTTGACGCCAAGTATAACCAACTGTTGAGTTTTGTGGGGCAACACCACTGACATAATCTTTGGAAAATCCAGTTGCTACAGAACTGCAGGTTACTTGTGAATGTGCTGTGTGTGTAATTCAGTTACATTCAGTTTGTCTGTATGCAAATTATTCTGGTTAATGATTATTGTTTGTCAGTAATTAAACAAAAGAATCCTTTGAGTATGGAGCATTTACTTTGCAAATAACTGCATGCATTCACGTGCTGCTTTCCTGGATTTATGTGGGATTTATGTTGGCGATGCACTTTTAAGATGCTGCATCATTCAAAATTCATACTGTTTGACACACAGGTCCACAGAGATGTGTGTGTGTGTGGGTGTGTGTGGTTAGTCATGTTTGGCCTATATGGGTCTCTTTATAGCACATTGTTGGTTTGGTGAAGTATACAGAACAATCCTTCGTCAGCGGCTTTACAGACATTTGACAATCTGCCAGTGTGTGTGTGTGTGTTCTTGCATGTTGTTATGTGTCAGTTAAAAGCTGAGAGGATTTTCAAGTCAAATGTATATGTATATAGGTCATGTATAGACCCACCTGGAAAGTATGTTAGAGGTAGTGATCATTGCCCAGCTGGTAGTGCTTTATTTTACAGTCCTGTTCCACATGTACATACTCTGTAGTTATTGTAGTAATTACAATAACTGGGAAAACTACTCTACCTTTCTCTTGAATCTAACTAGGGATGCACGATATTGGATTTTTGCCGATATCCGATATGCCGATATTCTTCAACTGATTTTGGCTGATGCTGATATACGTTTATTTTTTCCCTTTGTTTGGAAACACCATTTTGAGCAAAAACTTTCTTTTTTTTTTATTCTGGTTTCAGATTTCTGAGGTCTCCTTGCTAAAAGGATACTTGTTAAAGATAAATAAATATTAATAAAGCCTGAAATTAACAATAATAAAGTCAGTGATTTTTCACCCCAGACAGATGCAGTTGTAAATATATTATTTTTGGATTTAACGTTTGTGCACATGAAGTGGGGGTGGCATGACATCAGTTGAAGCTGTCTTTAGCTTCAAATAAACAATTCTACAATTATTTTAGAGCTCCATGGATTATTTTTCATCATCCATTTAATAACATTTTATTACAGATTTGTGACTGTAGTAACTTCAATTTATTTGTGTATTCTACTTTTAATTTTATTACTATGGAAGCCCGTTTCCGCCACTAAATAAAAAAATAAAAAGAGTAATTGCGACTTTTTATCTCAGAATATAAAACAATTGCGAGTTATAAAGTCAGAATTCTGACTGAGAAAAAAGGTCAGAATTCTGAGGTAAAAAGTCGCAATACTCTTTTTATTTTTTTATTTAGTGGCGGAAACGGGCTTCCATAATTATTGTAACAACAGCGCCCCCACTTAATATAAAACAGTCTAGTGAGCGGGCACTAGGACCTGGAGGAGCTTCTGCTGCTGTGGAGGCTGCCGCACATGCTAGAGAATGGGGAGATGAGATTGGGCTCGTTTTGGGCTAGTTTTATTGTGAAAACCTGGCAACCCTGCTGTTGACGGTCACATCCTTCTGTATGCGCATTCACAAATTCAAGGCAGCATTTAAAAACTGTAAATATAAATCACCATACATGCAATGTACACTCACCTAAAGGATTATTAGGAACACCATACTAATACTGTGTTTGACCCCCTTTCGCCTTCAGAACTGCCTTAATTCTACGTGGAATTGATTCAACAAGGTGCTGAAAGCATTCTTTAGAAATGTTGGCCCATATTGAAAGGATAGCATCTTGCAGTTGATGGAGATTTGTGGGATGCACATCCAGAGCATGAAGCTCCCGTTCCATCACATCCCAAAGATGCTCAATTGGGTTGAGATCTGGTGACTGTGGGGGCCATTTTAGTACAGTGAACTCATTGTCATGTTGAAATGATTCAAGCTTTGTGACATGGTGCATTATCCTGCTGGAAGTAGCCATCAGAGAATGGGTACATGGTGGTCATAAAGGGATGGACATGGTCAGAAACAATGCTCAGGTAGGCCGTGGCATTTAAACGATGCCCAATTGGCACTAAGGGGCCTAAAGTGTGCCAAGAAAACATCCCCCACACCATTACACCACCACCACCAGCCTGCACAGTGGTAACAAGGCATGATGGATCCATGTTCTCATTCTGTTTACGCCAAATTCTGACTCTACCATCTGAATGTTTCAACAGAAATCGAGACTCATCAGACCAAGCAACATTTTTCCAGTCTTCAACTGTCCAATTTTGGTGAGCTTGTGCAAATTGTAGCCTCTTTTTCCTATTTGTAGTGGAGATGAGTGGTACCCGGTGGGGTCTTCTGCTGTTGTAGCCCATCCGCCTCAAGGTTGTGTGTGTTGTGGCTTCACAAATGCTTTGCTGCATACCTCGGTTGTAACGAATGGTTATTTCAGTCAAAGTTGCTCTTCTATCAGCTTGAATCAGTCGGCCCATTCTCCTCTGTCCTCTAGCATCAACAAGGCATTTTCTCCCACAGGACTGCCGCATACTGGATGTTTTTCCCTTTTCACACCATTCTTTGTAAACCCTAGAAATGGTTGTGCATGAAAATCCCAGTAACTGAGCAGATTGTGAAATACTCAGACCGGCCCGTCTGGCACCAACAACCATGCCACGCTCAAAATTGCTTAAATCACTTTTCTTTCCCATTCTGACATTCAGTTTGGAGTTCAGGAGATTGTCTTGACCAGGACCACACCCCTAAATGCATTGAAGCAACTGCCATGTGATTGGTTGATTAGATAATTGCATTAATGAGAAATTGAACAGGTGTTCCTAATAATCCTTTAGGTGAGTGTATTTGCTTGTTTTCACTTCAAGAATGACCACAGTGCTGACATGATCTTATTGCTATAGCACTCCTTGCACACGTGAGTTATTGCAGGTGCATATCAACACATTATCATATCGGCAAAGCATA
The DNA here is from genome assembly GCA_018749465.1 of Paracanthobrama guichenoti. NCBI lineage: Eukaryota > Metazoa > Chordata > Actinopteri > Cypriniformes > Gobionidae > Paracanthobrama > Paracanthobrama guichenoti. The sequence continues at coordinate 27,602,296 of CM031945.1, forward strand.
ATTTTTTAATTCCGATGTCATACCGATAATATCGTGCATCCCTAAATTTAACCATACTCAGTATTTTCTTGGGTAAGTACAGTGCTTAATTTGAGCTGGATCTTCTCCTGGAAAATGTCAGATTTGGGATTTTTGCGTTCCGCCATTTGTTTTTAAATGATTATTGCACCAACAAAGCATAATTTAAAAAAATTACCAAAAAAATTTTTTTTTCTCACCTTCATGTCGTCATGCCACATTTGTGGAAAACAAAAGGAGTATTTAAAAAAAAAAATTCATGCCCTTCCACAAGAAGAGCTCATAGTGACCACGGCTGTAAAACGCCAAAAGTGACAGAAAGAAATCATCATAAACTAGTCTGTGTTAGTTGTTTGCTATATTCCACATCCTCTGAAGCCACACATTAGCTTTGTATGAGGATGCAAATATAAGATGCCGGTCATAATCTTCCCCTCCAGTGGACTGAACTCAAGAAGCAGTGAATGGATTGTCTTTCACAAATCAAACTCAAAATGAGTTCAATGCATTGACTGCAGTGGTCCATTTGCAGCTAGTCTTGAGTAAACAGCTCACTCTTGCCCTGGTTGCAACAAACCCTTTAAGCTAAGAAAACCTTTACACTCTCTCTCTCAAAAAAAAAGTATACAAAATTGTACCTTTTAAGGTACAAGTGGCCGGCACTGGGGTGGCACTCTAAAGGGTACATTTTTGTACCCCCAAATAGAGGAAAACAATGGTATACTTGTACTCTAAGGACAAATTGCGTACCTTTTAAAGGCACAGTTATACATTTTGGATTTAAATTGTACCTCCACTGTACCTTTTTTTTCTGAGTGTAGCTATATAATTCTTAGTCTCGCGTAGCCAGTCCTTCAGACTCACGGTAGAAGGTCTGGACTCTAACGCATTTTCATTGGCTAAGGACCACCCAGAGGTTGTCTGACTGACATATAAAGCAACCACTCACAGTACATTTTTTTCAGTGTTTTTCAACGTTGTGCAAGTTCACTGCAACGATGATACCACGAACTTCACATACTTTTGAAAATCCAACGATTAGTTGATCCTGGTAAGCGCTCATTGTCACAGTTGTAAACACGACAGGCTTTCTTATTCCATGCGGGGGTTTGGCTTCACAATGGCTTTGTATCCTGTTAAAGAACACGACACACACGTCTCTTGGAAATCCTGGAGAAATCAAGCAATTAGATGACTACTTCGAAACTCCTGAAATGTTTCCAATTTTGTGTGCCTTATGCCAACTGTCCGTGGGTGTGGGCTTTTAAAAAAAAAAAATTAAGATTTATTTTTGATGTTTTTGCCTTTTATTATGACAGGACAGTTAGTTGTCAGGAAGCGAAGTTGGAGAGAGAGAGGGGGACAGGATCAGGAGAGGTCCACAAGCTGGGACGCCCGAAGCGCAACTAAGTATAAGTACTAACAAATATAGGGAAGGGCTTGATTTTGTCTGTGGGGAATTGATTGGATGGTTGTGGTTTGCTATTGGTGGATCTTATATGAGTGACATGTTGCCCCGCCCTCATCATCAGAGAAGAAAACAGATGAGCTGCAAGGCAGAGGGGAAGTTATTTTAATCAAAGATAACAAGGCACACAAAAATAATGTGTACAGATAAATCATTTATAATAAACACTGCAATATTCCATAAACAATAAGAATCGTCCATTTTGATTTCATGGTGACTTTAACTTTGCGATTGCTGTAACTTGGCTGCTATTCTTATATGAGTGAGTTATTTAAGGGTGTGTTTTTGTCATTTGATTTCTACAGCATGGGAATGGGTATGTGCATAGTGAAATCTCCAAAGACACGGAAATGTCAAATATGTTCCGATTAGCTCTGCGTATTGGCACATTTTACAAAAATGTCACATTCAGTCCAGACACAGACACAGTACTTGACGCTGGAATGTGTCTGGTTAGGAAATGACTGATCTGGAGTTCAACAGCAAGCCCAAACTAGCATCTCTGTGCATAATTGCCAGTGGACGCGTGGCAAACACAGGTTTGACATCATTTGTAAAGTGTAGCTGGTTAAATGGGTCACAGCTCATATTCCTGACAGCTGCTCTAGTGTGAGTAAGAGGCTCTTTAAGCGTGAATCAGTGCACAGCCGCAATTGAGGGCTTCACCTGTGTTATGTCACCGCCAACACCTCATTCAACACTTCATTACTATCAGCAATCTGCTGTGGGTGGAAATCACTAATTGCTAGGTTTTATATGTGAACTGTTTATTCCAGAGCTAATTACAAAAACACTTTTCTTTTGTATGAAAAAATTCAAACTTCAAATTTCAAACTAAGATTCCTAGGTTTCTTCATAGATGAAGAGTGTTTATTTCACAGCCTCTTTTAAATGTGCCAAATGATTTCACATTTCTTCTGAGGTGTTTTTATGAAATGAGGATTCAGGCTCATGAACACAGAGTATAGGATCACTGTGAGAAATCCATGCCATTTCTCTAATGCAATTTGATTATATTATTGATACATTTTCTCACCACAAACACAGAGTAATAAAAAAACCCTTAAAAAGGTGAAATGCATGGCATGTACACTTATTACCAGCTTCACGCATTACTAACCAGACTGACTTTATTTCTGTCAGATGTCTACAGAAGCTCTTATTGAGAATTAACTGAGGTTTAGAAGTTGATATTTGGATGAAAATGTTTGCTCACCATTATGGTGATCAGTGTTTACTTTAGTTAGGCAGTTTGACTCGACTTTTTTAAATTTAGTGTTTGATTTGATGCTTATTTCAACTAAAATTCAACATCTGTCTGTCGTTGGTGCTTGACGTCAAACACATGTTGGGTTTAGACCATAGACTGTAAAAAAATATGGATGTAGTGTCCGTGACGTCACCCATAGGATTCTGAAGAGCAGTTCTGAAGCGTAAAGTAGGGTCGAGCTGGCTGTTGCCATCTTGTCAGCGCGTCATCGCGCATCACACCCGGGTTAACTGACAGTGGGCAAAGAGGCGAGACGTGGCTGGAGCTGAGGTGACGCGATGACTAACAGACAGCAGACAAACGGCTATCCACCTGTCGCTCAAAGTGGCCACGCCCTTAATTATGCAGAACTTTAAGGCTTTATATATATAAAGTAAATGAATGAGTTATAAAAATGTAAACTTTATGTAAACAAATGAGTTATAAAAAAAATTCACCCCCCCTCACAGTTGTCATGAAGAGCAAAATTAGCCGTATAGGCCAAAACCACAATTTGTACCAGGCTGTAAACATGTTTTTTTTCTGCTGTAAAGTTGGGCATTTTAACATGGGGCTCAATGAGATTCTGCTCCCTTCTGGAGCCCGGCTCTAGTGGCCAGTCGATGAATTGCAGTTTAAGTCACTTCCGTATTGGCTTCAAGAGAGACCGCGGGAGGTTGCTGCTTGGTTTAGTCTACTCTAGTACATTTTGGTAGTATCACCAATTCAGTGTACCTTGTAGTAAATCATATATTATAATCATATCATATCGCTATGATTTTCCCACAACAGAGTTGAAATATTGAGGTTGAGGTCAAGTGTAAAGACTGTAAGAGAAATACATTTCTGACTGAACCATGTGATTAAAAATACTTTGATAAAACCATTAAGAGGAATGTCACAGTGTAAGAGGATTGAACAATAAAGTTAAAATGTAATGCTGATTAATGGGGGCATAAAAGTTGTCTGATATTCTGATGAAAGTAAAACCTCAATCGAATGACTCTGAGTAAAGTAATGATACGGTTAAATATTATTTTTTTAATGTTAATTAGATGAATCATTGGGACCCACACAGCAGCTGTTGTCCCAGAGCATCTCACAGATTATCTTCATTTAAACACTTCATCATTGGGCCAGCTCTCGTCCTCTGCATCTCCACAGCTGCATTTAAACTAACAACGCCCCCTCCATAGTTTATAATTAAACCCCAAAGTCCCAAGGAAATTCAGGATGAAGGAATTCAGTTCACAAGGAATGAATAAAACACTAGTGTCAAAGCGACTGAAGAATGTTTAAGCAATAAAGAGCTGCCAGGACCGGACGTCGCCCACGTTTCAGCCATAATAGCGCGACAGAGTGATTCTGTCTTTGCGTCCCCTCTCAACCAACAGAGCATGTGCAGTAATTCCCCCTTCCTCAGATCCAGATGTGGTGTCTGGACAGACGGGGCCAATATAAACAGGCCTGTTAGGTGTCCGGCAGCCCAGTTTGTCTCATTCATGGCTCTCTATCAGACGAGCTCTAAACTCATTTCCTGCCTGAGTCATTGCAGGCCTCGGGGCTTTCAGAAAGGAGCTCTCACTGTCCCATCTTATGGGACGCACTGATGCCCCATGCAAATGGAGAGCTGCACCTTAGATTGACAAGGGGATTTTATTTTTGATTGGATTCATTCCATTACTAGAAAGAGATGAGTGATGAAATCCAGATGATCCTGTCACGCAGAAATGTTATCATCATTCAGAGCCGCTCTATTAAACAGATTAAAATTTGAGCCGCAACAGGGTTAGGTGGTGTCCAGACAGGTAGAGCTGAGGTTCCTCTGACCTTAGTCTCGTGTAGCCAGACGTCTGACTATCAGCTTAAAATCTGGTCCTCATTGCAGGTTATTCTGGCCAAGAAGAGCCTACTAGGACAGGAAGACAGTGAATTAGATGTCTTGGAAAGAGTGCGCTCTAGAAAAAAAACAAAACAATGTTTTCTTAACCTGCAAACCTTTGTGCTTTTCGTCTGCATCCTCATTGCCACATATCACCCCTTCACAGCATTCACAGCATACTCTCTGTGTAAACTCTAGTCTGAAAGTGGACTAAATCTGAAGTCAGATACAAATTTTAAAACAATATGGAGTAAACTGATAGATATTTCAATATCTTGCCACTAACTGACTTTCAGATCTGCAGTCTGGTACTTTGTTAACATGACATGGATCCCAAAAATCAGAAAGCACATGCTTTTCTATCAGGTTGTTATGTTGAAACACTAAATATAATTGTAGAAGATGAGAAAATGGTGAAATTACAAGGGGAAATGTACTCAAGTGTCAAGAAGTCGAGGTCATAAACACTGATATTAACACATAAAAAAATGTGTAGCAGATGCAAACATGGTAAACAGTGTGTTTTTTGTGGCTTTTTCTTAATATAAAGTTTGGCTGCATGCCAGAAGCATATGACATGAACGGCAAACAAGAATACTGGCTAAATCAAATGCTTTCTAGAATCTGAAGCCCCACCCCCCACATTATAAATAGATGCTGAAGCTGCGGCTAAAATCGGTGATGAATGGCACATAGTGCACTATACACCGATCAGGCATAACATTATGAAGTGAATAACACTGATTATCTCTTCATCACGGCTCCTGTTAGTGGGTGGGATATATTAGGCAGCAAGTGAACATTTTGTCCTCAAAGTTGATGTGTTAGAAGCAGGAAAAATGGGCAAGGGTAAGGATTTGAGGGAGTTTGACAAGGGCCAAATTGTGATGGCTAGACGACTGGGTCAGAGCATCTCCAAAACTGCAGCTCTTGTGGGGTTTTCCTGGTCTGCAGTGGTGAACAGTGGTGAACCGGCAACAGGGTCATGGAGGCTCATTGATGCACGTGGGGAGTGAAGGCTGGCCCGTGTGGTCCAATCAAACAGACGAGCTACTGTAGCTCAAATTGCATCAAAATGGCCTCCAAATTCCCTAGATCTCAAACCAATCGAGCATCTGTGGGATGTGCTGAACAAACAAGTCCAATCCATGGAGGCCCCACTTCGCAACTTACAGGACTTAAAGGATCTGCTGCTAACATCTTGGTGCCAGATACCACAGCACACCTTCAGGGGTCTAGTGGAGTCCATGCCTCGACGGGTCAGGGCTGTTTTGGCAGCAAAAGGGGAACCAACACAATTTTAGGACATTTGGTCATGATATTATGCCTGATCGGTGTATAGGGGATAGGGAATGATTCAGTGTAAATATGTAAATACGCTGCAGCTCCGGTCCTGAGACATGACAGCACAGAGCGGATCATATGTGGGAGTCGTGCAGACAAGAAAACGTATCGGATCATTTGAATTCTGCACAGAATTCTGTATTATAAAGCGATATGGAGGAGAAACGGAGCTGTGACATAAACTAAACGCTATTGGCTATTTAAAAAAAGGGGTGGAGCTGTTTGATATGTCACGCACTGTCTTCCTGTTTCAGTGGAAATTGTCAACACATATGCTGCACGTTTCAAGGCACTTCAGTGGGCTTTTATGTTCACAGCCTTTTTATCTTTGTACGTCAGATTTTCGAATACTTTTTTTCTCCAAATCAAAGTTTGTAATGATATGATTCACATTGTAGCTGGTTGGCTTGGTTCATGGCTAATAATGCTTTATTGAAGACTTTTTTTAAATCCTTATGGGAGAAATTAAATAGTTTTGGTCTGCTAGTTTCGATCTGCTAGTTTTAGATCTGCTAGTTTTAGATCTGCTAGTTTTAGATCTGCTAGTTTCGATCTGCTGGTTTCGATCTGCTAGTTTTAGATCTGCTGGTTGCCGTAACCAGCAGTGCTGAAAAAGTGGACTGGCGCTAACGCACTCTTATCTCAATTACATTTGCCATAAAAACTAATTTTTACCAAGAATTTGACAAAAAAGAGGTTTGTATGTGTCTGACAGTTCGGTAAGCTTTAAAGCTTTAAGAACAAAATGGCGGATAGTGACACCGATTTGATTGGCTGTTTGCAATTTCTGCCAGATCTTTGTGTTCGGTATGCATCAGAAGATGTGTCAGTGGAAAGACCTATGTTACTTAATATGTATTTCATCGAAAATAATCACACGTTACTTGATGCAATGTTACTTCCACCAGTTTCACAGTAAAGCATCTGTTACCTGCAGGCATATTGTCCTTTTGCAAGTTGTGATAGATGCCATGAGGATGCTGACGTGGAGTCAGTGCTGATGGTTTAATGCAGTTGTACCTGAGCTTAAACTTTAGTCACATTATTAACCCAGATGAGAGCTAAACCAGCACAAGCAATCAGATACAGGAAAACCACTAATTAAATGAGAAACAGCACAGAGCCTCTGCCAAAAATACTAATCTAATTTGTGAACGGGAGCATGACACAGGATGAGCTAAATATAGGGGCGTCAGGATATTTTCTCATCTGCTAAAGGAAAAGGAAGCTTTCTCTTTAAAATCATTTTGGAAATGGACTCAAGATGTCAGCGTGAAATGCAAGCTATGAATAAGGCATTGTGACGGTGCAAGGTTTCTTCTGAAGTGAGCTGTTAATGAATTACGTCACGTGGGTGAATTAAATCAACTTTGTGCTTTTGTTTTGGTTGCATTCTTAAATATATGAAGCACCTCTAAGGTGAATATGCACTGAGGATTGTTGCTATTTCAACTGTGAAAAAAACACAACTTAATGGAATATTAATACAGAATAGATGCAGATTGCAAAGTCTAGTGAGTGGCAGGATTGTAGTTGTATTGTGTTTGCTAAGTTAAGTTTCAAGAGTTTCAAGAGTTTTATTTATTTGTCACATACACAGTTATATACAGAATATACAACCGGCAGTGCAATGTGAACAGGTCCGCTCCATGGACAGTGCAAATTCACAGTTAAAAACACAAGGAGGAAATTATAATAGAAATAGGATTAAAAAAAAGTACTATATATATATATATATATATCTGTAGAATTATAAATAATCAAGTCAAGTAGAAAAAATTAAAAAAAATAAGAATAAAGAAGTGGAATAAAATAAGTGAGGTGCAGTGAGTAAACCGTAGACTTATAAATATGTGGTTAACAAATGTATAAGAGTATAATGTGCAAACAGGTTTATAACAGGTTGTTACACAGTAACCACGAGAACAGAAAGTGCAGTGCAATGTCAGTATATCGATGGTCACGTGATGTTAAGTGACTGAGTTCAGGAGTCGGATGGCCTGGGGGAAGAAGCTCCTCCTGAGTCTCTCAGTTTTGGCCATCAGGCTTCGGAAGCACTTACTAGATGGCAGCAGCGTGAAAAGAGGGTTTGCAGGGTGATTAGAGTCCTTGATGATCTTAGTAGCTCTACCTTTGCAGCGTTTGGTGTAGACGTCCTGCAGAGACGGGAGAGCTGACCCTGAGATACGCTCGGATAAGCGCACGACTCTTTGCAGGGCTTTGCAGTCATGACTGGTGCTGTTCCCATACCACGCTGTGATGCACTGAGTTAATACACTTTCTATCGCCCCTAAATAGAAAGTTTTCAGGATAGCTGGTGAAACCCTGAATTTCCTCAGCTGGCGCAGGTGGTACAGTCTTTGCCTGGCTTTTTTCACCTGTGTCTGAATGTGAGCAGTCCAGGTCAGGTCCTCGGAGATGTTTACTCCCAGGTACTTGAAGCTGCTCACTCTCTCTACTGGTGACCCGCTGATCATGAGAGGGGAGTATGTCCGTTGTTCATTTCTTTGGTCTTGCCAACATTCAGAGAGAGACAGTTGTCCTGGCACCATGATGTTAGATGCTCCACCTCGTCCAAGTATGCCGTCTCATTGTTGTTGGAAATGAGGCCTAGGACAACAGTATCATCAGCAAATTTGATGATAGAGGTGGAGCTGTGTGTGGACAAACAGTCATGCGTGTAGAGAGAGTAGAGCAGGGGACTCAGGACACAGCCCTGTGGAGCTCCCACACTCAGGGTGATGGAGGAGGAGGTGGACTGGCCTACTCTCACCACCTGAGGCCTGCCAGTGAGGAAGTCCTCAATCCAGTGGCAGAGAGAAGAATTCAGGCCGAGATCCAGGAGTTTGGAGGTTAGCTTGATGGGAACTATGGTGTTAAAGGCTGAGCTATAGTCAATGAATAGCAGCCTTACGTAGTTCCCACTTTTGCTGTCGATGTGAGTGAGGGAGGAGTGGAGGACATGAGAGATGGCATCTTCAGTCGATCTATTGGGACGATAGGCAAACTGAAGAGGGTCCAAAGTGTCAGGAATGTAGGCGCAAATGGTGTTTTTAATGAGTCTCTCAAAGACCTTCATGACTATAGATGTGAGAGCCACTGGACGATAGTCATTTAGGCAAGAGGGTTTACTGTTCTTAGGGACAGGGATGATGGTGGATTTTTTGAAGGAGGTGGGGACCACAGATGTAGCAAGGGACTCATTGAAGATAGATGTAAACAACCCAGCGAGCTGATCAGCACAGGACGGCGGAACACGGCCTGAAATACCATCTGGCCCAGCAGCTTTCCTGACGTCCACACGCTTGAGTGCTCTCTGAACTTCATTCTCCGAGACAGAGATCACGTGGTTGTTGCTGCGCTGAGTAATTCCCTCTGACGCGCCACTTGGCGGAGTCGCGTTGCCGCGGTTACAGTCAAAGCGAGCATAGAAAGAGTTTAACTCATTCACAAGCGACGGATCAGCGCTCCCCTCTGCAGAGGATTTAGATCCAAAAGAGCAGATGGACCTCAGACTTTGCCACATGCGCCGGGAGTCGTTGAGTTGGAAATGAGACTCCACTCGGTCTTTATAACGGAGTTTTGCGGCTTTAACTGCACGCCGCAGAGCATAGCAGGACGATCTGTATTCAGTCATATTCCCCGTTAGGAGACCGGCGTTGTGAGCGGCAGTGCGTGCGTTTCACTGCAGCGCGGATTGAATTGTCCACCCACGGTTTCTGATTTGAGAAGGACGTTATTATTATTGTTTGCGTGGACTCGCTCGGAATATGTCCCAATCCACATCATCAAGAGCTGCCTGTAGCGCGGTCTCTGAGTGGGGCGACCAGCTCTTAACTTCCCGCCTCACCGGGGGTTCCTGAACGAGCCTTTGTCTGTATTCAGGTGTGAGGAAAATGGCGGCATGATCCGATCCGATAAGACTCCGTTCTTAAACGGAGAGTAGCAATGATCCAGTGTGTTTGCTCCTCGTGTAGGACAGGAGACGTGCTGGTGAAAGTTTGGCAAGACTTTCTTTAGGTTTGCTTTGTTAAAATCGCCCGCGACGATGAATGCTGCATCGGGGTGTTTGTTTATGACGCTGCTGGCAACATCATGAAGGCCAGATAAAGCCAGCGCTGTGTCTGCCTGTGGTGGAATGTAAACAGCGGTCGCGACGACCGCAGAAAACTCCCTCGGCAGATAGAATGGGCAGCAAATGATTGTTAAATGTTCCAGATGAGGCGAGCTGGATCGCGAGAGAATGGTGATGTTCCTGGGGTCGCACCATTTCTTGTTGACCATGAAGCATACTCCACCGCCTTTGGATTTACCGGCCTCGGCTGTTCTGTCCATCCGAAAATCAGAGAAGTTCTCCGACGGCGTCACAGCTGTGTCCGGGACCGTGGGCGTGAGCCATGTTTCGGACAAACAAAAGATGTTACGGTCTCTCATGTCCCGTTGAAAACTTATCCTGGCTCTAAGATCGTCCATCTTATTCTCCAAGGATTGAACATTTGCTAAAAGAATGCTCGGGAGAGGAGGGCTAAATGCCCTTTTCCTCAGTCTGTTGCGTATCCCAGCGCGTTTCCCACGGTGTTTCTTGATTCTTCGCCGTTGACTCGTCTGTCCATTGTTCAACTCGGCGTTCCGAAGGATCTCAGATGGCCACAGAGGATCGGCGAAAGTGTCCTGAAACAGTCCAGTGTAGAGGTAACCAATGTCCAAAAGAGTTTTGCTGTCATAGCAGATCAATGCAGTTGATAAGTTTGTAAAAATTGAGAGTAAAAATTTGCTATCACAATTGCTAGTAGTTAGGGTTGGTGATTTGAACAGACTCTAAGTACTAAGCCTTGTGCACACCGGGACGATTATTGCGTGCGCTTATCGCCAGTGTTTTTCGGGATATTTTTCGATGCGTCTTTGTGTTCATACCCAAGCGATTTTCACTGGCATCACACTCCTTGACAGTAGATGGCACTTTTGATTTGATTGCAGACTCACCATCGAATCCTATTTGATCTGCAATTCCTCCCCATAACAACTCCCTCTTATAGAGATTTTTGTAGTCGCTGTGGTGTCAAAAAGTTATTTGTGTTCAGACACCAAAGAGACCAGCAGCTCTATATTCATCTTGCCTCGTTGCATCTTCGTTTTCGTCTACTCACTTCCTCTTCATTGTATCAATGTGTGCTCGGCAAGACCGTTTTGTGCTTGAGCGCCACCAAGTTGTGTTTTACTGTAACTTCAGCAGCTCCAGGCACGTGAACAAAAGCGCCAATCTCATTGGTCAGGCAGTTTTTAACGTAGCGTGTCAAACAAAAAAACGAACCCGATGCGGGGTTTTTTAAAATGACGCTTTGCGTGTCGGTGTGCACACTCACATTGGTGCCCTTTGTTTATTCACGAGGCGTTAAACCTCAGCGATAAACGCATGCGATAATCGTCCCGGTGTGAAACAAGCCTTTAGACTTCAGCCATCCCACACAATTTTGAGCATGAATAATATCCCTTATAGAATGTTATAGATCTAACATCTCTTGTAGTGGCGTCTAACATTTTCTATTGCTTTTTCAAGTGATCAGACTTATGGATGAATAAGCTGGCAAAATATTCAAATGTAAAGATTGTAAAGATGTTAAACATTTAAAGATTTAGGTTAGAATTAAACTTAAACATATCAAAGTAATTTGTATTTTGTTAATGCAGATCTATATCCTCCGTCTTAAAATGAATCTGAAACGTTTCCTTGAACAAAACACAATAACATGTTTTCTTTGTGTCAGATGACTTTCCCAGACTAATGATCTGTGCAGACTCACATATGGCAATAACAGAGTCTTGAGTATCATCAGCAGAATGAACAACACTCCAGATCTTTTCATCAGGTTTAGCAGATTTAGTGGTAAGGCTTTTGGGCTTGTAAACGGTTGATTCCTGGTTTGAGTCCAATAAGGGAATGGCCCATGAGCAAAAAACATTATCCTTTTGATCAAGACAATAACCTCAGCTACCCCTTTTCTACCAGAATGAACCGGGTGCTAGTTCAGAGCCAGTGCTAGTGCCGATTCTGAGTTGTTTCGATTGATGAGCCTTCTAAGAACTGGTTTGCCTTTCCACAGGCTAGAGAGCCACCACAGAGCCAGGTTACGTCACTGTATACATCTCATCTTTCTCATCAACGCTAGCGAGGCAGCGGGAAACACAAACACACCAGGCTTGTTCGAGATGCATCGGCGCTGCGCAGACCGATCCGCGTATGATATCAAAATACTGCATGAGCGATTCAAAAGCATAAGGAGTCGTATGCTCTTGTTGTACTTTGATGTCATATGGCGATCGGTCTACACAACGCCGATGCATCTCGAACAAGCCTTCCATCAACAATGGCGAACGTCGCATTTCTATTGATGCCCATGGCTTTACGATCCTACATTGCCATCAAAACACAGCAAATCCAACGCATTCGTGCAGCTCACGAATTGTATAGATGGAGATTACAATCGAGCAGCTATTAGCTCGATTAGCCGCTAATTTAAAAATGGCATTCACAAGTTTCTGTTCGTCTTGTTGGTCACGGTAACCCAGCCCCTGACGCAAGTGGTTCTTACTTCTAGACCAGCAATGTTTTGGTGCTACTTAAGAACCACTTTTCCTGCTTTGGAGCTGGTGCTTTGGGTGTGGAAAAACAAAGAACTGATTTGAAACTAGGCTCTGGCTCCGAGCCTGGTAAAGAAGACTGAGGAGCCATTTACATGACACCATTTTCAACTAAAAACTGAAATTTTTATGCATTTCGGGCGTTCATTTACACAACAACGGCATTTTGGGGTCCTGAAAATGCTAACTTTTTGAAAATGATACTGTTTATCGTCTCCGTGTAAACTACAAAAACATGAATTTGTGAAAAATGTGTAGTCATTACGTGTTTAGTCTATAGGTGCGTAGTGTTTCTTTACAAAGTGACATCGCCATCTACTGGCCTGGCATGAATAATACAGCGTTTTTAGTCGATTCCGGGGATTGATTTGACAACGCTGTCATCTGTACAAGAAAAAACTCCTTGTCATTTAAAAGTACCCTGAGTCTAGACAACATTTGGAAACAACTCATCTTGTCCTGCTTTTGTGGCTATAAATAAAGATTGTGAGTCATCATTGAAACCAGCTCACCTAAACAGACTCAACTGCCACTCCCAATTGAGAGGAAACAATCTCATTATGTCAAGTTATATGGATGATATCCAGCTGTGTCATGAGTAAATAAGGCAATGAGCTCAAATTATCACAATTAACACAGGACATAATTTATTGTTATAGTATGTAGTCATTGGAGAAATGTTCTGGAAGGTTGCTAAAAAATGCTATTTAATTCTGAAAAAAAAAAAAAACCCAAACAGATTCTAATTATTGGACCTCTGCACGTAGTAATCTAGAATACTGTCTATTTGATGGCTGCTCTGTCAAGTCCTCGTCGTCAGTTAGGAACCTGGGTGTGCTCTTTGATACCAATCTTTCATTTGAAAGCCACGTTTCTAGCATCTGTAAAACTGCATTCTACCATCTTAAAAAATATCTTATATATCTATAGCTTTCCTGTAGCTCAAACAATAAGAGTGTGGCGCTAGCAACGCCAAGGTCATGGGTTCGATTCCCAGGGAAAGCAAGAACTGACAAAATGTAAAAATGTGTACCTTGAATGCAATGCAAGTCGCTTTGGATAAAAGCGTCTGCCAAATAAATGTATAATATCTAAATTACGGCCTGTGCTCTCAATGAACAGTTTGTTCATGTGTTCATGAGCTCAAGGCTAGATTACTGTAATGCTTTACTGGGTGGTTGCTCTGCTCGCTTAATAAACAAACTCCAGCTGGTCCAAAACGCAGAACCAGGAAGTATGACCATATTACCCCAGTTCTGTCAACACTGCACTGGCTCCCTATTAAACATTGAATACATTTTAAAATCTTGCTAATTACTTACAAAGCACTAAATGGTTTAGCTCCCCAGTACTTGAGCGAACTCTTAACGCATTATACTCCATCACGTCTATTGCGGTCTCAAAACTCTGGCCAGTTGATAATACCTAGAATATCAAAATCAACTGCAGGCGGTCGATCCTTTTCCTATTTAGCGCCTAAACTCTGGAACAGTCTTCCTAGCATTGTTCGGGAAGCAGACACACTCTGTCAGTTTAAATCTAGACTAAAAACACATAAGGTGTTCGGTGTAATGGGTTTTCTATTCAGTTGCTGTAGTGTTGCTAATGTAGTGATGCACATCACCAAATAAGCTTGTCACTACATCAAATGGTTATAAATTGAACAAAACCTTACAGGTATCATAATCCTCATTTGAACCACAAAAATTAACAACGCCAACCTACAACTACTATAAGCATATCCAACTTTAAACATTGAATGATTCATTTGTGAATTTGACTGATCCAGAAGATTAAACTTGCAGCAGTTAACAAGGGAGTCAAGTGAACAATGAACACTTGATTTGGTCTTGTCCCGCTCAAATGAGCCAAGATCTGGAAGTAATATGATATTTTCAGAGCAAGTGTGCTCCTAATAATTCATAATAATGCTGAGCTCTAAGGTCTATCTTATTTGTGACGCATTAGAAACTTCTCTTTTACTGGAGTAACTACTTTAACTTGGGTACAGGGTTTGTGTACACCGTCTGCCACACACAAACATTTCATAATTCATTTCTCTTGCCATTGCGGGATGTAGGCTTGTCTGTGCATTTTTCCTAGCATGTATTCCTATGAAAGATGACAGAGCCAATCAGAGTAAGCAGAGCAACATGTGTAGCCCCACCCCATTCTGCAGAGAGACTCCGCCCACACGCTCTTCTAATTGGCTGTGATCTTTGATTGATTTGGTAGTCGTGTCTGATGTGGACAGACAAATTACTTGTCGCTGGAGTCTTATCGCATCGCGTCTTTTTAGGACATGGTGTAACTCCTATACTGTCTCCATTTAATGGCTGATACAACATTTACACAAACTCAACTTCATACTTCCTGATGAAACTTGAGCTTGTTGAAATATATGGTGAGTTTCACCATCAGATCAAACACGGGCCTGAACACTCATGATAACAGAATTCACTCGAGGCTGATGTCATTTCACGGCAGAGGTGGTTAAACTGGTTTTACCTGAACAGTTTGTTGGTGTAAGTATGCAAACTATGTGGGTTTCGTGAGCAGCGCATGTGGAATAAACACAGTCTGGACTCTTCGCATTGGTTTCCTTGGGGAAATCATTCTTTTCCAACGTGGTCCGCTTTGTGGAACGTCTACCATGCCACATAAAGAACAACACACATGGGCTGAGAGTGATGGTACGTACTGCATATACTGTGAAAATGTCATGCTATGTAGATACCGTGATACTGGACTCATGACTCATGGACACATGACTCTTTCTTTGTAAGTGGGGCCATAGTGTGGAAATGTGTGGTGTAAGTGAGTTACACCATGATAAGGCAGCTCTGTGTTTGTGTGGTTGCTGTTGTTACGTGCTGTAAGTTGTCTAATCGGCAGACGGGCAGAGACATCCTCTCCATTGTCCCGAGGCAGTTCTGGACAATATCAGGATGTCTATCCAAGACTTTTCTTCATTAGATCCCAGTCTCCACAACGGCCTGTAGAGCCTGTGATCTCAACATTTCACTTTTAAGGCTTTTGTTAGATGGTCAAATTCTGTTTCTTATCGCAGTAGAGACAACTGTAAGTAACCCAATTGTAAGTTGTCAATTTTAAGTGTTCGTGTCTAACACATCAAGGACAAAATGTAGAAAATGCATTTGTGCTTGGATTTCAGGAGAGCACAGCAGGTTTTAAGCAGCCTTAGCGGTCACAAGACTGAGTCTGGAAGCGATGGGAATTCTGGAGCGAGGTTTAGATTGATCTGTGGGCTGCTGAATTGTTTCACCTTTTGATCCCTTGTTAGTGGTGTTGTTCAAGAGATACAGGGAATGAAACGGCGGATGGGAATATGTATGTGGAAATGCCTGCCTCGTATCCACTGTAGTTGTTGTGCTGTTTGTTGAGACCAGCTCACATTTTACAATCTAGTGAAAATGTGTAGAACATGTAAGTGATGTTTTTATGATAATTGTTTGCGATTGCGATTTTAAAATGCAATTTCTTATTTTTATTTTTAATTTTTTTATAGTACAGGTTTGCTGTGCTTGTTTGTAGAGCTGCCAAAAATATCACATTGTGGCTATATATCAATGATATGATTATTATACATTTATATTTTATTGTTATATTTTACTGTAAAAATCACATTCATTCAATTTCTAAAATCACATTACTCAATACCAGTCAGATTTATTTGTATAGCACAATGCACATAATTTCAAAGCAGCTTAACAGAAATCCATTATGTTAATGTTTATAATATCTCCATGAATTATAGGCTATACACTATAAAGCCAATAATATAGCAGCTGACTTGACAATATATGTCAGTTTCTTCATTTTCAAACATTAAACCATCAAGCTTTTATTTTGGTGGAAAACCACTGGGACCCTTTAGGGCCCTTTCATACCTACCTTGTTTGGTCCGGATTTTCTGACTTTTCAGTTTGATCCGAATCAGAATTGCAGGTGTGTACCTGTACACCTCTCCCGGACCACGGTCCGGACCAAACAGACGAAATTTGAACAAATGTTTGGTTCATTTCTAGTGTGAAAGCATTTTCTGTATGATTCAGACTTTCAAATCAAGTCAAATCAAATCACCTTTATTTATATAGCACTTTTTACAAGTCCAGTTGTTTCAAAGCAGCTTCACATTGTTAACAGGAAAATAATGCAACAGAATTTGATTCGGCTGTACAGCCGTTCTGGTGAAACGGTGATGTTATCCAGCTCATTTCAAGTATCATATAGTGTCAATGCGGGCAGATCAGTAATACAGATGAAATTTAGGTGTCCCCAACTGAGCAAGCCAAAAGCCAGAGGCAACGGTGGCAAGGAACCAAAACTCCTTCAGGGTCAGAATGGAGAAAAAAACCTTGGGAGAAACCAGGCTCAGTCGGGTGCCAGTTCTCCTCTGGCCGACGAACAAACAGTGTATGATTATAATTCTGGCAACATTGCAGGTCTTAATTCATATTTGGTAAATAGATATTCGTAAGATTATTTGAAAGATTGGAGTTGTCACGCCGAAGACGGGTTTAATGAGGATGTCGTGTCGATGCAGCATTTACAGGGGGAGTTTATTTGACACATTCTCTGCAGACATTTCAGGGATGCGTTGGTCATGTCCAGGCGCTGGTCCACCATCTGATCTGGATACGGCTCGGATCCGGCTGACTGCAGTAAACCTCGGGATAAACAGAGAATATTCTTCTTATGGTGTAACGAGTACATCAGGTGTTATGGGAAGTGTTCCCGGTTCCGGCAGATCTAGTTAATGCAGCCTAACAATCATTTAACTGACCATTTCAGACCATTTATAGGATGTTCCAGTGGTTCCCGCGTAGCCTTAACAACTATATGGAAATAAAGTGCAACTCTCCCCAAAATAGAGGTGCCAGGGCTTGCATGATTGCTTGCAGTCTTCTCCTCCTTTCCTGCCGGCGACGATAAAAATGTTTGCACAATGAGGACCTTCATTTGGCGAATTTGAACTAGCCTTCAGTATAGCTGGTGCTGCAGGTATGTTCATTCATTCTTGTCAAAGTTACCTGCCGAATTTACAATATGCTGACGTCAGACGCAAGTCCATTTACAAACCAATCAATGTCAAGATGCAGCCCACAGAGATGATGACGACAGGACAAGCAGTGTTGGGTGTAACTAGTTATTAAGTAATTAGTTACTGTAATTTAATACTGTATAGACTGTAGAACAATTATATATAATACAATAGTGGAATTAACATTTGCTAACATTAACAAAGTCTAACTTTAAAATGCATGTTTTTATGTATCCTTTTCACATTTGTAATACTTTGGTCAGTTAATAAGAATAATTTATGTAGTTTTAAACCAAAACTAACCGAATGTATAAAATGTATCAAAACATGAGCGGGCCTTGGTGCAGAGTTTCTGTTTGTTGACAACGGGTTTATAAACGCTTCTCATTAAAAGTCTGGTGAAATGTGTGGCACACAGTGCATTTCCAACCGCTGTGAGACACCGTAAACGGTTATGAACTGTAAATGAACACAGCGCCGCACTTTCCTCTGAAGCATGCAGCGCATATATTTATTTAATTAAATCATAGCATTTGCAATCTGATAATCGCACTAAGCTAATTGGAAAATTACATTTTATTCCGATTACTATTTCAGCTATAGAGTGCCACAGTTCCCGCCCCCTTTTTCAGCGACGCTGGAAGTATTTTTTCATACATTTTTCCCGTAGGGATGTTTAAAAAGTCTTCGTTAAAGAGTTAAAATCAAACCAACCAGCTATGAGATGAATCACAACATTACAAACTTTGATTTGAAGTAAAAAAGTATTTGACAATGGACAAAAAGTACAAAGGTAAAAAAATACTTTAAAGTAAAAGACTTTAGTGATGGAAATAACTACAATCCCATGACGCATTGCGAACAGCATAATCAAATAAAAAATTAAATCAACTGTCAGAACAAACTCATCTCGATAATGTCAGATAACTTTGATAGAAAGGTGTGTAATGGATCACAATCAACCAATCAGCTGTTAAATTTAAGGACACAATTAGAGAATACCAGTTTAGCTCAACCAATGACCAAGCAATGCTTCATTTTGTTCAGTCTGTGGTGTCAAAGGTCACATTAGCGATTAAAGAAACAACACTTCAGCAAAACACGGTCAGCTCAAAGTGTCTGAATCATTTTGCTCCCAAATGTTCATCAGTTTTACTGGTAGTCACTGTATGAAGAATTGTTGGGTATAATATGTCACGGTTTACTTTATTTTGCTCTCCTCTCTTACAGAAATGAACTATAGTGTCCTGCACACACTAGTCAAACATCATATCTGCTGTCTGAATAATGTTTTGGTTTGACTGTAAATACACACAAACATTTCATTATTTTAAGAGCGTAGGGAGATTACGTCATTAGCGGTGCTTCATGGGAGTGGGCGGAGCTAAAAAGATATTTTGGCACGTATTGCTTGTTTCGACTCTCTGGTTTAATTTTCTATACAGCATCATGGGTAATGTAGGTTTTCGCCAGGAATTCCACTGTTAAACATGATACTTTTAAAAATAAGCTTAAATAATGCAGACTAACGGCTTCAGCAGAAGCAAATACCATGGATTAACAGCCTCGTAGCTCTCACGGTAAGTCTGTCTTTAAAGGTTTCTAAGTTATCGTTAAAAATCAATTTACCTGTGAAGTAACTGAATGGAGTTTCTACTTTCGGATCCCGACTGTTGCACTCTACAGTTGCTAGGGTAATGCTAGGTGGTTGTTAGGGTGTCTGGTAACAGTGTTCTGTAGCGGGTCAAGTTTCATTGCAGGTCTTAGTGGTTCTCCTGCTGAGTTATGCCTGGTTGAACTGACCTATATGGTGGAATTTAAGCTCACACACTTCACACGCCAAAGTCACAATGAAATTTTTTTGGCACGCAACTTTCTTTTCCCCCCCTGCCTTGTTAGGTTATAGGCCATGTTTAATGCATTAGAGGCACAGTGATGATATCAAATGCCTTCCTGCGTGTGCACTCACTAACACACAGTGCGCGTTTGTCACAGAGCCCAATAGCCCAACAATCCAAGACATTTGCCTCTTTTATTCCGCCATGGGAATCCTCTCAGATGATGCAGGATTTCTGTGCAGTAGACGTAGGTTTGCCTGTGGGGGATCGCTCCATAAAAGCCGCTTTATGCACTGTCAAAGAGAGCCCAGAAAGCATTGTGTGCAGCCAGGACATGGTTAGTGTCATCATTTTTGTCTGTATGGAAAACGTTCATTGTTTCCCTGAACCCTTCTTTTCCAAGTTGGCCGAAGCCGCAGTCACCCCCTCTATACACGTCCCAGGCCATCAGAAAGATACAGGAACAATTTTTTTTTTTTTGGCCTAAAAAGGGTTTTAGCAGTTGACAACAGTATGAAGTGAAAATGTGAGATGAAATTCAAAGCAGCTTAGTGGAGTGATGCAGATGGGATTTCTCTTCCCAAGCAATGGATCCAGGAAGCTGGCAGAGAGGGAGAGAGCTCCAGCAGAAATACAGGAGTGACCTACTTCCTCTGGCTGCTGGATCAATCTCAGCCATCTTCACACACAACCTGAGGAGCCTTCACACAGTTTCTGTTTTTGACGAAATGATGTCCTTTCCATTTAGTTGAGATGATGCCATTTTAGTTAATTTGACTATCAATGGATTAATTAATAGTTAATTAATGGATTGGAATGAAAATGATACAACACTGATGACGATGTGAATCGATGTGAATGTCTTTGCATTTGGCCTGTTATTAAGTATTTTTTGTAAGAAATGTTCTACTATTATGTGTGCGAGCTCCTCTCCTTGTTCAACATAAGCAAAAACGTGAACAAGTCAAGTCATCTTTATTTATTAAGTGCTTTTTACAATGCCAATTGTGTTAACAGGAAAACAATGCAACAGAATTTGATTCGGCTGTACAGCCGCTCTGGTGAAATGGATTCAAGATTCAACAAAGAGTTTTATTTGTCACATACACCGTTATATACAGAATATACAACCGGCAGTGAAATGTAAACAGGTCCGCTCCATGGACAGTGCAAATTCACAGTTAAAAACACAAGGAGGAAATTATAATAGAAATAGAATAAAAAGTACTAATATATATATATATATATATATATATATATATATATATATATATATATATATATATATATGTATAATTATAATATAATCAAGTCAAGTAGAAGAAAAAAAAAGTAAAAAATAAGAATAAGAAGTGGAATAAAATAAGTGAGGTAGACTGTGCAGTGAGTAAACTGTAGACTTATAAATATGTGGTTAACAAATGTATAAAGAGTATAATGTGCAAACAGGTTTATAACAGGTTGTTACACAGTAACAACGAGAACAGAAAGTGCAGTGCAATGTCAGTGTATCGATGTTTATCCTGAAGTGAAGTCACGTGGTGTTAAGTGACTGAGTTCAGGAGTCTGATGGCCTGGGGGAAGAAGCTCCTCCTGAGTCTCTCAGTTTTGGCCATCAGGCTTCGGAAGCGCTTACCTGATGGCAGCAGTGTGAAATGATTAGAGTCCTTGATGATTTTAGTAGCTCTACCTTTGCAGCGTTTGGTGTAGACGTCCTGCAGAGACGGGAGAGCTGACCCTGAGATACGCTTGGATAAGCGCACGACTCTTTGCAGGGCTTTGCGGTCATGACTGGTGCTGTTCCCATACCATGCTGTGATGCAAATGGTGATGTTATCCAGTTCAAGTATCATATAGTGTCAATGCGGGCAGATCGGTAATATAGTTGAAATTTAGGTGTCCCCAACTGACTAAACCAAAAGCCAAAGGTGACGGTGGCAAGGGACCAAAACTCCTTCAGGGCCAGAATGGAGAAAAAAACCTTGGGAGAAACACTGAAAACCTGAGACACCTGTAACAATAGGGAGCACCAAATACATGTAAAACAAGTGTAAACGAGTCTTAAAAAGAAAAACTTACCGTTTAAGAATCGTGTGACTCTCATGCTTTCATGATGGTAACAAACTCCCCCCGTACGTGATTTTATAACATAAGCCGGTACCCAGATGTCACTTCTACTGTTATTGACATTTTGGTAGGCTACATGGTTTTCACTAAGAGATGGATAGCCTAATTGTGATATAATTCAGATTATTTTATGGTATGCCAAAAAGTGTATTCTAATTTACTGAATACTGAATCTTTTTTTTTTTTTTGTGCAGGTGAGATTAGTAAATGCCTGCTTACATTTAGTCTACAACTACAGTAACCATCATGTTTTCACACAACGCCTCTGCACTTAGGATTTTTTTTTAATATGGGGACAAGAGAGCTGTCAGTCAACAAATGGGAAAACACAGTAACTTGCATTACTTATTTGAAAAAGCAACTCGGATATTTTGTTGTAAATTTTAAAAATTCTAGACTGAAAAGTAATCTGATTACGTTACTCAAGTTACTTGTAATGCATTACCCCAACACTGACTGTGAGACAAATTAGATGTAGCTGTAAAGCAGCTCCACAGAAGACAATAGAGTCATTATTCAGCTCAGTTCAGTACACGTTTTGTTTTCGAGAGAGCTGCTTTACCTGCTGAATACAGCAGTTCAGTTCTGAAAGCTCAAACTGCTTTGATTATTTGAATCAGTCCTTTCTACATGTCTTCTGCATTGATGATATTTTAGTTTCATCCACAGTGTTTAATTAAACGCATGCCGATTTACATTTTCTTTTTCATCTTGCCTTCATTATCATTGACAAAAATACTTTTTTCAATTCTGTATTCATCAGAAATGTTCATACAGCTCCATATGAAAGACCCGTTTACTTGTTTATTGTGGTTTATTTATAGTATCCAATTCCCCGTTGAAAACATTTGAAAGGGAGACACGGTCGGTCTGCTGCTAATTACAGAAAAATACAGAAGTCATCAGTGACAGAGATTATGAAAACATGATGTTCATTTTAGATGCGCAGTATTCAAGTCTCGACGGCACACCACAGTCTGTTCTGATGTATTTTGAACACTTGAATGGTAAGATGTTGCTCAAATAGAAAGCTCAGATCTGATTTGCTAGCGCTGTACAATTCCCTGGAGTCTGGGTGCACAACTTTATCATTCCGTTTGGAAACAAACCCACGTCCACACATGCCTTCTTCCCTACTATACAGGGTTCCCATGGGTCCTTGAAATCCTTGAAAGTTTGTGAATCTGAAAAAATAAATAAATGTCAAGGCCCTAAAAAAAGTTTTTTTTTTTAAATAAACACACATAGATACAGTGCTGGAATTTGCAAGAAGTTTTCTGAAAAATAAATTCCATATTATTCCCTCCGGTCCACTAATGTGTTATTTTGGCAACACTTTGTGGCCTATGCACACTAGCTTGCTTGATTTACATCAGTTACACGCATTTACACGTTACGTTAAGTGTTTCCCGCGTGAGGTACTTTGCGCACACCGAACCCAATGACTGTATATTGTGTGCAATAAACATTAAACATTTGTGATAATCTGTTGCACAAATCTTTTATTTAATGTGATGTTGATTTGCTTTGCTTGTTAAGATATTGTAAACCCATGAGGCAAGAAAAACTTAAAAGCATATTCATATATCTTAAAACTTCTGGTTACATGAGCCTAAGCTCTTTTTAATAAAATCAATGCAAAAGTTAATATCAGATCATGTTAGAATACAGTATAGGATGTGCCGAATATTCTTCAGTTTTATGCAAAACAGAAATACGACAAATAGAATATCAGACCTCTGTCATATGGCCAAAAATAAATGCAAAAACAAGCTTTTTTTGCGTAGTTGTGTTTGACACATGAAACACTGTTACAGTTATCTTACAAGGTAACACAATGTAACCACATTGAATTTTAGGCTATCAAACCTGGAAAGTCCTTGAGAGTTCCTTGAATTTGAAGTTAACCAAGGTGTGGGAACCTTGGTTAGCTTTGAGGCCATCGCTATGCTAGTTGACAAAAACATTTAGTAGAAATATGCACTTTACAGTTTTTATCTTCCAAGTAAATGGACTAAAAATACTGACAGTCCAAAAATCTTCACTGATTGACTATCCTGATTGAAATGTTATGCTTTTAACTGACTCCTAAAAAGAAAGAAAGTTCATAGAAATTCCTAGAATGTTCATGACGGAGGACTCTTGGGCCAGAAATATGTTCAGTGGTCAAATATGGACTAATGTCTGGCTGATTTAAAATCAGAAGGAATCTATGAGAATATAATAAAAAATTTTGTGGACCCTTTGGTCGGAAATATGTTCAGTAGGTCAAATATAGACTAATGTATGGTTGACGTAACATAAGGAGGAGTCAATGAGTATGGATAGTAAGTCAATGTTCAAGGACTCTTTGGTCAGAAATATGTTCAGTAGGTCAAATATAAGGTGTGGGAACCCTGACTATATAAGGTGAAAATCAGTATGTGAAATAATAATTAGTATGCCTGAATACAACAGCAGGTACTCAGATGACCAGTGGACACTTTCTCTCCCATAAGGCCATGCGAGGAGTCGTGAATAGCAGGGAATTTAGGCAACTCACACCTTACTGTGCATTCACACCGCCGCCGGCGATAGCGTCAAAGTGGCCGGAAGTCATTCATTTTCAATGGGAGTTGGCAGTGAGCTCCGGTGAGAGCGGTGTGGCGCGTCTTAGATGATTTGGGCGATGAGGAGAGTTGAAATCAGGTCAAATTTATGGTAATGAACCGCTATGACGCGGTTCGGTGGCAACCAATTGGAATGTAGAAGTGCTCCGCTTGAGAGGATTCCAGAGAGCGCTGTCCTGGAAACTTTGGTTTCCGACCACATTAGTTCCCAAGTAAAATGGAGGAGAGGTTGATCATTGCTGTGGCGGCTTTGATAAGAAGGCGCACAAGGCTTGTAAACGTCTCCTATAAACTGCATGTTGAAATTAGACTAGCACTTAACCATGAACACAAAAGCCACACCACACAAATGGCTTTTAATTGGTTTATTTTGTTAGCAAACATGTAACTATAATTGGTAAGTTCTTTCCATCTATCTTTTTTTTTTTTTTACTTTCACATTTAAAAGATTTCACGAGGTTAACTTATAACCTACTTGTGGTCAGTCAGCACAAATACAGATCAACATCTTGTTTGCTTTGGCCCCTTTAAATAAAGTTTAAAAAAAGACTAAGCATTGGATCTGTCAGAGCATCAGCACGTCCATGAATCTTCCTACAGCGTCGTTGGCGGGGAGGCCAGAGCGAAGTTTGACGGCGGTGGTGTGAACAGACAGATGACATGACAGTGCCAACAATGTAGTCCTTCTGGATAAATAAACGCATTCACACTATATAGAACATACGCTTGAACTACAGGACAGTACGCAATTTTGGATACTGGTAAAGTCAGTTTACGAGCTCCAGGCTGCTTGTAAACTTGTCACTGGGGTTTACAAAGTTTGTGAGGTTCAAGACATCAAACAAATGGGAATATACAGGTGTTCTCAGATTGTGTGAACTGTCAGTTTGTCTACAGCTATGTTTCCCATCTACACTTTGGGAGATTCCATATAAACACCAAGATGCGCATTAATTCTATAAATTCTCATAAAAACGTATGTGCTCAACTGAGTTTTTTTCAAGTAGGCTAAAGGTAAATGCTTTATAGCTGAATTTAATTAATTTCATAAACTGAACTGACTTCAGCTGAATAATGACACTATTAGAGCTGCTTTACAGCACAATTTGAATTAGTCTCATATTTGATAATGAACATTCATCAGTCTGTGTTGTATAAAGCGCAATGCAAGCAAAGGTGACTTGCCTTGACACTTCTCAGTAATCCACACAGAGTATGAATGGAGTTATGAAAGCTGAGGGCAACGTCTGACCCACATTATTGCTGATTTGAATATGTCCTGCCATGCTCTTCTGCTCTCTGGTGCTCATATAAACATGCTTACAGGTGTCTTTTCCTTGTGTGTTTGGTTACAGTACCTGAAGACCTGTCCTTAGAGGAGCGAGACGAGCTGTCCAACATACGGCGCAGGAAAAAAGAACTGCTTGATGATATCGAGGTGAGAATGCAGTTGAAAACAAAGAAATCAGACTGTAGATGTATCACATCCAATAATTATTAAATAAAATGCATGTATTGCTTCGTATAATTTCTCTATTTATTGCATTCTGAACATAAACTATTTTTCTTCTTTGAATGCAACATAAAAAGGAGCTGTTTCTCAGCTTTAGAACATTGTAATAAGCATTTGGTAGACACTTTCAGCTCACACGTTTGTATTAAAGGTGTACATTTTGCATGAGTCAACGCCATGAGTGTTTGAGCTATAGAGTCTTCTGTTTGACGTGAGCCTCTGTTTCACAGCGCTTGAAGTTTGAGATCGCTGAAGTGATGACGGAAATTGAGCAGCTCACGTGTGTGGGCGAGAGGTGAGTTATGAGAGATGGGAAATGTTGCCTCTCTTTTGTCCGTGTGTCCTCACGGATCTATCCTCTTCTAAACATTCGTTAAACTCTCTATTCAGACTGTGTCGTCCGGTTGACAGGTCACCGCTCACACACCTGAGAGGAGGAGGAGAGGACGACGTGTGCCGTACACGCTCATGTCTTTTATTGCGCTTACAGGAATATAGATTGACTCAGTGTGAGGAAATGGGTGTTGAGTATCTAAGATTCAATAACCGTAAGGGCACTATTTTAATGATGGTCATTACGCAGGTGCACTTAGGGCGTTTGCTAGTTTAACGATGGAAAAAACGGTCAGCGCTCCAGGCTCATGGTCCAAAAGGGTTGTGTCTAGTCTCTTAATGAGTCATGGGTGTGTTTTAAGTTTAACGTGCAATTAACCAATCAGAGTCTCATCTCCCATTCCCTTTAAAAGCCAGTTGCGCTCGCACCATGGAGGAGTCACTATTTACATGGATTTTTAATATTTAAATGTGTGGACGTGCGTCCCTGTGTGTGTAATAAGCAGGGTTGGGAAGGTTACTTTAAAATGTATTTCACTAGAGATTACAAAAAAGTAATTTGTAATGTATTTTGTTAGATTAATTTACAAAACTTGTGTAATCTAAACACTTTAGAATACTTTGGAATACTAATAAGGTATGTAACACAAAGAGACCACCAAACATAAGATTTTTCCTCTGCATATTATTTTAAACAACATCAGTTTTCCACAATATTTCTTAAAGCAAAAAAACTGCAGACAATCTTATAAAAAGGAAAAAAGAAATACTGAAGCTCAAGAAGGCAACACGATGCATTAACTTTTGGAATTGGATGAACAGGGTAAATTGTACTTATGTTGTCTTCTGGGAAACATGTAGTTATTAGCTTCTGAAGGTCAGTACTCAATAAAAATATATGACCTTTAAACAAAATAAGAAATGTACACATCGTCCTGTTCAAAAGTTTTCACCCTCTGCACTTAATGCATTGCATTTCATACAAAGTTTGTTTCCGCCACTAAATATAAACATAAAGGTGTCACAGGTGTGTGATATTGCGTGTTATAAACTGACAATTGTAAGATAAAACCTGCAATTACCTTTTTTTTTATTTATTTATTTATTTTATTTTTTATAATTGGACATTATAATTCGCAATTGCAAATGTTTTTGCAACTCAATCAAATGTAATTGCAATTTTTTATCTCACAATTCTGACTTCTTTTCTGAGAATTGTGAGATAAAAAGTTGCAATTACCTAAACAAATTAGTTAACATGAAACATGAAAACAGTCGTGGATCATCAGGTTCAGACAGACAGTTCAGTTTCAAGGGTATGTACATTTCTGAATGTGGCAATTTGTATAAATTCAGTCATTTTGTCTTGTGGACTATATGCAAACATCCATTATGTGAAATAGCTTATTCAGAAATTCATGCTTTTGCAGTGTCAGAGTCTGAGAGGCAGTTGATGTTTATATTAATTGCCTGTTACAGTTTACATAATAATGTTTAAATGAAATCAATTACATTTAAAATTAATCACTTTGGTAATCTAAAAAACTTTTCAGATGTAACTGTAATTTGATTACCACCCATTTAAAATGTAACTGTAATGAAATAGTTACTCAAATTTTATATTTTAAATACGTAACTAAGTTACATGTATTTCGTTACTTCCAAACCCTGGTAGTGTACGCGCACCGCCTGTAGGCTCATATTACTAACACACCCTTTAAATAACTCAAAAATACTGCGCTATTGACTTTAGAGCAGGTTTGTGTTGGTCCATGGCGCAGTCGTTTTCAGTTCCTCACAATAGCAACGCTCCAACAATGCTCCTGAACACACCTGGTTTTCAGACCAGCAGCCCATGGGTGAACAGATGCGCCAGTGCATTTGATATTTAAACAACGTGGAGCTGGACGTGAACATGAGAACTGCGTCGGGCTGAAATTAGCAGAAAACACTTGTGTCATACCGGGTGTATGATAGGGCCCAAACGTGTTTCATTTAGTTTTTCTATAAACCATAAAATAAGGAATAAAAAAAAATTCTCAATTTTTTTTTTTAGATTAAAGTAATGAAAGCATAATTGATCATTTATTGAGAATAAGCTAAATTAATAAGTATAATTTTGGAGTGTCTATTTACACCAAGTGCAAATAGCGCCTTGTTGGAAGCACTATTTGCACTAGCTCCGCCCAACAATGGCTAGTTTGGCCAGACGTCTTTCATGCGTCTTTCAATGTCTTCAGTGGCGTAGTCAATAGAGCGCAAGGATCTAGGTTTTGACGCGATCGACCCGGGTTCAAATCCTCCTTTTGCTGAGCTCGCACTTCTCCCTTTTCCCATTACACATCACGTCGGAAAGGCATTTACTTTCAGTAAAAACTAAGAAAATGTTCTAAAAGTGGAAATAAAGTGCCTAACAAAAATGTTTAATAATAATAAAAGCATTTATTGGATAGGGTAAGGGTAAGGGGTAGGTGTAGGGAGGGCTTTTGTCCCATTAAGGCGGCATCCATTTAATAATTTTAATAAATATAATCATTTACACTCTACGTTATTATTGCATCCTGTTAATGTACAACAATACTGAGGGGCAAATAGTATGTATCTGTCAAAATAAAGTATAAATAGCATCTAATTACTATTTACACATATTGCAAAGAACTGCTACTTTTACATGGTGTAAATAGAATATCACTATTTTCACTTAGTGCAAATAGCCACTGCTGTATATTTTTAGAGCTTCGAAGGAAGGGAGTGCTACAGCTACGTGAGGAGAGCATAAGGGTTAAATCAACAGGACTTGTGCCTGTAATCAGGACTGTTTGATAGTTATGAAAGTGTTGTTTGACACATTGTATCCGCAGGCCAATCATACAAGAGGTTCTTTGTCTTCTCTAGTCCTATTAGAGGATATTTGTTAAGACATATTTGCTTCTATTTGCAGCAAAACAACACAGAGAAACAAACAAATTGCAATGGGAAGAAAGAAATTCAACATGGACCCCAAAAAAGTAAGTTGTCTTTTCTACGATGACCCAGATATTTGAGAATCTATTCCATTTTCGTTCGTTCCTAAATATTTTAATGCTATCAAAGCCTAGTATTTGTACCGACAATGTTTCCCTGACATAGTTTATTACATTTGGAAATCTTCCACTTGACATTTCTAGGGTTGATCCTAAAATCCTGTTTTAAATCGTATTCCTCGCAGGGGATCCAGTTTCTTCTGGAGAACGACCTCCTGCAGCACACGCCTGAAGACATTGCTCAGTTCCTCTATAAAGGAGAAGGCTTGAACAAAACTGTCATTGGGGATTACTTGGGCGAACGGTAAAGCTTCGCTTCATTCCTTCAGTTTCTCACCCTGGTCTATTCAGTGTGTGTGTAAGATCTGTGCGAGATTCATCACAAAAAATCCTCCGGAAATTGATTGTCTGGGTTTAGTGAGCAAAACAGCAGCAGTGAAACACGACACGTGTGCCTCTGAAGGAAACGGACCACCTCTTGGGATGCCACTTGTCAAAACAACAGGATTTCAGTGAAGCATCGCTATAGATGAAAACGGGCGAATGCTGATGAGCATCCCAAATGATCTTAAAAATCTTCATTTTAAAGACAAGCACTCTATCTTTCTTTGCAGAAAGTAACCGTCTCTTCTGTGTGTGGTTGTTTTTCTCATAGGGATGATTTCAACATCAAAGTGCTCCAGGCTTTTGTAGAGCTCCATGAATTTGCCGACCTCAACCTCGTTCAGGCTCTGAGGTGGGAAAAGCGTCTCTGCAGGAAAAAATGTATTATCGGAATAGTGGTACCATTAGTTACCAATGAAAACAATGAAACAATTCAGATTATTTAAAATGTGTCAGTTTTGTGAACACAAAAGAAAAAGAAAGTTGATTGAACTAATCTGTTTAATTTAAGTCTACCCTACCCTAAACCAGTTAATTATTTTGAGCATTAGTGTTTACTGCACTTGTTTACTCATGACTGGTTTTCTGAGACATTTGCTGTCTCCACACAGGCAGTTTCTCTGGAGTTTCAGACTTCCCGGCGAGGCACAGAAGATTGACAGAATGATGGAGGCATTTGCGTCCCGGTACTGCCAGTGCAACCCTGGAGTCTTTCAGTCCACAGGTCAGACATGAACAAAACTGCCAGCATCCATACTAATGCAAACCTCGCTTCTGTCCGGCCCCTTTTCATGGAGATTTTGGTAAAAAAAAAACATAAATTTAGGTCCAAAACACACAGCATTGCTGCAAGGGAATTAGCATAAAGTTTTTTTTTTTTCAGTGGTGCATTTCCCAAAAGCATCGTTAGCCAACTATGGTCACAAGTTCCATCATTACCAACATAGTTAAACGATTTGCATTTTTTCCTGAAACCATCCGACAAACATTCGCAAACAGTCTTACAAACTTACATGGTTGGAACTACAGCTCTCGAGGGGGACAGAGACGCAATTACACTGTGGCTTTGTTTTGAACTATTTTCATTGGTGAAATAGAGCAAAAACAGGCAATATGGTGTCTAAAATGTAAGTCACTTATTAGCAACTTGTCAAGTTCCTCCACACCAAACTTGCTCATCCAAGTCTTTATGGACCTTGCTTTGTGCACTTGTGCGCAGTCATGTTGGAACAGGAAGGGGCCATCCCCAAACTGTTCCCACAAAGTTGGGAGCATGAAATTGTCCAAAATGTCTTGGTATGCTGAAGCATTAAGAGTTCCTTTCACTGGAACTAAGGGGCCAAGCCCAACCCCTGAAAAACAACCCCACACCATAATCCCCCCTCCACCAAACTTTATACTTGGCACAATGCAGTCAGGCAAGTACCGTTCTCCTGGCAACCGCCAAACCCAGACTCGTCCATGGGATTGCCAGACAGAGAAGCGTGATTGGTCACTCCAGAGAACACGTCTCCACTGCTCTAGAGTCCAGTGGTGGAATGCTTTACACCACTGCATCCCACGCTTTGCATTACACTTGGTGATGTAAGGCTTGGATGAGCTGCTCGGCCATGGAAACTCATTCCATGAAGCTCTCTACGCAATTTTTACGTGGCCTACCACTTTATGGTTGAGTTGTTGTTGTTCCCAATTGCTTCCACTTTGTTATAATACCACTAACAGTTGAGTGAGGAATATTTAGTAGTGAGTAAATTTCAAGTGTTTGAACACCTGAACTCAATGATTTGGAGGGGTGTCCCAATACTTTTGGCAATACAGTGTATAAGCCTGAAAAAACTTTAATTTTACTTCAAATATTAGGTATAAAAAATATTAAGTTGTATTGTACTGACTCTTGAATTTCCAAAAATATATATGGCCTTTTAGATTTTGTATTGGAAATTGGATTTATTCACCAATTTGTTGGATTTGTGCCTCAAATGGTCATATGGTGTGACATAAAAGTTATATAAAATGAAAATGGGATATATGAGCTAATCTAAAGGCCACATGAAGTTTGAAGGTTTGTCAATACTCTGCAGAAAGTTGGTGACTTCTGCGCACTGTGTGCCTCAGCATGCGCTGACCCCGCTCTGTGATTTTACGTGGCGTACCACTTCATGATAGTGCCGCACAGACTCACAGGTTAAACACCCTGTCGTCAGCTGATCTGAATACCGGCAGAACAGACACTTGTTCGAGTTAAGAGCTCATGTCATGATGTGTTTAGAGAGTAAACAGTGACTGTGCTGTACTGAAGCCGTAAGAAAACAACTCTGTCTGGCAGCGAAACATTTTTCCTGCTGTGTTTTTCTCGCCACAACAGTGTTTCTCACCCACGCTCATGTCAGGCTTTCGGCTTTGAAGTAAAACTAGCTGCACTGTTGGACTGACATAAAAAGCGCAAATGCTCAATATTAGGGTGAAAGATAGAAGATTGAAAAAAAAGGTTTTCTCTGTGACGAGCCTTTAAATCAAAACAAAGCTTCTTCTTTAATATGTAATATTCTTGTATATTTACAATAGCTGTATTATTAGCCTATTCATTTTAATAGTAGACCTCAATTATTATTGCCATTCAGGGTGAAGAGCTGCAACAGAGACAATATTTTTTTTCAATGCCATATCTGTGTGGTATTCCAGAAAATGCTTACAATGCTTTAAACTGTGTGATGGCTTATGTGGTGTGTGGTGTGCGCTTATTGAATTGTGTCTCTTTTGTCTTTGCAGACACATGTTACGTCCTGTCCTTCGCCATCATCATGTTAAACACCAGCCTTCACAATCCCAACGTCAGGGACAAACCGGCCGTAGAGCGTTTCATCTCCATGAACAGAGGCATTAATGAGGGAGGAGACCTGCCAGAGGACCTGCTCAGGGTAACGGCAGTTCAGACATTAATGATGCATAATATAATACAACATTATAACTGGATCAGGGATGGGCAATTTTGGTCCTGGAGGGACACAATCCTGCAGAGTTTAGCTCCAACCCTGATAAAAACTCTCATGCCTGTAGCTTTCTAGTAATCCCGAAGACCCAATATTTGATCACCATTATGGTGATCAGTGTTTCCTTCAGTATTTGGGCAGTTTGACTCTTGGCTTTTTATGTGAGTTTATGGTCATCAACATCTAAACCTCTGTTAATTCTCAATAAGAACTGCTGTAGTAATCTGACAGAAATAAAGTCAATCTGGTTAGTAATGTACAGCTGGTAAAGCTGTTTGTGGAGTTGTTTAAGACCTCTGCTGAGATCTTCAGATATTTAATGTTTTCTTTTATCTTCAGTTGATTTCATCTAAGGCTGAAGTCAGTTTCAGTTTGTTCTGCTTGTTAACAGCAGGTGTTCATCACTAATGCTCAGTCGTCTCTTATAATTAATTTCTTGACTGCAGTGTATATCTTCTTTTAGTGAACTCAACTGAAATAAGTTCAGCGAACTCATAACTATTGGTTTCTAAACTTAAATGAATTAAGGTAATCGGTTTCCTCAAATGTAATGAGTTAGCTTACCTTGTTTGATTTGACTTTGTGTGTGCTATTGTGAGCTAGCAGTAACTGTAAGCGCTCATTTAAACTTTGTGATTTCAGTGGTTTTACTCAATATAGTGGTTTCAGCTCTATAATGTATTTGAATGCAGTGTAAAGTTTAAATGTATATTAAGAATATCCTTGTTTTAGTGGACTCAATTAAAATTAGTTCAGAGTACTCATAACTATTGTTTTTTTAAACTTAATTGAATTAAGGTAATCGGTTCCTCTAATGAAATACAGTGCATGACTGACTTTAAATTTCTGAGCCACTCATGATTAATGCAGTAGCAGCCATAGGACTCTTTTTAATATTTTACAGAGGCAGGCGTGTAAATGTACTCATCTGCATACATTAACAGCACTAATGTCTCTGCACCCCGCAGAACCTGTACGAGAGCATCAAGAGCGAGCCCTTCAAAATCCCAGAGGATGATGGCAACGACCTCACACACACGTTCTTCAACCCGGACAGAGAGGGCTGGCTCCTGAAGTTAGGTCAGCACCTGACTCTTACTCTGATATTTGCTGTTGGTTCACTGCAGACTGCACAGATCGAGCATGGTCTACTGTCGGGGGAAAGCTGTGAACACACTGCTGCTCATTAACATCCTAATGTGTTTTTCACAGCACTGCGAGGGATTCCTCCGGCAGACGTGCATCGTCTCTTAGGGACAAATAGAGTCACTATAGTGAAAAGTGTGCAACACACACTGATGTATCAGATGAAGCTGAATGCTGTGTGCTTTCTGCCAGCACATGAAGTCTGTTACTAGTCAGTTTACTTTTTAAACATCAGCTCTCACACACTTTAATTTGTAAACTGAGAGGCTCTTGATAAATCTGGACAAGTTGAGAGGAAAGGGAGGGATGCAGAATTAAGAAAAAAAGTTTTACACCCATTTGTAACTTTATGCAAGCAGCATGTAAACTACCGAAACACAGTTCACAAGCTTTTTTACTTGGTAATCTGATGTAAAAAGAATCTGGTGAGCTCTAATCTAAAGCTTTTTTCAGTCCGTCTGGGTACAGAGTTGTGTTTATACAGTAAGTGGTACAATGAGTGTTTCTGAAAATTATTACTGCATTTTGCCATTTCTGCCAGATTGCTTGCGTCAGATCTTTTAAAGACTTGAAAAGAGTTTAAGCTTTGATAAAGATCGTTTGAGAGTGTGATTTACTCAAACTAGACTAGCAGAACTGTATTTAGCTTTGTTTCTGAGTTATGTCTGTATATTTGAACAGGCAGAAAAACTACATACATTCTGCTATTTTTCTGTAAATTCCTTTGCAGACACTGCTGCAAAACTATTTTAAAAAACACTTTTCACATCTTTTTATTACTGTGGTATTGTAACAACAAGATCCACTGGAGGCGAGTGTAGATGAACCCAAGTGCAGTTTTATTGCAAATAATCCAAAGTAAGCAAACAGAAACAATGACTTGATTTGACTTGACTATATATACGGAGACTAGGGTAACACATGACTATGACAACCAATGAACAACCAAAACTCAACCACATGACAAGACAATGAACCAATGAGAACTATGGACACATGACTAGACCAACCAATGAGAACATGACACATAGACAAGGGAACCAGTCAGAATAAGACACATGAAACTAGAGAAGCACATGACATGATCACATAAGGGCAAGGAGGTCACATGACAAGAACCAGGAAACATGACTGAGGCAAAATTACAAAATAAAAGACATGAAAACATAAACATGAACCAAATCCCAAAACCAAATGTGACAGGAATAGGGGTTTAATGGTACACAAACATGATGGTTTGGTTGGGGAGCAGGGGAGAGTAAAACACAAAATTGCTTCTTTTTCTTTTTTATTAAACAGTGGTTTACTGAGCAAATGGCACCTTTCTCTTAAAATAAATTAAATTATAATTCTCTTCAGGATAAAAAAATCTATCTCAGCTAACTAAATACAGGGATCCCTTTCTTGCACTTCTATAATATTAAAGGTTACAATTTACAACAGAGAGAGAACAAATTATTCAATTAGTTTGCTATTTATTTTTAGATATAATAATCAACACTAAAATAATGTAAAAAAAAAAAATAAATCGCACACAAGGCAGGTTTTGCATTAACTTCTTGTTTTCATGACAAATTTATTTAAACATTAAAATAATCAAGACATTACTAACAGGTAAAGTATATGTAAGTAATATATAAACTAACATAGTGCATATATTTTAGTGAAATGCTCATTTCTCTTGTGAACTAGCAAGCTGTGGTAAATGACTTGACTGAGGTAAATGTAATGATATGTGACATTATTCTCAAGTTTTATATACAAGTTTGAAACAATGATTGAGAGATTACAAGTAAACACATCTATGCATAGATTGTTTCTTCTTCTTCTGCTTTTTCCTGTTGTGGTGGTTAG
The DNA here is from genome assembly GCA_018749465.1 of Paracanthobrama guichenoti. Taxonomy (NCBI): domain Eukaryota; kingdom Metazoa; phylum Chordata; class Actinopteri; order Cypriniformes; family Gobionidae; genus Paracanthobrama; species Paracanthobrama guichenoti. The sequence goes on from CM031945.1 coordinate 27,637,778, forward strand.
CAAATAGCGTTGCATTACTGTGAGCGCTCCCTTCTGGATTGGTGTGTGGATCGCCTGTGACTGACTGTATTCGTCGTCTGACTGTATCCACCAAACCATGACCGTTCGGGACAAAAACATGTACCATTACACCCCTACTGTGGTATAATCAGGGTTTGAAATGAACTTTTTCACTCACCGGCCAATTTGGCTACTAGTTGGCAGCCATTCACAACTTCAGCTAGCGGGAAAAAAAAGAAAAAATAAACCAGATTAACTACGTCACAGCTTATATATTTATGTATTATAAAATTTGGAATGAATACATTAATTTCTTATTCAAACTAAATCATGTTATCCAGCCATCTCCTCCCTTCCTCTTTCATCCTCATGCTTTTTACCAAAAATGGTGGACAGATCAATACAAAGAACATCAAATACCATGTGGAACAAAACAAACACCACATTATTATGTTTCTTTAATCTTCGCTAATGCTTCAATGCGAGTGAACAAGCATGCCATTATTTGTTGTGTAGTGATGTTCAAGTAAGATATGCGCAGATTCTGTATTTAATATATCACGATGACTCACGAGTTTGAGATATAAATCATAAAAAAATCAATGGAACACAAGAATTCATCTAAAATATCTGGAAAGGCTGAGGAGAGACGAATATTAAGATAGTAATGATAAAGATGTATGGTGAAGTTATGTGGAAAGAGTATATCCCATTTTCATTTTATATTACTTTTATGTCACACCATATGACCATTTGAGGCACAAATCCAACAAATTGGTGAATAAATCCAATTTCCAATACAAAATCTAAAAGGCCATATATATTTTTGGAAATTCAAGAGTCAGTACAATACAACTTTAATATATTTTATACCTAATATTTGAAGTAAAAATAAAGTTTTTTTCAGGCTTATACACTGTATTGGGACACCCCTCCAAATCATTGATCACTTGAAATTTCCTCACTACTAAATATTCCTCGCTCAACTGTTAGTGGTATTATAACAAAGTGGAAGCAATTGGGAACAACAGCAACTCGAAATGGTAGGCCACGTAAAAACACAGAGCGGGGTCAGCTCATGCTGAGGTGAACAGTGCGCAGAAGTCACCAACTTTCTGCAGAGTCAATAGCTACAGACCTCCAAACTTCGTGTGGCCTTCAGATTAGCTCAAGAAAAGTGCGTAGAGAGCTTCATGGAATGGGTTTCCATGGCCGAGCAGCTCATCCAAGCCTTACATCACCAAGTGCAATGCAAAGCGTGGGATGCAGTGGTGTAAAGCACGCTGGCACTGGACTCTAGAGCAGTGGAGACGTGTTCTCTGGAGTGACCAATCACACTTCTCTGTCTGGCAATGCCATGGACGAGACTGGGTTTGGCGGTTGCCAGGAGAACAGTACTTGCCTGAATGCATTGTGCCAAAGTTTAGTGGAGGGTGGATTATGGTGTGGGGTTGTTTTTCAGGGGTTGGGCTTGGCCCCTTGGTTCCAGTAAAAGGAACTCTTAATGCTTCAGCATACCAAGACATGTTGGACAATTTCATGCTCCCAACTTTGTGGGAACAGTTTGGGTATGGCCCCTTCCTGTTCCAACATGACTGCGCACCAGTGCACAAAGCGTCGGTCCATAAAGACATGGATGAGTGAGTTTGGTGTGAAGGAACTTGACTGGCCTGCACAGAGTCCTGACCTCAACCCGATAGAACACCTTTGGGATGAATTAGAGCCAGGCCTTCTCGTCCAACATCAGTGCCTGACCTCACAAATGCGCTTCTAGAAGAATGGTCAAAAATTCCCATAAACACACTCCTAAAGCCTTCCCAGAAGAGTTGAAGCTGTTATAGCTGCAAAGGGTGGGCCAACTCCGTATTAAACCCTACGGATTAAGGATGGGATGTCATTGAAGTTCATGTGCATGTTAAGACAGGCATCCCAAAACTTTTGGCAATATAGTGTATGTCAATATTTAGCATACACAAACTTTCCTAAGCAAAGTGAGTAAACATAATAAGTAACCCACCAATCTGGCTAGTGATTTGACAGTGTTATCCGCCACAGCAGGTTTTTACCCAAATTTGGCAGGCTGGCGGGTTTAATTTTTCAAACCCTGGGTATTTAATCTATTTATGATTAAAAAGGAAAGCTCACTTGACTTCTCATTCAGATGGTCTCTTCCTGTCTTCTAGCGTGTAGTTATTGAATAAGCTGCAGTGTGGACCAGACTTTATGCCGATAGTCAAATGTCTGGCTATGCAAGGGAGCAAAATTCCGGAAGTGCCGGATCTGGATCCACAAATAAAGCCCTGCAGGGATGTCTGTTTTGTAGTTGATGTGTTTCATATGTATGTGCCTCTTTTATTTGCTTGTGTCTTTCTAATGTCCCATCTCCCAACATTATCTGTGTCATCTCTGAGTATTTGTAAGTGTTGTGGTGGTGCTTTGTCTCTCGTGTATTTATGTTGCAACATTCCCTGTTGTTTTCCTGACACACTCTGCCCTTTGACCCTCACCCTAATTTTCTGTCCTGTGACTGTCTGGTTGTCTCTACAGGAGGTACGTAACCAGGACAGATCTAGCCCATCATTCCCTCATCTCACTCTTTTCATCTCCTGTAACCTTCATTTTATCCTCTTCTCCTGTCATTCAAGGCCTTCCTACTTCCTGTCTGTATGTATATTATTGGGTTGCTTTGCTCTGACTGGCTGCTGTTGGGGTCAGAGGTCAGTTTAGTGCACATGGTCAGATTTGTCGTCACACCTCAGCTGCATTGTCTGGCTCTGGACACACACATTCCTTGTTTTCTATGTAATGTCCCATTAGACCTATGTACTTTCTAATAATAACGGTACACAATCTTTATGTATTCCCCTCAGCAGTGGGGAGCTTTTTCCAGTCGGATAATTGTGGTTTTCCTCACTAAAACTATCCCTGCTGGATTTGTGGAAATGTACACTGGAAAATGTGTGTACTCCAGCACTCCAGAAATGAAAGGACTAAATCAGATTAAAAAACAAACATGCACTCATTTGAGATCAAGACAAGTAATATGAATACATTTGCTTGAGAACATTTAATTTTATTTATTTTGTTTGTTCAATTTTATTTCATTTAAAGTTTACTGCTGAATGTCCAAAAAAACAAGTAATCATGTTTTCTTCGGGTCAAAGTTTCAGGGCCAAAATCACTAAAGACATTAGTGTTCACTGGACAAAATCTGTAATAACTTGTTGATTTTTTTTTTTTTTTTTACCATAACAAAGTGTGATGAGGCCAGTATAAGCATAACCATGATTGTGAATCATGTGTTTTGCTTGAACATAAAGTGAACACCATTTTAATCTCAATAAAAGCTACATTTAGATTTACATTTTTTATTATTCAGTATAACTCGTTAAACTGTGGCAGGGTACATATTCCAATGATAAACAAACGTATTAAATGTTATGTGAAGTTTATCCATTACAATTTCTGTTGGTTTACATCATAGACCGTAAAAGAATATGGACGCGTGTCTTCCACTGAAGAAAAGTGAAGCTGCCAATTCTGAATATGGAGCTGATATCTTGCGCTGATTTGGGACCGGAGTCTGCGCAGAAGAGAGCAGGAAGTAGAGCCACAATATGAAGACCCGCCCACACTCTCGCAGATGTAGAACAACTCATTATGTCGGTGTGAAATAAACAGTTATGGAAATGTGGAAATTAAAGTTGAAGCGCCAATCTCCTCCCGAAAATCCAGAAAAAAGTCTGTTAGTACCTCAGTGACAACTAACTAAAACCAAACTTATTTAAAAAACAAACCAACACATATTTGAAGTGTAATTTGATTGTTTAGTTTGTCTCGCGTCCTATTAGAATGCATGGAGGGGCAGAACTTGTGCATTTATAATGAACGTAAAGAGACTAGAGAGCAATTGTACTTTTCATAACTATGATATGTTATCCACATAACGTACTGTTTTTTTTTTTTTGACATTTAAATTACAACCATGTAGGTTATTGTCAGTGAAGTTATGTTTGTAATACGTAGTAATACGCAGAAAACTAACCAGCTAGCTAGTGATAGCTTAGTGACAGCAATGAAATGTGTAATACCGTCCAAAATAAGTTGATAATATTGATAATACTAAGTAAATTTATTTCGTTTGACACCTTAATGGCTGAGATGAGAAAACTTACCTCTATACTGGGCTTTCTTTTGATCTTCTTCCTTTCTTTTTTTACATCCCTATGCACCTGAGGGTTTAGACCGCTTCATTTTTGATGAACGCACCAGTGATGACTGCAACCCGTGTGGCTGAAGGGGAGCCCTAGGATGATCATGTTTAATAAACATTATGTTTTATTTTGCTTGTTCTAATTCTATGATTAATGGAAAGTAGGCCTAAGGGCGACACTAGAGGGCGGCCGCGCCCCCAACACAATTGTCGCCCTAGGCAACCGCCTAGATTGCCTATAGCAAATGCCGGCCCTGGAGCTATACTGGGACCAACCACCAATCGAGACGCTCTGGCTTCACTTTTCAGGACATGTGTGGCACGCTTGGTTTATATTCATTCATTGCATTAATTTAGCCAAACTTTTTTATCCAAAGTGACTTACAAATCAGAAAAAAATCACAAACTATTTGTCATAGAACCTCTAATATTAAAAAAACACACCGACTTTTTGGGACTTTAGCTTATACCCCAGAGTTAGATAAGTCCATACATACCATTTTTATCCCTGTGCATCCCATAACTCTGTCTGACACACCCACCGCTAGCCTAGCTTAGCACAAAGACTGGAGGTAAATGGCTCCAGCTAGCCTACTGCTCAATAAGTGACAAAATGACTGGTCTATATAAGTGACATTTCTGGCCTCAGCTACAACTACTAGTGTTTGAAGACAGATCAATGGAGACATTGCTGATGTAACGGGTAGCCCACGTAGTGAATCCAATAAAGAGTTGTGCGACGCAGAATGAGCAAAGATACACAATATTTATCAAGCAGATAAAGTGTGTCCGAAGACTACACAAACACCAACAACGTTAACACTGAACAGAAGAAACAGAGGCAACAGAGGCTTAAATACACGCAAGATAATTAACGAAACAAAGAAAAGTTGTGCACTAATCAGAAACCATGGAAACAAAACTAAACAGAGCATGACAATGAAACTATAAAACCAAACATGATAATGATACTAAACATGACCATGACAGTTGTTCACAGGCAGCCAATGAAGACTTTTTATGATTTTGGGCTGTCCCAGATGACAGATGACCAATCATGGCAATTTTTGTGGTCATGGCTTTAAACAGCAGTCCTATTTCATACAGTGAAAGCGGTTCAAAAAACTAAAGCTAGCCTGCGATCATTTTCTGACAGTGTCAGATATTTATCATGTTCACCTCACAGTTTGTTTGCTGCTATGTCCTACGTCTACCAAGTAGCAAATAAAAACGCAGCATGAAATGGCGTGATCAACGTGACATGGCGCTAAAACTTAAAACCTCAAGCTCCACTTGCAAAATTGGCATGCCAAGTTCCTGAGCCATGACCGTGTCCATATTCTCCTCTTTCGCTTCCTCCTCTTTTTTTTCAGCGCACATAAAAAACACAAATGCCAAAGTGCGATTCATCTTGCTCTATTTGTTTACCACTAGCACATGCTGATGATGGGTTCTTCTATACTATCTTGCGTCGTTGCCTACGATTCAATAGGTGTCATCATCGTACCGTCACATACATGTCGACCCAAGTTTATTAGATCCAGTGTGATTTGTAATGATCGTATTGGATTGCTGAAATCGCACAGTCTGTAGCAGGCATAAGGCTGGAATTACTGACGACTCCTGTCAGGCTGTTCAGAATCACTTCTTTCCTTTTGGAAGACAATAATCTGTTTATCAGCACTTTGACGGTTACCCTTTGCCCTGTACTAAAGAAACTATAAGAGAACCTTGCTTGTGTCATTGGGGTTGTGTCATCATCCCTCAACCATACTGATCTCTCTCGCCCTAGAGACGACCCTCATCCCCCATCTGTGCGTGGCCTTCATTCATTAGTGCTTTGAATGTGTATCTTTGACTGAGCTGGCGTCATGAACATCAGAGACGGTGAAAGTAGAACATGGGAATAGAATTGCAAGTAGGCTATACTGCAGAAAGCATGACTTTAATCTCTCCCTACGCCATGCGTTTCCAGCGGATGTGCGTTCAGCATCTGTAGGACGATGTTGGAGTCAGGAGAGGGGGTGGATAAGCCCGGCGGCAGCATTGTGCTGGATACGCCACGTTATTACAGCCAAAAACAGCACAGTCGAGTGCTTGCTCGCGCTAGAATACAGAGGGGAAAGATGGCAAATGAGTCAGGCTGTAATGTATATGAGAACATGCAGTGTGTGGGGGTGTGCGAGAGAGATGCTTTACAAGTCTATATTTTTGCATCATTTTCTACAGCATGATAGTGGCATTTGCCATGAGATTTGCCATTTAATTTGATTGTAAAATGCAATCTCTTGTAAGGTCTGTCTTTTTTTGTAATAGACTGTGAGGAGTAAACCAAATAAGGGTAGCACTGTGATCCAAGCTCTCTTTGACATCTGTCTCAAATAACTTCTCTCATCGCTGCAGCATTGCTCCCGGACATTTCTGTTTTTGCTTGCTGTGGTCAGGAGTTGAAATCGAGTTGGAGTTGTGCACGACTCTCATGAAAAAGAAGTACACTTGAGCATACGTTTAGAAAGAGTATTAGAAGTCTCAACTGAATGTAATGATTTTGGACACTTAATTTCATGTTATCATACATTGTACTTACTCCGATAAGTGATATAAATGAATACATGTACTTACTATAGAGTTAGGGTTAGTTATTACTATAATAAGTACATTTAGTAACGTGTAACTGTCACCTTGAAGTCTTATTTTTAACCATTAAACTTGGCATATAAAACAAGACATGCTATTACAATATAAAATCATAAGAAAAAAATAAGAAAAAAATAATTAAATGATACAAATTTTCATTAATTTTTTTTAAAAATTGTATAGGGTCGCTAACGACCCTATCAGTATCAGTGTACGTATATTTTTTTCTGTACAGCAATAATTGAATCTCTGATGACTGAATAAGTGCAATTCACCTTTATTCCACAAGGTTTCAATGTCTGATACACAATGATGAAGTGACATTTCACTCGAATGGGCTCATATTTGCGATCTCAAACATATTCTCAAAACTATAATTTGCTGAATGTACTGGGAAATGAGCTCTGACGAGGACAGTGATGATTCAAAATGAAGCCTTACAAGCTCCAAAAGCTAACAAAATATGCTTTATTTTATTCTTCTGTAATTGTTACTCTAATATCAGGGGAGTTTTATATTATTGCGACAGGTAGAGATCCATCCGTGTGTTAGATATAGATCCGGTCGCTAAAGACCCGAATATGTAAGAATGATTGGTGAAACATTCATGCATTAAGGGTTGAAGAGGACACGAGGGACATTATAGTAGATCTACTCTTCTAACAAAATTCCTCTTAAGTAGGACTTAAGTACATCTTTATATGTAATTTCATAACTACTTCTGTAGTCTTGAAATATGGTATGCTGAACGTACTAACAAGCAGTTAAAATTTTATGTAATTTCTATTGAAACTAGTATGTCTTTTATTTAGATAAATTGCTAAATAAGTTGCAGTTTAGTGCATTTAAAATATATTTACTTTCAATGCAATACTGAATAACACACTACAGTTAACATTATAATCAAGTTTACATGTAAGTCAGAATAAGTGTACTTCTTCAAAACATGACAGAAAACCATTAAAAAAGATTTAAAATGCACTTTACTGTAAAACTATTAATTTGATATTACAATTTACTTTAAATTTAATTTAAAGTACAATTTACTTGTGTTAAGAAACAGTCATGAAAGCTTATTCTAAGTACACTACACTTTAAGACACCTTTTATTTCATTAATATTATTTTATATGCAGTAATATGTACAGTTTTTATTGAAGTAATGAGTGCACAAGTGCACATTCAGTGCAATTAAGCACACTTCTGTTTCACAAGGGTGCACAAAAGCAGATCAGTCAAGCACTTAGACATTGGGCCATTATCAGAATTGTGTCACTCCGGTAGAATCTCCACTTCGTTTCTGTAAAGGCACCACTAGCGATCCAAGTGGAATTAATCACGGTTTCCAAACGAGTGTCCAAACGCTTTTGCCATCTTCCATTGTTCTAAGAGACATGGAGTCTTGCCCAAATTTACGCCGCTAGTTAGGCCAGAAGACCCACTCCAACAAAGAGACTTGTAGAGTTGTGGCCTTGTGGCCTTCAGTTGCAAGTTTCCATGAAGTCCACTAGACTGTAGGCTGATCCAAAAGTGCCTCTTCGTGGCTTCAATGTGTCCTTTTGCTGAGCCTCCACTGGAGATTACTTGTCTATGTTGCACTAGAATGATAACCACAAGGGCTGGTATTTAGGACAGGGCCGCAGTCTCAGACTCTTCAGGAAGTCAACCAATTGATGTTTACAGAGGGTTGTCTCTGTACATTAAAATGGATGGGAGAAGATATTATAACAATGAAAAAAACCTTTAAGATGATGTCTTTACACTGTGATTATGGAGAACTATTGGAGAACTTGGACAGATCATTTGCAAATGAATGTGTACACCAGAAGATATGGTTGATGATATTCCTGAAATGAGAAACAGGAGCTGTTTGTAATTGTTGCTGCTCAGAAATTGGGTCACCGGCCTTGTTTTAGTTCGTGCTTGAGGATTCTCCTAAAATTCATCCGTTCTGTTTGATTTTCTTTGCAGGTGGACGAGTAAAAACTTGGAAGAGGAGATGGTTTATTCTGACTGACAACTGCCTGTACTATTTTGAGTACACAACAGTAAGTGGATTGGTTTTCATCAATATTGTATTGTTGAGTAAATGCTGCTACACCATATTCTGTCTGAGGGTTTGAGGGGTTATTCTTGTCCCAGATGCATTTTGATGAGTTTCTCCTGCCTACAGGACAAGGAACCACGTGGAATTATTCCTCTGGAGAACCTCAGCATCAGAGAGGTGGAGGAACCCAGGAAACCTGTGAGTGCCCAAACAAACTTGAAAGTTAGAGCTGTACAAGATCATGAAAAGCTCACGCCTGTTGTGTGTATGTTGTGTCTCCTCATGCAGAACTGCTTTGAGCTGTACAATCCCAACCATAAAGGGCAGGTGATCAAGGCGTGTAAGACAGAGGCAGATGGGAGGGTGGTGGAGGGAAACCACGTCGTCTACAGGATATCAGCACCCACACCAGAGGAGAAGGAGGAATGGATCAAATCCATTAAGTAGGATTTCCTGTCTATTGAACATAATCTATTGTTAAATAGTTTTGTTCAGTGCTCTCATCACCCATTTGCTGAAGAAATACAGCATACAGTGATGACGTTAACTCTATACTAAAACCTAATGAGCTGCAACATTGTCAACAACAACAACAAGCACAGGTAATGACCAAGCCAAGCTCATTAGAAAAATGTGCCCTTGCTAAATGATATTACGTTGCTTCTTGCACGTTTTGCTATACTTTTATGAAATGTCCGGTGAGTGGTATTAAGGTTAATGCTTTTGAAAATAACGTACCACCTACAGCAGTGGTTCTCAACCCTGGTCCTGGTGCATCTCCCCTCCAACAGTGCACATTTTTGATGTCTCCCTAATCACACACAAAAAAAGTATTGGGACACCGCTCCAAATCATTGAATTCAGGTGTTCCAATCACTTCCATGGCCACAGGTGTATAAATCAAGCACTAGGCATGCAGACGCTTCTACAAACATTTGTGAAAGAATGGGTCGCTCTCAGGAGCTCAGTGAATTCAAGCGTGGTGCCGTGATAGGTTGCCACCTGTGCAATAAGTCCATTCGTGAAATTTCCTCACTACTAAATATTCCACAGTCAACTGTTAGTGGTATTATAACAGTGGAAGCAATTGGGAACAACAGCAACTCAGCCACGAGTGGTAGGCCACGTAAAATCACAGAACGGGGTCAGCTCATGCTTCAGCATACCAAGACATTTTGGACAATTTCATGTTTCAAACTTTGTGGGAACATTTTGGGGATGGCCCCTTCCTGTTCCAACATGACTGAGCGATGAGCGAGTTTGGTGTGGAGGAACTTGACTGGCCTGCACAGAGTCCTGACCTCATCCCGATAGAACACCTTTGGGATGAATTAGAGCGGAGAATGAGAGCCAGGTCTTCTCGTCCTCACAAATGTGCTTCTAGAAGAATGGTCAAAAATTCCCATAAACACACTCCTAAACCTTGTGGAAAGCCTTCCCAGAAGAGTTGAAGCTGTTATAGCTGCAAAGGGTGGGCCAACTCCATATTAAACCCTACGGAATAAGAATGGGATGTCATTAAAGTTCATGTGCATGTAAAGGCAGGCATCCCAAAACTTTTGTGTGTCAGACAAAGGACCGTGGTTGAGAACCACTGACCTACACTAAACCTGACCTTAAACCAAATTGACAGTGCTAACAAAAGCAAACGTGAGATAATAAAAAAACAAATTTTCTGGGGCAACCATACCATTTTAGCTCACGTCGAGAAGTCTTTAAACTCTTTTATCGTAGCTCATATTTCAGTGTTGCAGTGTTGTACCAGGTGAGGTTACAAGCAAGTCTACTACATCAGAAAAGCCATAACTATGGAGCTGGTTATGTGATGCAAACATCAAATCGTGCAGTACTAGAGTTTTGAGGTCATGACATACAGTAGTATTGTGCAAGGAAAACAAAACTTTATTAATCCATAATCTGCCCATGCAGTCTTAATTTGAATGAAATATATAGGTACATGTTTGGAGTTTTGCCAAAATGTAGGCAGAAGCACGTTTTCCCAATGACAACGTGAGGGTTAACTGCAGGCGGTCGATCCTTTTCCTATTTAGCGCCTAAACTTTGGAACAGTCTTCCTAGCATTGTTCGGGAAGCAGACATACTCTGTCAGTTTAAATCTAGACTAAAAACGCATCTCTTTACTATGGCTTACACATAAAACATTATCAATTTCTATTACTCAAATCAGTAAATGATTGTCAGGCTGCATTAACTAGGTCAGCCGGAACCGGGAACACTTCCCATAACACCTGATGTACTCGTTACATCATAAGAAGAATGGCATCTACGCTAATGTTAGTCTCTCTGTTTATACCGAGGTTTACTGCAGTCAGCCAGATCCAGGCCGATCCAGATCAGATGGTGGACCAGCGCCTGGACATGACCAACGCATCCCTGAAGTGTCTGCAGAGAACATGTCAAATAAACTCCCCGTAAATGCTGCATCGACACGACATCCTCATTAAACCCGTCTTCGGCGTGATTTACTCAATCTCTCGAATAATCTAACAAATATCAATTTGCCTAATATGAATTAAGACCTGCTATGTTGCCAGAATTATAATCATACACTGTTTGTTCGTCGGCCAGAGGAGAACTGGCACCCGACTGAGCCTGGTTTCTCCCAAGGTTTTTTTCTCCATTCTGACCCTGAAGGAGTTTTGGTTCCTTGCCACCGTTGCCTCTGGCTTTTGGCTTGCTCAGTTGGGGACACCTAAATTTCTTCTATATTACCGATCTGCCCGCATTGACGCTATATGATACTTGAAATTAGCTGGATAACATCACCGTTTCACCAGAACGGCTGTACAAATTCTGTTGCATTATTTTACTTTTAACAATGTGAAGCTGCTTTGAAACAATTGGACTTGTTAAAAGCGCTATATAAATAAAGGTGATTTGATTTGATTTGATTTGATTTAAACTAATGGTGTAAAAATGCACTCGTTTTCTTGATGCATTGATGAAAACATCCTGCCGATTTATATGCATCAATCTTCAAATTTGTGTATGTTAGCCAATAATCTATTAACAATTAGCTTTCACTGCTTTTATTCTCATTGAAACATTTTCCAAACACTTTTGAGGCTTATTCCTCTCCGGACCGCTTCAGTACAGTGATTTACACTTCAAAAGTCAAATGAAAAATAGGAACTATATTTATGCATACAGAAAAGAAAGTGTATTTTTAGGACCATGATTATGATTATTGCTTTCGAGATTATTTTCATTATAATCAAACATATTTACCTCCAGATTTTCAATACCAAAATGTGTCCAAATACACATTCTCATCACCAAAATGGTTTATTCTCAATGGTGACTTTAATTGGGCCAAATTTATTAGAATTAAATAGACAGATTATTTAAATTAGAATTAGATTCTCATTACTGTAATACAATGTTATTTTTCCATTTAAATCAGCATAGAGTTATGACATAAAAGTATTTATTTATGCATTACAGCAATGAGAATGGGGGATTACTTAATTTTCATTAAAATAATGTCACAATGCAAAAAAATCCTAATGGTCCATGTTTTGTGAGTTTCACCTCACTATCTTTTGGAACAGAGCTGTTAACTGTGTACAGACTGGGACAGCAGTGGATCATGATGTGTTTTGAATAGAAACCGCAGTCTCGTCACACTAGCGCCGTACCTCCCCCTCATCCACGGCCCTGTGTTTTCATGGGCGTCAGTGGAGATTAGTCAGAGCTTAACCCCCCCCCAATAACCATCAACTCCACGGGACCAACAGACCTGTTGCGGTCCTTGTCTCTCCGCTAATCCAGGCCTAACACTAGCATCGCTCATCTCTCAGAGACGTGCTGGAGGATGAGAGGCTTTATCACAAGCACGTTTTGCCTAGTCGGCACAGTTATGACCCACTATCCTTATCTGCTTATCTGTAATCATGCTTTATACGCTCAGGATATTGGACCATTCAGTCACGCTTTGGAACAAAAACAAGGTCTTCTCCTTGGTTTTAAGTAACTCATTCAGTAGAAATAAGTTGTGGCTGATGGTTATGTCTGTGCAGAATGTGAGTTCTAACACATTTTTCATGCGTTCAGCAGAAATCTTAAGATGTCAAAATTAGTGTGAAGGCTATGTTCAAAATGCATTACTTGCTAAAGCCTGTGCAGTGTATCCTGTAAGCTTGTAAAAAAATAAATAAATAGAAACGGTGTACAATAAAATAATACCTTGCTGATGCATGACATCTTCATATTGTGAGTGGCATCCTGTTAGTGTTTTTGAAAAATTGAATTATGTTGCATTTTTAAATGTTATGGTTGACAATCCAATCAAAAACTTTGAAGAAATACACTATATTGCCAAAGGTTTTGGGACACCTGCCTTTTAGTGACATCCCATTCTTAATCCGTAGGGTTTAATATGGAGTTGGCCCACCCTTTACAGCTATAACAGCTTCAACTCTTCTGGGAAGGCTTTCCACAAGGTTTAATTTTTGACCATTCTTCTAGAAGCGCATTTGTGAGGTCAGGCACTGATGTTGGACGAGAAGGCCTGGCTCGCAGTTTCTGCTCCAATTCATCCCAAAGGTGTTCTATCGGGTTGAGGTCAGGACTCTGTGCAGGCCAGTCAAGTTCCTCCACACCAAACTCACTCATCCATGTCTTTATGGACCTCACTTTGTGCACTGGTACGTTCCCACAAAGTTGGGAGCATGAAATTGTCCAAAGTGTCTTGGTATACTGAAGCATTAAGAGTTCCTTTCACTGGAACTAAGGGGCCAAGCCCAACCCCTTAAAAACAACTCCACACCATAATCCCCCCTCCACCAAACTTTACACTTGGCACAATGCAGTCAGGCAAGTACTGTTCTCCTGGCAACCGCCAAACCCAGACTCGTCCATGGGATTGCCAGACAGAGAAGCGTGATTGGTCACTCCAGAGAACACGTCTCCACTGCTCTAGAGTCCAGTGCCGGAATGCTTTACACCACTGCATCCCACGCTTTGCATTGCACTTGGTGATGTAAGGCTTGGATGAGCTGCTCGACCATGGAAACCCATTCCATGAAGCTCTCTACGCACTGTTCTTGAGCTAATCTGAAGGCCACACAAAGTTTGGAGGTCTATAGCTATTGACTCTGCAGAAAGTTGGTGACTACCCTCAGCATGAGCTGACCCCGTTCTGTGATTTTACGTGGCTTACCACTTCGTGGCTGAGTTGCTGTTGTTCCCAATTGCTTCCACTTTGTTATAATACCCCTAACAGTTGAGTGAGGAATATTTAGTAGTGAGGAAATTTCATGAATGGACTTACTGCACAGATGGCAACCTATCACGGCACCACGCTTGAATTCACTGAGCTCCTGAGAGCGACCCATTCTTTCACAAATGTTTGTAGAAGCGTCTGCATGCCTAGTGCTTGAATTATACACCTGTGGCCATGGAAGTGATTGGAACACCTGCAATACTTTTGGCAATATCGTGTATTTTGACTGAAATAAGGTTTTTATAAAGCAGCATAACAATTTTAAATATCCTTTGTGTCTGGAGTTTATTTGTGAGGCCATAAAATGTTGTCTACACAGGCAACTCACTAGGTTTTGGCACATAGATGTAGGCTGCGTCGGAAATCACATACTCACTAAAAGAAGTATGCTCCATATAGTATGAGTGTGTGTAGTATGAATGTAATCTGGAAGCACTTCATTCACCATGTTGTCATCCTCATGTGACCTACCCCCGGTCATGTAGGTCGCTTCACTGTCATTCACAAATCCTCTCCCGTGGTCTCATGGGATAGTAAAGTGTTCATTGTATGCACACTTCAGAATCTCGCTGGAAGAAGTAGGTCATCCGGGTACTTTTTGCCTGCTCTTTTATGAGTACTGTGAATTCAGACATGCTTCTTTTGTCACATACTGTTTCCCGCCTACTATATAGTAGGGAAGTAGTCACCTCACAATGAAAGAAGCACTTCCTGCAGTGAGATTTCTAGCGTAAAAACTGTGGGAACAGCAGCAGAGCATTCGTGACTCTTCATAGAGCGCTGATCGATATAAACCCAGCCTTTAATCTCAGCAGGTCAGTCACTTTACACTGGACAGAAACAAGACAGAAACGCCACTCAAACGCATGAGAGGCGGGGTTAAACGGGGGTTGGGGTCTGTCCTCAGAAGCCATGGAAACCAAACTAGGTCACTGAACAAACTTTCTATGATACAGTTAAGACAGGAGTGTGTGTGTATGTATGTATATATAGGCTATATGCTTTATTTCCATATCAAAGATGCCGAAGTCTCTCTGCCTCCCCTCACATCTCCTTTAATTGGTTCCTTCAGAGCGAGCATCAGCCGGGACCCTTTCTACGACATGCTGGCAACCAGGAAGAGACGCATCGCCAACAAGAAGTGAAGTCCCTTCCTCAAAGCCTGCTCACAGCAACACACACACACACTGCCTTCTGGGACAGACTTTGTGCGAGTGTGTGCGTGACGGCTGAAGAACTCAGTGTTTATAGTTCCCTTCTTGTGTTTCTATTCATATGAAAACACATCTGTTTGTATTTGCATGGATGTTGGTGTGTGTACCTGGGCAGCTCGCTCGAGAGAGGAAGTCGTTTGTGAACTCTCACTACAGAAGCCATTTATTTCGAAAGAGACCTGGCGGCGTGATCGACAAAAACCCTTCATGGCCATTATCTCTTATGGTGCTAGAAGACTTCCCGTGTGCATGTGACCGCAATAGACACTCAAATAGACGTTAATGATCCAATGCTAACGCTAGGTGGCGGTCTGGAGTCAGCTGGACTGATTTCATGTTGTTAAGAGTGAGAAACAGCAAATGTGTATATATATATATATATATATATATATATATATATATATATATATATATATATATATATATATATATATATATATATATATATAATTCAGAACTGCAATTCAGAACTACTACTCTTACTATTCCTGCCATAGAAAGATAGTAGGAGTAGTGTACTAGTGCTCTGAATTCAGCATCAGTTTCTGTTGTCCATCAGAAGGTACCAGTCCATTAAAGGGATAGTTGACCCAAAAATGAAAATTACCCCATGATTTACTCCCCCTAAAGTCATTCTAGATGTATATGACTTTCTTCTTTCAGACGAACACAATCTGAGTTATATTAATAAATGTCCTGGCTCTTCTAAGCTTTATGACGGGAGAGAATGGCAGCCCAAAATTTGAAACCCCCAAAACTGCATCCATCCATTATAAAAGGCCTTTATTAACCCCTGGAGCCGTGTGGAGCACTTTTATAATGGATGGATGCACTTTTCAAAGGGTCTTCAGATTTTGGGCTGCCATTCACTGCCATTATAAAGCTTGGAAGAGCCAGGACATTTACTAATATAACTCTGATTGTGTTCATATACACCTAGGGGAGTAAATCATGGGGTAATTTTCATCTTTGGGTGAACTATCCCTTTAACCTTTCCGTTCTGCTCTTAGATGACACACTATCTACTGTTACGTATGATGTGTTTGATGTAATACGGATGAATTTGCTTGCTTTTGTGTTCTCTTTACAAGTATAGTTGAATATCTCTTTTTATATATTTATTATTTTCTTTGTGAAATGATTTTATTCTTTCTTCATAATTGGTAAACTATAGATCTAAGTTATGTGTAAATACTGTAAACATTTGTTTTCTTCTTTTTGTGTAAGTACAATCTGTAGCATATAAATCTACTGGCTCTTTGCTCAGCCTTAAACTAATGTACTTCTGTCAGGGAACAAAAATCACCTTGTAATTCTGGAAAATTAAGTTTTTTTAAAGAAGAAGAAAAAAAAATCCAGTAGCAATTTATATGTGGTTGTAAAATAAGGGTGGAATACTATCTCTAATGCCCTTTGGGGCTCCAGACTAATTTTTATATGTCTGTATAAGCTATTGGTCAAAGTGTACATGAACTATGAATACATAAAACATTCACAAAGCTAAAGCTTTCATGAGTTTTCTTTTCCCCACACGTCACACAGAGATATTTGATCCAATTAACTCTGATCATATGAGTCCTTCAAACATCGATCGGATGAAGGGATCTCAGGAGGCAGGAAGTGAAGCGAACATTGGATTCAGGCATGCCTCAATGCCTTCCAATGCATCCTCCGAAGGCAGAGTTTTTAAGATTTCTGCAGCCACAACGTTTTGATTGAAATTATAACTCATATAAAGCAAACTCTGTGTCACCACCTACCGTCACTAACTGCCCTTGCTACCAATGCACAGTCTATATATACTGACAAATCTATATAAGTATATATACAGAGCTGCTTGAAAGTATGTGAACCCATTGCAGAATAATGTGAATACTTTGAACACAATAAGAGGGATCATACAAAATGCATGTTATTTTTAATTTAGTGCTGTCCTAAATAAGATATTTTACATAAAAGATGTTCATATATAGTCAAAATTTATGAAAATTACCCTGTCCAAAAGTTTATGAACCATTGATTCTTAATACTGTGTGTCGTTCCCTGATGATCCACGGCTGTGTGTGTGTGTGTGTGTGTGTGTGTGTGTGTGTGAGAGTGTGAGTGAGTGAGTGAGTGAGTGAGTGAGTGAGTGAGTGAGTGAGTGAGTGAGTGAGTGAGTGAGTGAGTGAATGTGTGTGTGTGAGTGAGTGTGTGTGAGTGAGTGTGTCACTCACTCACTCACTCAGACACACTCACACACTCACACACTCACACACTCACTCACTCACTCACTCACACTCACTCAGACACTCACACACTCACTCACTCACACTCACACACACTCACTTACACACACATACACTCACTCACACACACACACACACACACACACACACACACACACACACTCACTCAGACACACTCACACACACACACTCACTCACACACTCACTCACACACTCATTTACTCACACTCACTCAGACACTCACTCAGACACTCACTCACACACTCACTCACTCAGACACACTCACACACACTCACACACACACTCACTCACACACACACACTCACTCACACTCACTCACACACACTCACTCACTCAGACACTCACTCACTCACTCACTCACCACTCACTCACACACTCACTCACTCACACTCACTCACTCACTCACTCACTCACTCACTCACTCACTCACTCAGACACTCACTCACTCACACACTCACTCACACCACTCACTCACTCACACACACACACTCACTCACTCACTCACACTCACTCACACTCACTCACTCACACTCACACACACTCACACACACTCACTCACTCACTCACTCACTCACTCACTCACTCACACTCACTCCACACTCACCACTCACTCACACACACACTCACTCACACTCACTCACTCACACACACACACTCACACTCAGACACACACACACACACTCACTCACTCACCACTCACTCACACACACACACACACACACACTCACACACACACACACACACACACTCACTCACTCAGACACACACACACACACTCACTCACACTCACTCACTCACTCACACACACACACACTCACACTCACTCACTCACTCACACTCACACACTCACTCACTCACTCACTCACACTCACACTCACACTCACTCACACTCACTCACACACTCACTCACTCACACACACTCACTCACTCACTCACTCACTCACTCACTCACTCACACACACTCACTCACTCACTCAGACACACTCACTCACTCACTCACTCACTCACTCACACTCACTCACTCACACTCACTCACACACACACTCACTCACACACTCACTCACACACTCACTCACACATCACTCACACTCACTCACCTCACACACTCACCACTCACTCACACACACTCACACACACTCACCACTCACTCACTCACACTCACTCACTCACTCAGACACACTCACACTCACTCACTTACACTCACTCACACACTCACACTCACTCACTCACTCATTTACTCACACTCACTCACTCAGACACTCACTCACTCACTCACACTCACTCACTCACTCACTCAGACACTCACTCACACTCACTCACACACTCACTCACTCACTCAGACACACTCACTCACACACTCACTCACACACTCACTCACACACACTCACACACTCACTCACTCACTCACTCAACACACACCACTCACTCACTCTCACTCACTCACACACACACACACTCACTCACTCACTCACTCACTCACCACTCACTCACCACACTCACACACACTCACACTCACTCACACTCACTCACCTCACTCACTCACTCACTCACTCACTCACTCACTCACTCACTCACACACTCACTCACTCACTCACTCACTCACCACCACTCACTCACTCACACACACTCACTCACTCACTCACTCACACTCACCACTCACTCACTCACTCACTCACACTCACCACACTCACCACACTCACCACCACACTCACTCACACTCACTCACACTCAGACACTCACTCACTCACTCACACTCACACCACACCACACTCACTCACTCACACTCACTCACACTCACTCACTCAGACACTCACTCACTCCACTCACTCTACACTCACTCACTCACACACTCACTCACTCACACACACTCACTCACCACCACACTCACTCACCACACACACACTCACTCACTCACTCACTCACTCACACTCACTCACTCACTTACTCACTCACTCACTCACACTCACTCACTCACTCACACTCACACACACACTCACTCACACTCACTCACACACTCACTCACCACACACTCACTCACTCCACCACCACTCACTCACACACTCACTCACTCACTCACTCACTCACACACTCACTCACCACCTCACTCACTCCACTCACTCACTCCACTCACTCACCACACTCACTCACACACCACCACACACACTCACTCACCACACTCACTCACTCCACCACCACACAGACACACTCACTCACTCACACTCACTCACTCACTCACTCTCAGACACACTCACTCTCACTCACTCACTTACTCACACTCACTCACCCAGACACACTCACTCACACTCACTCACTCACTCACCACTCACTCACCACCACTCACCACACACTCACTCCACACACACACACACTCTCACTCACTCACCACACACACACACTCTCACTCACTCACTCAGACACACTCACTCACACACACACACACACTCACTCTCTCTCACACACACACACACACACACACACACACACACACAGCCGTGGATCATCAGGGAACGACACACAGTATTGAGAATCAATGGTTCATAAACTTTTGAACAGGGTCATTTTCATAAATTCAGCTGTTTTTTGACTATATATGAACATCTTTTATGTAAAATATCTTGTTCAGGACAGCACTAAATAAAAAATAACATGCATTTTGTATAATTCCCTTATTTTGTTAAAATGATTCACATTTTCACAGATTCTGCCAGCGGATGCAGATGCAGACTGATGTTGGTTTTGAGGAGTCACGATTAGCTGGAATGTAGACGAAGTGTGGCGAATGAAAAATGAATAAACATGAATGAAGAACGGTTTATGCAGGTACAGATTTTATCCAACAAATGTCTTCCTGACACTTACAACATACTAATGTAGAAAGAGCTATGAAAAACATTCACAAAAATATCTCACGCTTACAAAAAACGAGAAAATCTAAATTTTTCATATATGTACACCGATCAGGCATAACATTATGACCACCTTCCTAATATTGTGTTGCTCCCCCGATCCACCAAGGCACGGCCATCCACGTGATGTAAAAGAAAACGTGATTCATCAGACCAGGCCACCTTCTTCCATTGCTCCATGGTCCAGTTCTGATGCTCACGCTGTTGGTGCTTTCGGTGGTGGACAGGGGTCAGCATGGGCACCCTGACTGGTCTGCGGCTATGCCGCCCCATACTCAACAAACTGCGATGCACTGTGTATTCTGACACCTTTCTTTCAGAACTAGCATTAACTTCTTGAGCAGTTTGAGCTCCAGTAGCTCGTCTGTTTGATCGGACCACACGGGCCAGCCTTCACTCCTTACGTGCATCAATGAGCCTTGGCCGCCCATGACCCTGTGGCCGGTTCACCACTGTTCCTTCCTTGGAGCACTTTTGATAGATCCTGACCACTGCAGACCGGGAACACCCCACAAGAGCTGCAGTTTTGGAGATGCTCTGACCCAGTCGTCTAGCCATCATAATTTGGCCCTTGTCAAACTCGCTCAAATCCTTACGCTTGCCCATTTTTGATAATCAGTGTTATTCACTTCAACATAATGTTATGCCTGATCAGTGTATATTGTTTTTATGAAATATGGATTAGTCAAATATGTTGGGGAAAAATAAATAAAGAATTGTTCCAATATTTTGGTCCATTTTATATTGATATAAGGAAATGAATTTGAACATTTGAAACGCTGGACAACTATATAATATTACATATCACAAATATTTAAAAAATCGACTTCATCATTTCAGATGTGCAATAAATAATACATAGTGGTATCTGTGAGATTCATTTGTTGTTCGTCTATATTTGTGTTTGTTCTACTAATCATTTTATAAGAATACAATTATGATATGAATAGATATTATATTGCATTACATACATAGTATATACACACATTACAAATCAATGTTGACTATTCTTCAAAGCAGATTGATCTAGTTCAAGGCTAGTGATCCATAATGGCTACAATTCATATTTGTATAATTAAGCACCATAAATATTTACATGGACGGACACCCAGTTGTACATTAAACGTCAACGATTATAACCGGTGTGTGAATCTATACTGCCACCTGCTGGAACATCACCATCACAATCAGTCTGCTCCCTTTCATAAGGCAAGGACACAGGGATATGTGCGCATCATGTCCTGTGCTTCAGCAGGGTGAAGAGGACACCAGGTCGTAGTCGGGGCACTTGAGCAGGGCGGGGTAGCTGGCGTTCATCTGGAGCGAGGTGTCGCTGGAGATGTCTGACGGGCTGCGGCCCCGCGTCCAGGCGTCGGGATGGAGGAACTGACCCGAGTAATCGGAGCAGTTGCTCAGGCGGGGCCGGTAGAAGCTGGGGTGGGGCTGGTAGATCTCCTCCGCTGTGTAACGCTTCATGAACAGGTAGACGGACATCACACCTGCACTCTGAACAGACAGGGAAAAACATGACCTCAGGGAAACACCAGGACACAGCAGAATGCATCGAGACAATCAATCTTCTGGTGTATAACTTTTCTAAATCTTTAACTTTATCCCACATATCTAAAACCATTTTAAGGCTGGGGTGGACTGGGGCAAAAAAGTGGCCCTGGACTTTCTGCCCATCACACTGCGGTCCTCGCCACTTCAAGTCACACTCTCCTATTATCTTGCAAATAAAATTGTTATTTTGCATTTTGAATCAGTTTTGTGGGGAAATAATGTCAACAGTTCAGTCAACCCTTATAATATATTTATAATTAACATTTAAGCACTGAATGTAATGTTTTCATTGACATGTTATTTACAATTAAATGAACATGCATTATAGGTTAATTTATATTAAATGCAGTTAGTTGAACTTAAGAGTGCTTTTGTGACGCTTAAGTAGGACACAAGTACATCTTTTTTGAAATTTCATCATTATAATTACTTAAATAGTTTTTGAAATATGGTTCTAGTGTACTGACAAACAACCCTTTTTTTAAACAAGCATGTCGTGTATTTAAATATATTTGTAATTATAGATTTCTAATGATGACATTAACAAACTATTAGGTCAAAATTAGTAAAAAACTTAATAAAGAAAAATTATTAGGTAACACTTTATGAGAAGTACAAATTAACAAAAAATACCTGTTTTTTTTAATACAATTCATTTTTTGACAGGAACTCCTTAAGCTTTTATCGGTTCTCTTGTGCTGATCTTATTTTTTGTTTTTATAATCTTCCATTCAGTTTTCACACAATATTAGTCGTTTTCATGCCTTTTGCTTAACATTGCACCAGCTTTCATCTTCAGAAAGATCTTTCTTCCTCCCCATATTGCATGAGAACTGTGACATCCTTAATAATGTGGAACAACCTCTTCATGTAAGGTTTCCATTTATCGAAGAAGACCTCGCAAACACTTTCTTTGATAAACTAAAATCTGAATGTTCATTCTACTGAAATCCTGTCACTTGCATAATAATTTAATAATTAGGAACACATATATAAGTACAGGGTTTTTTTAAAATATACTTTTAAGATTAGTCTACAAGTGCACATTCAATCAAATTAACTAAGGAACTTTTCTTTTTGCACTTTTTTTCACAAGGGAAATAATGAGTCAGAAAGACCTACACTTTTAAGAGTCTGTCACCAGAATTACATGGTAAAAATGGTGGCTGATATTAATAAATGACTTTACGTTCATTCGGAGGTTCAAGTGCACACGGCATTGTGGGATGCAGTATTTGAGTAAGTCAGCTGTGCTTTAAACTGCTCAGTCATCTGTATATGTTAAGCATACTGTGCTCAGTGCATTCTGTAATTACTGTAGCAACAGAAAGAGCAGCACAGTTTGGATAAAAGTGTCTGCTAAATGATCAACTGTAATTGTAGTGAGCACTGAACACAGACAACACTGTTTTAAACATCTCTTTAATCCTACATTTCTTTAAAGTAGGAGTGAGTTCGTATGAAATAACACATTAACTGCAGAGAGGAGACAGGAGAAGTTCGGTGTGAATAATAGCCCTTATAATGAGAGTAAATAGCAGTGTTCTCACCTCAGTGAGCAGGAAGGAGATGGCAGCGAACGCAAACGACCAGCCGTACTTATAGCTGAAGTACGCCTCGCTACTCTTGGTCCTGTTGAACATCTCGTCATTTATGCTGGAGATGTAGAGAACCAAACCCACCACCAGAGACAGACCTGTGTGACAGACAGACAGACAGACAGACAGACAGACAGACAGACAGACAGACATCAGCCTGACAGATGAGAGACGCGTCGGAATGACAGAGGAAGAGGAAGATGTTTACCTGACAGGATGAAGAAGATTCCAGAGACAAACGCCAGTATGGTGCGGTGGGGCCGAATGTGCCCGATATTGTTGAGCACAAAACCAATGAACATAAAGAACAAACTGACCAGAGGGAACGGCGTGGCCGAACGAATCATCTCTGAAAAGAAACAGCATCACAGGTAAAAAAAAAAGAGCATTCGATAGCTAGATTCTTATGTGAGTTTGTGGTCTTTGTAACAGTGTTTACCAAAACACATCACGTTTTGCAAAGAAAGCCAGTAGTTTTTTTAACATCAAGTCAAATCAAATCACCTTTATTTATATAGCACTTTTTACAAGTCCAGTTGTTTCAAAGCAGCTTCACATTGTTAACAGGAAAATAATGCAACAGAATTTGATTTGGCTGTACAGCCGTTCTGGTGAAACGGTGATGTTATCCGGCTAATTTCAAGTATCATATAGTGTCAATGCGGACAGATCGGTAATATAGATGAAATTTAGGTGTCCCCAACTGAGCAAGCCAAAAGCCAGAGGCAACGGTGGCAAGGAACCAAAACTCCTTCAGGGTCAGAATGGAGAAAAAAAACAGTTCTCCTCTGGCCGACGAACAAACAGTGTATGAACAAGTCACACGTAAGTAATAGTCACATTCTCAGTCTGCTACACTATATTGCCAAACATTTTGGGACACCTGTCTTTACATTCACATGAACTTTAATGACATCCCATTCTTAATCCGTAGGGTTTAATATCTTCTAGAAGCGCATTTGTGAGGTCAGGCACTGATGTTGGACGAGAAGGCCTGGCTCACAGTCTCCGCTCTAATTCATCCCAAAGGTGTTCTATCGCGTTGAGGTCAGGACTCTGTGCAGGCCAGTCAAGTTCCTCCACACCAAACTCACTCATCCATGTCTTTATGGACCGACGCTTTGTGCACTGGTGTGCAGTCATGTTGGGACAGGAAGGGGCCATCCCTAAACTGTTCCCAGAAAGTTGGAAGACCAAAATGTCTTGGTATGCTGAAGCATTAAGAGTTCCTTTCACTGGAGCTAAGGGGCCAAGCCCAACCCCTGAAAAACAACTCCACACCATAACCCCCCCTCCACCAAACTTTACACTTGCACAGTGCAGACTCGTCCATGTTTGTAGAAGCGTCTGCATGCCTAGTGCTTGAATTATACACCTGTGGCCATGGAAGTGATTGAACACCTGAACTCAATGATTTGGAGGGGTGTCCCAATACTCTTGGCAATGTAGTGTATATGCATCAACCTAAAGCTTTGACTTTTCACAACTTTTTGAAGTATCCTGTTAAAATCATTCAGATATCGCAAGCCTCTGCAATATGCATATTGCGATATATACATGTGTGATATATAGTGGTGCAGCCCTAGGGCTAATGTAGTTGGCCTTTTAGTTATCGTTATTGTTGTCTTTGTTAAGAGTCATTCGTCTCCACATCAGTCGGTCTGCATTGGTCATGTTGTATGTTTTTGTGTGCAGCCCCAAAAAAGCGTTTTAATTTAATTTAACACAATAGCTTAGCAGCATGTTAATTGCCAGAGTGAAGTGTGAATGTTAGCTGAGTGGTGAGAGGAGCTGTTTCTGCTAATGAAGCTGCTGATGTGGAGAAGCCTCTCATCTGTGACAGCCGGTATAGCAGCTCACTGAAGGCTCTCTCAGTGCTGTCTTTCTGCCCATCAGCGGGGTAATTACCTCCACACCGAAATAAACTCACCGCCTCTAAAACAGCTGTCAAAACTGACACAAATAACCACACAAAGCCTCCTGCATCATGGGATTGTATAAGCAGCATATGCAGCTGGATTTGAATATACTCAACTGGTTGGATTGAAGTTTTATAAAAATATATTTACCATGGAGAAAATTATGTTTTGCGTGAACTTTCGGAAAGATAAATCCCCATTGAGCCAAACTGGTTATAAGAATGTATGTTTTATAAACATCTGTAATGTGACTTCCTCCCTCTTCCTCTGTAAATATTTTTAGATAGTTTTAATATTTTGTCTTTCTAAAGGTAATAGATTCATCAGTGGGTGTTTCTGCTCTGGCAGCAGTGAAAAAGCAATATAACATAACAAAATTAACCATAAAATTGCGCAGTGTGGTGATGAAATGATGAAATTTACCCTACTGTATGTGCAAAAACTCTTTTGACGTGACCGACCCAAGTTTGAACCTGCCTTTTCCAGATTCCATTATTCTCCCTATTCCCATCACATATCAGCTCATTTGTATTAGATGTTGATTTTAAATAAAAATATAAAACTAAATATTTGGAAAGTGGACATAAAGCTATTCAATAGACCTGTAATTGAAACTGCGCTGATCATATTGACCAACACATCAACGGTTGCTTCATCTAAAGTTGCTTAAATGTAAATGTAATATTGTTACCACACTCATAATTGTGGCTCTTTACATATGAGCTAATTAAACAATAATCATTTGTTGTATAAAACCTATTAATATATCAACAATGTAGATGTAGATGTAGATGTACAATATGTGACCCTGGACCACAAAACCACAATCATAAATAAGCTTTCCATTGATGTATGGTTTGTTATGGTAGAGATATTTGGAATCTGAGAATCTGAAAATCTCCTTTAAAGTTGTCCAAATGAAGTCCTTAGCAATGCATATTACTACTAATAAATACATTTGTGATATACACTCACCTAAAGGATTATTGGGAACACCTGTTCAATTTCTCATTAATGCAATTATCTAATCAACCAATCACATGGCAGTTGCTTCAATGCATTTAGGGGTGTGGTCCTGGTCAAGACAATCTCCTGAACTCCAAACTGAATGTCAGAATGGGAAAGAAAGGTGATTTAAGCAATTTTGAGCGTGGCATGGTTGTTGGTGCCAGACGGGCCGGTCTGAGTATTTCACAATCTGCTCAGTTACTGGGATTTTCACGCACAACCATTTCTAGGGTTTACAAAGAATGGTGTGAAAAGGGAAAAACATCCAGTATGCGGCAGTCCTGTGGGCGAAAATGCCTTGTTGATGCTAGAGGTCAGAGGAGAATGGGCCGACTGATTCAAGCTGATAGAAGAGCAACTTTGACTGAAATAACCACTGCGTTACAACCGAGGTATGCAGCAAAGCATTTGTGAAGCCACAACACGCACAACCTTGAGGCGGATGGGCTACAACAGCAGAAGACCCCACCGGGTACCACTCATCTCCACTACAAATAGGAAAAAGAGGCTACAATTTGCACGAGTTCACCAAAATTGGACAGTTGAAGACTGGAAAAATGTTGCCTGGTCTGATGAGTCTCGATTTCTGTTGAGACATTCAGATGGTAGAGTCAGAATTTGGCGTAAACAGAATGAGAACATGGATCCATCATGCCTTGTTACCACTGTGCCTTGTTACCACATCATGCCTTGTTACCACTGTAACAGAGCATTACTGACAGACTGGATGCAAAATGGCGCCGCTGTGTTTGGCGCACCTTTAGCCGCCCCTTAGACTGTGCTTTATTTACATTTTTTTTCTTTTACTCTCAGTTTTACAAACTTATCATCTGCATTGATCTACTACGTCCAAAACTCTTTACATTGACCACACTGGACTGTTTCAGGACACTTTCGCCATCCTCTGTGGCCATCTGAGATTCTTCGACGCCGAGCAACAATGGACAGAGCCAGCGCAGAACAAAGAAACACCGTGTCCGTAAAGCTCGAAAAGGGCATTCAGACCTCCTTCCCGAGCATTCTTCTAGCAAATGTTTCCTTGATAATAAGATGGACATCTGAGTTTTTCAGCGGGACATGAGAGACTGTAATATCTAAACATGGCTCACGCCAGCGGTCCCGAAAGCTGTGACGCCCGTGGAGAACTTCTCTGTTTTTCGGATGGACAGAACAGCCAGATCTCAATCCCGGTGGAGTGTGTTTCATGATCAACAAGAAATGGTGCGATCAGGAACTCACCATTCTCTCGCGGTCCTGCTCTTCTCATCTGGAACATTTAACAATCATCTGCCGCCCATTCTATCTGCCGAGGGAGTTTTCTGGTTGTCGCGACCGCGTTTACATCCCACCGCAGGCAGACACAGCGCTGGCTTTATCTGGCCTTCCCTGCCAGGATGTGCATTCCGCGGCGATTTTAACAAAGCAAAAAGAAAGTCCTGCCAAACTTTCACCACTGCACACGAGGAGCAAACACACTGATCACTGCTACTCCGCTTAAGAACGCCTATAAAGCGCGGTCAAGCGCTTGGCAAATCGGATCATGCCGCCATTTTCCTCACTCCCGAATACACAAACAAAAGCTAAACCCCGAGGCGGGAAGTTGCGCTTCACACTCAGAGACCGCGCTACAGGCAGCTCTGGGCGATCATGTTCCGAGCGAGTTCAGCTGATTAAGCGAGTTCACAGACGTGGGCGCTTTGTTTCATCAACACGCTTACAGAGCAAGCCACGCAACAATAAAAGGGGCCCTTCTCAAATCAGAAACCGTGGGTGGACAATTCAATCTACAAGCAGTGAACGCAGTATGGCCGGTCTCCATTCAGGGAATATGAATGAAATACAGATCGTCCTGCTATGCTCTCAGGTGAGCAGTATCAGTATGGTGTTCCTAATTAATCCTTTAGGTGAGTGTATTAACGCGACTGCTTACAAAATAAAATATCTTCGTGGAACATGATCTTAATATCCTAATGATTTTTGGCATAAAGAAAAATGGATAATTTTTGTTTCTGCAGAGGCAAGCGTTGATCCGTTGCTCGTGAACGAAGTTAACTCTTTCACGCTCGCTTTGACTGTAACCGCGGCAACGCGACTCCGCCAAGTGGCGCGTTAGAGGAAATTAGGTCAGAGCAGCAACAATCACGTTGATCTCTGTCTCGAGGATGAAGTTCGGAGAGCACTCAAGCGTGTGGACGCCAGGAAAGCTGCCGGGCCGGATGGTATTTCTATCGTGGTTCTGCGGTCCTGTGCTGATCAGCTCACCGGGTTGTTTACATCTATCTTTAATGAGTCCTCGCTACATCTGTGGTCCCCACCTCCTTCATGTATTGTTTGGCTATTGCCACAAATATACCCGTGAGATGCAGGACTGGTTTTGTGCTCCAGGGTCACATATTTGAATAACTATGAATTAACTTTAAACTAATAGTTTACAAATGATTTGTAAGTACTTTACTACTGTATAAAGTTGTTAACAAATGGAGCCTTATTGTAAACCAAATTTTAACAGTCATTTAGAAACAAAATTAGAGAGAGTGAGCAGTCAAATCCGGGACCAAAAGCATTTGAGCATGACTGCTGTAGACATTAGTGAAGCTAGTTTTTGCAGAAGTGCTTGAGAACACAATGAGTTGTCATGACTTACTCAGAACACTGACAGTCGACTCACTGGTCAGCTGAACGCTCATGGGCATCACATATTCAATGGTGAAGCAGCGGCCCCTCTCCTCACCTGAGACACACAAAAGACAGACAGCGTTACTGCTCCGGGACGTTTAGCACACGTGAGGAGCTTTGGTGTTTCATTTCATATACACACCAGGGTTCTTCAGACAGGGGCTGTGAATCAAACACAATAACACAGATTAATCTCATAATTTCAGACTTTTTCCCTTTTCAAGATTTTAAGCGCAATAAGCAACAAAAAATAACTCAATTTAGTGCTGAGAGGCAACTTTATGTGCACACACTTTGGGGTGTGAAGCACAAAATCTGTGGAAATGAGTCAAATTATGGGCAATACGTGCAATCCCCCACCGAAATTCAAACCCGAGTGAGTGGAGGCGGGTTTGTGTGTAACTCAAGAGATGAGAGAGAGAGAAAGAGCAGTTGGTATTGTGTGTCAATGCAACCCTCTCACTTTAAAGCACAGAAATAATGTGAGACTTCTGAAAGTTTCGGGTGCTGGAATCACATGGCTGATCGTGATCCTGTAGAGCTCAAACGACTGCTCACATCTGTTCACAGTCACGCTCAATTACACCGACTATAAACAGCGTGGGTTTGGACCCGATTCAGTCCAGTCGCAATCCCCCACCGAAATTCAAACCCGAGTGAGTGGAGGCGGGTTTGTGTGTAACTCAAGAGATGAGAGAGAGAGAGAGAGAGAGAGAGAGAAAGAGCAGCTGGTATTGTGTGTCTATTCTGTGGAAAATGAGTATTGGAAGCGTTTCAGATCAGTATCGATACATACCGAAAATCATTTCAGATGCCTTTTTAAAAGACTACATTTGCAAAATATATACAGTACTGTGCAAAAGTCTTAGGCACGTTGGTATTTTCACACGAAAAATGTGTTTAAGCCAGTTATTTATATCTTTTACTGTAGTGTGTCAGTAGGAAATATCAGTTTACATTTCCAAACATTCATTTTGCAATTAATTGTAATAATCCAGTGAGATTTTATTTTATGCACAAGAAGTCTGCCAGCAGCCGGTATGATCTGATTTCACCATCATCGAGTCTGTCTGTGATTACATGAAGAAACAGAAAACACTGAGACAGACTAAATCCAGAAGAACTGAGGCAACGTCTCCCAGACACTTGAGGAAACCTTCCTGCAGAACTACAGGACTGAGAAAAGAGTAGGCACTAAATGCTTTAAAGTGAGAATGCTGTCAAAAAGAATAACATAAATAGCTTTTATTTATGAATTAACTTCTATTAACTAAATCAAATCCATATTTGGGGTGAGCACCCTTTGCGTTTAAAACGGCTTTTGTCACCTGCATCTATTCCTACACCTGTTCATGTAGTTTTGCAGGAAGGTTTCTCCAAGTGTCTTGGAGACGTTGCCACAGTTCTTCTGGATTTAGTCTGTCTCAGTTTTTTCTGTTCTTCATGTAATCACAGACAGACTCGATGAAGATGAGATCAGATCTCCATGTGGAGCAGAGAGACTATTGTCAGACTCTTTATGCATACAAAAATCTCACTAGAATATTAAAATGAATGGCAATTAATTTATAAATGTAAACTGATATTTCCTACTGACACACTACAGCAAAGGATATTAATAACTGGCTTAAACACACTTTTTGTGTGTAGAAATACTAGCGAGCCTAAGACTTTTGCACAGTACTGTATATTATGTATACAATTCAACCCATCAAAGTGGCTAGTAGGAGTGACTGTGTAACACACTACTGCTGAAATACACACACATTTAGTGGGTTGGCGGGTGTAAATGTCAAGCCCTGCTGTCATGTATGTAAAACTATAGCAAATCGGCTATTTAGTAGACAGTTACAGTCGAACGTCATGAAGAAGCAGACAAAGCTGCGCATACGCGATAGACGTTCAGCATCAGCAGCTGTTGCTTAATATCCTTAAATATCTTCTTTTATGTTCCACAGTCATGTGTTTTCTCTTTCCTTCGGGAGAATGTAGTGTTAGTGCAGTAAGTCTCTTACACTTTGATCATGTGGTGAGACCTACAGGATCATAATATCACTGTCTCAACACTGTAACACCCAAAGCAATGCAACCCTCTCACTTTAAAGCACAGAAATAATGTGAGACTTCTGAAAGTTTCGGGTGCTGGAATCACATGGCTGATCGTGATCCTGTAGAGCTCAAACGACTGCTCACATCTGTTCACAGTCACGCTCAATTACTCCGACTATAAACAGCGTGGGTTTGGATCCGACTCAGTCCAATCACTCGCCCACTCTTCACACACACAGTGCATTCCTTCACTGAGACTAATGTGTGTGTTTTGTGCCACAGCAGGCCGTTGTTTGCCAATACAGAGGAGTGTGAGCTCAACGTGTCATCAACGGTAAACATACAACCTCACGTGGTTGAACCTCATCAATACGACAGGACATCCCATCATTAAACACATTCAGAAATTGCTCAAAACTGCCATAGCGATGCAAAAGGTGGACACACGGATAGAGCTGCAACCTCCGCAATCAGTCCAGAATGCCTGGCCAGTCAAAAATAAAGGCATAAAACCCAATAAAATCCTTTGAACGTGTGAAGTCCATTGGAATGAACTCAAATGACCGGCTAGTACACTGATTCTAACAGGGGGAAAACTAGGGATTTAAACCCATAAAAACATATTTTTCGAAAATGAAAAATGTAATTTTTTTCCATTTTAGGAGGATAAAGTTAAGGACTGCAGGAATGGGGTGCAAAAAATTAATATGGGATTCAAGATTCAAGATTCAAGAGTTTTATTTGTCACATACACAGTTATATACAGAATATACAACCGGCAGTGAAATGTAAACAGGTCCGCTCCATGGACAGTGCAAATTCACAGTTAAAAACACAAGGAGGAAATTATAATAGAAATAGAATAAAAAAGTACTATATATATATATCTGTAGAATTATAAATAATCAAGTCAAGTCAGTAGAAGAAAAAGTAAAAAATAAGAATAAAGAAGTAGAATAAAATAAGTGAAGTAAACTGTGCAGTGAGTAAACTGTAGACTTATAAATATGTGGTTAACAAATGTATAAAGAGTATAATGTGCAAACAGGTTTATAACAGGTTGTTACACAGTAACAACGAGAACAGAAAGTGCAGTGCAATGTCAGTGTATCGATGTTTATCCTGAAGTGAAGTCACGTGACGTTAAGTGACTGAGTTCAGGAGTCTGATGGCCTGGGGGAAGAAGCTCCTCCTGAGTCTCTCAGTTTTGGCCATCAGGCTTCGGAAGCGCTTACCAGATGGCAGCAGCGTGAAATGAGGGTTTGCAGGGTGATTAGAGTCCTTGATGATCTTAGTAGCTCTACCTTTGCAGCGTTTGGTGTAGACGTCCTGCAGAGACGGGAGAGCTGACCCTGAGATACGCTCGGATAAGCGCACGACTCTTTGCAGGGCTTTGCGGTCATGACTGGTGCTGTTCCCATACCATGCTTGTGATGCACTGAGTTAATACACTTTCTATCGCCCCTAAATAGAACGTTTTCAGGATAGCTGGTGAAACCCTGAATTTCCTCAGCTGGCGCAGGTGGTACAGTCTTTGCCTGGCTTTTTGCAGATTTAACCTAATCTCTGTAGAGGTTAGCATGTTTGAGATCAATTGTTCACTTGTACCTGTCACTTTATTAGGTACACTTGCTAGCACCAAACCTCCTTTTATCTCCATTCTTAAATCCTTCATGGTCCATATTCACATGATAGCATCACACGGTTGCTGCAGATTTATCGGTTGCAAATCCATGAATTACATTTACATTTATGCATTTGGCAGACGCTTTTATCCAAAGCGACTTACATTGCATTCAAGGTACAGTTCTTGCTTTCCCTGGGAATCGAACCCATGACCTTGGCGTTGCTAGCGCCACGCTCTTATTGTTTGAGCTACAGGAAAGCTAATGAATGTGAATGTCCCGTTCCAGCACATCCCAAAGCTGAGATCTGGTGACTGTGGGGGCTACACATTTTCTATGACTCATTCAGTTTGAGTTCTGTTTCAGTCGTTACTTTTGTAACTTTTTGGTAATATTTGAGTTCAGTAAACTCATATTTAGTACATATAACTGTTAGGTCTGGCCGTTCTCCTCTGACCTCTGGCATCAACAAGGCTCATTGCAGCTATTGGGTATTTTCTCTTTTTCGGATGATACTCTGTAAACCCTAGAGATGGTTGTGCGAGAATTCTTTGTGAGATGGTTGTGTGCTCCGATTTCTTGTTGAGTATGAGTTCAGCTGTGCGGTGGGGGATGGATGATGGAGGTTGGGGTGGAGGGATTGACGACAGGGCCCTCCCGAGCTTGTCTGGGCCCCTAGTCCCCTGGGCATGTGCCCGGTGCATTAATCCGTCCCTGACTGTGGTGTAAATAGCTCACTTTCTTATATCAACCCTGGGAGTTTCTCTCTTATTCACACAGTGATCCCAGTTCACACCAACAGGAAGGAAACATCCACATGCAGCGAATGGTGTCGTGACAAGATGTGTGAAGTTAAACACCAGGGAACATCCACCAACAAATCTCCAGTCAACCGTAGACTCTCAAGAATACATTCATAAATAAATATAAGAATAAATAACTGTAGTGTGTTCAGGTGTGATGCTTGGGTATGTTACTCAAGCATCACACCTAAACACACTGCAGTGTCAGCCACACCTAACAAAAGGTGGTTTATTTTTATTATAAAGAGAAATCTTTTTCTCTTTTATCCAATTCCAAGGCTAAAAAAACAAAATAAAATAACAAAAATAACACAAATCAGGGTTAAAAAACAGATATTAAATTAAATAATTAAAATATAAATATATATTACATGTAATATTTATTTTATATTAAAAATAAATATACATAAATAATTAAATAATTTGACCTCCATATGTGGTATTTTTACTATATTCTCTTAAAGTCCCCTGTAGTCAATAATGTAATCCCTTAAAAAATCTTTGATCACTAAAATGACACATTTAAAATGTCTTCATGCCTTAAAATAGCTTGAACGTAATTCTACGCCCTTGCTTCATTTAGTATACGTGGACCCATGAATATGCAAATGAGCCCTGCCTCCACTCACTCACTCACTCACACCAGCTCAGAATAGAGCACATTTAGGCCACGCCCACACCGGGGGAAAACAATCCAACGCTCTCCATTGACTTTGTATTGCGTGAAGCGGCCTCCTTGTCTTTCTGACTTATATAAATAAACAGAACAATGTCTAAAAGCTGATGTGTGACAAGATATACAGCAAACAGGCTAAAAAACAACTACGTTTTTATAAGCTGTCAACCCAAAAAAACGGAAAAGTGGAAACAGGCAATAAGACGTGACGCATCAGCAGGAAGAATGGGTAAATTGTGGGATCCTGACACTCAGTATGCCTACTGTAGTAAACACTGTGTCACTGTTAAGTCAAATATCCAAATGTCAGTTTTATATGTTATACTTCCTGTGGCTGATTACATTCCCCTCCAGTGGGTGTAGTTCTCAGTAATATAACGTCACGCTCTGTCTCTATTGCCTGTATCCACTTTTGTGTCCTTAAATGCTTGTTTTTTGAGTCAACAGCTTATAAAAACTTCTGGGTTTTTGGTTCTGTGTTTTTTAGCCTGTTTGCTGTATATCTTGTCACATATCAGCTTTTTAGACATTGTTCTGTTTTTTGTTATAAGTCAGAAATGACAAGGAGGCCGCTTCACGCAATACAAAGTCAATGGAGATGGTTTGATTGACGTGTTGCTCTGTCTCTATACCTGATCCACTCGCTCAACTTTTACTCAAGTTACTGTAGTAAACGCTACACAAAGATATCACTCTTTATAACGTCGTACACATAACAGTAATTGATATGATTAGCCTTTGGTTTGACTACATTATCAAACAGCTAATGTGTTGCTAATGTCACACAAACCATGTTCACCATCTCAGTCTGCCTGTAGTATCAGTCAGCATCCTTAGAAACGCTCTGAACATCATAGAACGTCAGTGGAGAAAGGCATATTTCTTCATAACATCATAATATACATCATAATTCACCCGTTATATTGCTACATGTACCCGACTTTTCATATCAACAGAGAAATATACCAGGATAACCTGGCTTCTCTTGAGACTCCCCTGCTTCAGAAAATAGTTAATGATATGCTAAAGCCCGCCCACACATTGACGTGATTGGTTACAAGGTAGTTTGTGACATCAGAAACACCAGCGATTTCAAACCGCGTCTTTGGTTCAGTGGAGTTTTAAGGAGAAAATGGTGCTTACTTATGAATTTGCACATGGTTTGTCCTAAAGCATATTAAAAAAACCACATTAGACATAATAAAAACAACATTAAAAACTTGATTTACATTACAGGGGGTCTTTAAGAGTTTTAGTCTCATGTTTTAAGACATATTTTGACTATGGAAAGCGCTGGATATTTCTGTTCATCTTCTTCGGTACATTGAATATCCTATGTGGTAGTAAGTAAGATTACTTAAAATAAAAAAAAAATCAAGCTGCAATATTATTCATAATGCAGTAGTCTAGGTAAGTAGCAGCATCACTGATTTGGATTCTGCTAAATGAATGATTGTAAATGTAAGTAAATGAGGGTAGAAAGTCCTTCAGAAGTAACTCACCTGCCAGGAAACAGACTCTCCAGAGGCCGGAGTGGATTGACATGCGTACGTCAGCGCTCTGGTTCAGAGGCAGGATGACGCCCTCCTCCAGGTAGAGCCAGTAGTCGGTGCTGACGGCGATCCCCAGCAGCCCCAGACTGCATACCGCAAACACACTGCTGAGCAGAGTCAGAGCCTTCCTCCCGCACGCGCTCATGCCACGCAGCCTTCAGCCGCCAGGGGCCACTCGCACTACAGCACACTCGATCTGAGGGAAACACACCAAGAGCTGCTTACTGTCTGTGAATCAGGAGGGCGTCAACTTCCATCTCTAGGAAATCTGACATAATGAATAATGAAGTGCCTCATGTTTTCGGAAGCACACAGATGCTCAATACAAGAAACACATTCATTAAAATACCACACAAGGAGACTGTTCAATGGAGACAGAAATACACACTCACACAGCATTTTCACATCTGTACATGTGTCATTTGAGCAGCTGCAGCTGTCACTGTCTAACAGTCGATGCACAATGCAAAATGAAACTGGGTTCAGAAGTTTTGATATATCAAATATATCAGCTTGGTGATATTTCCATGAATCATGCCAATTACAAAAAGCTCTCATGTAAAATGCAGTACCTGTCACTCGATCAGAACGCCAGAGCGTCCATAGCTGCTGAGATGATGGACCTGTTTAGAGACGGACACATTCATGAGCAGCAGCTCATGAATCTCCAAAACACACATTATTTAATGACACATGGTACTGGTTACAGAGATTATGTGCATTTTAGCCACAGACAGCTCTACAACCATGCAGATGCTGATGAAGCATGTCACCATTGTTGAGATTCATATACTGATTCTTAATGTCTGTGTGTGTCTAAAGATTTTTTTTTTTTTCCCATAATGTATTTTAAAAATCTAAATTCAGAATGTCTGAAAGTATTATTGGTCAATATAGTCTATTAGGTCAGGGATAAGATTAGTGAGTTAACTTTATGATTCTGAAAGCGATATCACCTGATCATCTTTGTTTCTGGCTTTCTTTTGCAATAAATTATGTGTTGTTACAAAGACCACAACCTCACACAAAAGGCCAAGAGTCAAACTAAAGGAAACTAAAGGAAACACTGATCACCATAATGGTGAGCAAACATCTGCCCACTGTTAATTCTCAATAAGAGCTTCTATAGACGAATGACAATAAAATAAAGTCAATCTGGTTAGTACTGTGTGAAGCTGGTAATGCTGTTTGTGGAGTTGTTTAATCCTCCTCTGCTGAGATCTTCAGAGATTTAATGTCTTCTTTTATCTTCAGTTGATTTCATCTAAGGCTGTGGCTGAAGTCAGTTGTAGTTCTTGTGTTTCTCTTTCCTTCAGTGATGCTGAAGTGTTCATCACTAATGCTCAATCGTCTCATATAATTTCTTGACTGCAGTGTATATCTTCTTTTAGTAAACTCACACTAAAATAAGTTCAGAGAACTCATAACTATTGGTTTCTAAACTTGAATTAAGGTAATCGGTTTCCTCAAATGTAATGAGTTCACTTAACTTATTGGATTTGACTTTGTGTGTGCTATTGTGAGCTAGCAGTAACAAGCACTCATTTAAAGTTTGTGATTTCAGTGGTTTTACCCAATCAATGCAGTGTAAAGTTTAAATGTATATTAAGAAATATCCTTGTTTTAGTGGACTCGATTAAAATAAGTTTAGAGTACTCATAACTACTGTTTTTGTTTGTTTTTACTTAGTTGAGTTAGCTGAACTTGTTGGATTTTACAGTGTAACACTGAAACATCTTAACTGTTACTGAGCTAAACTGTATCAACATCGAACTTAATGACTCGGTGGCCTCTGTAGAGCTGCTTTACAGTGGAAACCTTGTTTTGTAATTGAAGAATTAGCCAACAATACTGCTATTTTACTGTCTTGAAACAATCTGTATTGTATAAAGCGCTATAAAAATAGATGTTACTTGACTTTTAAAGAAAATGGAAGCGTCTCAAAACCTAAAATCTTTGTGCATCATATTTTTATGACTGATACAGATTGTTTTATGGTGAACAAACAATTATTAATTATTGTTTAGGCTAATTGTTTTCCACCAACATTCCACAAAATCAGTAGTGTATGCGTCAGAAAACTATCTTTCTGTATTTGTTTGATTACTTTTATGACAGTGGTGGATAATACCAAAATTACCACATTTTATTGCAATATCAATGACTATATGAATGTGACATAATATGAATCTATAGTCATCATTGTGCATTTTGAGCGCGCAGCAGGAGAATCACACTGATGCTCACATATGCAGTCTAGTTAGTCAACTCTCTAGGTTTTGACACCGTTTACATACCATGAATCTATTTATGTTCCCCGCTTTGACTGGTGTAATCACTGTAAACATCTGCTCCCTCTTTACTCTCTGTATATGTGCTGCACAGCTGCGTTATCATTATTATAATCATATGCATCCAATTAAGCAATTTTAAACACTTTTAACATGTACTCAATATCAACATATAGTAATATTAAAACTCAAAGCTTAATTATATACTAACACATATGTCCCACTTCTTCAGCATATGAAATCATCAGTACATTTAAGACGCATGCATCTGTATATAAGTGACGACAGCAGCTGCACATTCCTTCATCCGCATTGAAAGGATGATAAATTACCTGAAGGATGTTACCGATGATGAGAGTAAATGTGAGAGTAATCCAGCTCTAGAGTGAAGCAGCTCCGCGCAGAGACTGAAGACGAGCGAGCGCGCGCTGTGTGTGTGTGTGTGTGTGTGTGTGTGTGTGAGAGAGAGAGAGAGAGAGAGAGAGAGAGA
Source organism: Paracanthobrama guichenoti (assembly GCA_018749465.1). Lineage (NCBI taxonomy): Eukaryota > Metazoa > Chordata > Actinopteri > Cypriniformes > Gobionidae > Paracanthobrama > Paracanthobrama guichenoti. The sequence goes on from CM031945.1 coordinate 27,676,539, forward strand.
GAGAGAGAGAGAGAGAGAGAGAGAGAGAGACTCGATTCTGTTCGTTCAAATTAAATGACTCACAGTTCAGCGATTCCTCATCGAGTAATCGCTCAAAAGTCTTTTCCTGACGTCACCGATCTATTTTAAGAGCTCTTTTTAAGGTAAAACAAAGATTTGGTCAAATAGTGAGAATAACAGTATTAAGTTATTGCCACATACATAAGCCTACCTACATGTTCCGTCCCAGTAGTCCAATAATAATTGTCCAGCATCTCACAACTTTACTAACCTGACAAGCCAGACCCACATCAAGATGTTGGGTCTGGGAACTCACCATTGGCAGGGCTCAATCCGAGGGGCGGGATAAACGGTTGTCTTTCAGATTCCCTCTACAGGCAATAGGACAGCGCTACAACCAGCCAGAGCAACGGAGAAGGTGAAGCCGAGCTAGTTGATAGATTAAACTTTCGCCGTATCCGGTCGGCAAAACTCCAAACACATCTTCCTTTCTTAAGAATGACTTCAGTGCCGTTCTTTGTTCTTTTCTCAAAGAAAAGTTTAACAACATGTCTCCCAGAGTCGTAGCCAAAGCCGATTCGAAAGACCGCTGTTCTCCAGCTTCTTTGTCTTCAAGTAGAACGTGGAACCTCAGAATTATGTTAAGCCCACCCACCGACTCTATACACGATGTGATTGACCTGACCAGAGTTTGGTTTTTCCAGCTCGCAGGTCTACCGAGAGTTGCTAGACTACGCTCGCGGCAAATTAGATTTGCTGCCACTAGATTTAGTCATTTGGTGGCCTTAAGCAAAATATAGGAATGGGGCCCTACACATTTGCACACATTTACCTGGATCAACCTTGAGGCTCCTTTCTCTGTAACGCTTGCTGCGTGTCCCATAGGTCAGATGGCCCAGTCTGTTGTGATTGGTCTACTCTACTCTGATTGGTCAGATGGCCCAGTCTGCTGTGATTGGTCTACTCTACTCTGATTGGTCAGATGGCCCAGTCTGTTGTGATTGGTCTACTCTACTCTGATTGGTCAGATGGCCCAGTCTGTTGTGATTGATCTACTCTGCTCTGATTGGTCAGATGGCCCAGTCTGTTGTGATTGGTCTACTCTACTCTGATTGGTCAGATGGCCCAGTCTGTTGTGATTGATCTACTCTACTCTGATTGGTCAGATGGCCCAGTCTGTTGTGATTGGTCTACTCTACTCTGATTGGTCAGATGGCCCAGTCTGTTGTGATTGATCTACTCTGCTCTGATTGGTCAGATGGCCCAGTCTGTTGTGATTTGGTCAGATGGCCCAGTCTGCTGTGATTGATCTACTCTGCTCTGATTGGTCAGATGGCCCAGTCTGCTGTGATTGGTCTACTCTACTCTGATTGGTCAGATGGCCCAGTCTGCTGTGATTGGTCTACTCTGATCTGATTGGTCAGAAGGCCCAGTCTGCTGTGATTGGTCAGAAGGCCCAGTCTGTGTGATTGGTCTACTCTGCTCTGATTGGTCAGATGGCCCAGTCTGTTGTGATCGGTTGAACATTTACAGTGCTTTTCTGCTCCGGACCTTCCTCAGCGCTTGATTCACAGTGATACAAACAGTAACAATGGTGTCAGTTTACCATATCAGTCTCATCCTTTGGAAGTTGATCCAAAGTGGATTTGCTGTGGCAGCGCAGAAAACAGTGTCTTCTTGACATGAACAACACAAAACAAACTCTTCCAGTCTCAGCTACAACTTCAGTGTTTAAGGGTGGGGAAAGGAGACATTGTTCACAGGCAGCTAATGAAGAATACAGGCTGACATTTTGCTGAGACTGGAATTACTGACGACTTGTTTCAGGTAGTTCAGAATCTGTTCTTTCTTTTGGGAGACAATAACTTTATTTTTCATGCAGTTTGATCTTTAAAACTTTGCAGACCTTTTACATTTACAAACAGCTGTATTACACAAATATTAATATAAGGGCACTTTAAACCCCATTACCTTCCTGATGTTGAAGAACCAGAACACGGACATTATCCATTTTGTCATACATTTATTTATACACATTATCCTTCACAAAGAACAAAGGAAAGGGACACGATTTTGTAAAGAAAAACAAAGAAGAGTGCAAGGAGTTTTTGAAACTAAGACACTGTCCTGGAATTCATAATTTAATAATAAATATATTAATAATTTCTGATAGAATCTATATTAAGAAATGGCTGGGTGGAATGTTCATAAAAGATGCTTAATATGTCAAATGAATGCTGAAATGCCACCTCACATGCAGAAACCACAACCAAACACATGAACTTTACATTCCCAAATACTCTCAATGTGAGACACTTGTGTTAACCTGCATCCTGCAAGACAATACTTTCTGAATCACTTCGTAAGAGGACCGGCTCTATTTCCACTCATATCAACATGAATCCATTTACTTCATAGGATGAAGAAATAAACACCTGGAACATCTACTTGATCCTGTTTGATTTTCTTCCATTCATAGGAGCTTGCACATCAAACGTCAGGTCTATTAAAATTAAAAAATGTATACCGAAAAATTACAGACCAAATGAGAGGAATCAGTGGTGAAATTCAACAACGGCATACCTGATAACTACAGCGTTCCACCGAGGGCTTGGCACAAGACTAGAGCCCAAACCGAGCCATCTACTGTGTAAAAACAGCATTTCTGAGGTACTTATTACAAGCAGAATCCATAAAATGATGTCTGAAGTGTGCTAAAATTGAATTTTCATCTTTTCCCTGTTGTCATATAGGTAAATCAGACAGAATTTGCTCAGTAGTGTCTATATGGAAGTCTAATTCTTCATCCACTGACTGAAACTAAACAGGAACGAAAGCAACAACACGATGGAAGTTGGTTAAGGTGGGACAATCATTCCATGCTAGAGGACTCTGGATTCCTGGAATCATGCAACACGTTTTGCATGCGCCGATTTGCAGACACCCCACATGCACACAGCAGCTGCAGTACAAACACACATACAGTATGTACTACATCCACATAGCCCAGTCAGTCTACACACAGCTCCTACAGTTGTACTATCAGCATAGAAAACATAGCAGAATTACATATAACAAAGATTTGCAGATACCAAAGCTATATCTCAAATTAGCCAAACTAGTCTTTTGGATCATCTAAACATAGAAACCATCTAAGTTAGTAAAAGCACATTCAGTTCTTAGTATAAAATCTGCAGGATAATGTATGCTTCTCTGTATTTACAAAAATCTTGGTATATAGTGTACCTTTAGTGTAACAGTAAACATAGCGCTCTACGTAAAAGTACTCACAGAGCAAAAATGCATGATGATTATAAACTAAGATGGATATATATACCGGAAAGCTCTCTTTGATAAGAACATCAGAACATGTAGTTTAACACGAAGAGTATTTATCACATAAACACTACCAGAAAAAGGGTTATATTAGAGGTTATACATAGCCTTACTGGCCTCACACCATCATGTCACAAAATCGTGTTGGGCATTATGGGGTCATAAGGATTTAAATGGGGGAAAATACTGTATTCAAAGACCATTAGGATTTTTGCATTGTGGCATAAATGTTAGGATAGTTATGCACATTTTCTCCTCAAATCCAAATTTTTCTGTAGTTCTCATTATTCTCAGTGATGACTTTAATTAGATTCTCATTATAGTCAGTAATTTTACTATTACAGTCAAAAGCAGCACAAACAACAAACGCTACCATGATTTGAACCTAACAATGTACAGTAAATGTTGCATCTTGCCACATTACAATAAGGAGAGCGAGGTTTTTTTTTTTTTTTTTTTTTCATTTTTCATTTAGGGAAATGAGTTTAAAGGGACTAGAATCCAGAAACTTTTGTTATTAGGGATACCGGTGGCCGTTAAGTGAACTGCAGCCAGAAACGTACTGCTTGCATTCACACTCTGAACATGAGACTGAACGTGGTTCAGTTCCCTTATATACTCACGGCGAAGTTCTTTATTGTTCTTTGCTTAGAAGCAAAACGTAATTGCAAATACCTTTGAAGTAATACACTGTTAACAAACATCCTGATGCCGTCCACGCTGCTGAGAGCGGCATTTAGATGAATACACTATATTGCCACAAGTTTTGGGACGCCTGCCTTTACATGCACATGAACTTTAATGACATCCCATTCTTAATCCGTAGGGATTTTTTGCAGCTATAACAGCTTCAACTCTTCTGGGAAGGCTTTCCACAAGGTTTAGGAGTGTGTTTATGGGGATTTTTGACCATTCTTCTAGAAGCGCATTTGTGAGGTCATGTGATGATGGACGAGAAGGCCTGGCTCACAGTCTCCGCTCTAATTCATCATGTTAACATGCAAACTGTTCCCACAATGTTGGGAGCATGAAATTGTCCAAAATGTCTTGGTATGCTGAAGCATTGCGAGTTCCTTTCACTGGAACTAAGGGGCCAAGTTCAACCCCTGAAAAACCACCCCACACCATAATCCCCCCTCCACCAAACTTTACACTTGGCACAATGCAATCAGGCAAGTGCCGTTCTCCTGGCAACCGCCAAACCCAGACTCATCCATCAGATTGCCAGACAGAGAAGTGTGATTGGTCACTCCAGAGAACATGTCTCACTGCTCTAGAGTCCAGGCGGGCGTGCTTTACACCACTGCATCCCACGCTTTGCATTGATTGGAACACTTGAATTCAATGATTTGGAGGGGTGTCCCAATACTTTTGGTAATATAGTGTATGTAAATATGTGCTGCACGCTTTCCTCTCAATTACAAAATAAACACAACAAAAATGACAGCAGTGAGAAAATTTTCAGAACGCACTTGATCATAGTGATGTGGATATGTTTGTACCAGCTCTGCGATTCACCGGTAATTCATCTGCTTTCTGTCGACAGATGAGATTATTAAAATTACACTGTCATGATCGTTTGATTATAAAGTATATTTGAGACTATAGATCTGACTGTGAGACTATAGTTAAATGAATCCCATTTTTTTGCATGACACATTGACATTACAGTACAGAATATCTTTTTCGCCATTATCCTGAACAATAAAAATCCTTCACATAAAAATCAGTCTACAGACTTTCGTAGACAGCATAGGAAGTCAGGGAAGGTTTCATTTTCTTTTAAGTTTTTTTTTTTATGTTTCATTACAAGCTGTTTACAAAATGGCAATAAAACTGATTAATGCATGCAAATCCTTACATACAGACCTTTAACAGTCACAATGCAAAAAAAAATCTTAATGGTTCTAAAAACAGACTTCTTTTTCTTTAAGCAAAGATTTTCTTGGGTGAAATACAGTTTCAGATGTCCTGAATTTGGTTTTGACAGGTTTGGGAAACCCAACCCCCTACAGTAAGCATTTATTTGGTCTCGTTACATGTTCTTAATGTTATAGCAGTGCTAGCTTTCTTTAGCAAAATATGCAAGATTTAAAACAAAGACCATTTCCATTTCTAACTGAAGTGACTCAATGTGTTGCAATGGTTACTCATTATCAGGCCCAGGTAGAATCTGCAGACTTTTTTTTGCACTGATTGTGTGGGAAAATCTGCGGTATGGATTTAAACATCGTAAAATATGATAAATGAAGCATTTAATAAAAATGAACATGCAAGTGGTGAAGGTTGTGCAGGACAGACGTTCCAATTCTGTGTGAATCTGCAAAGTTTGTGGGTGCGTGGGCTCATTTAGAGCGAGAGAAAAAGTTCTGTATACGTTGACTATGTAGGAACCAGACGAGCAGGCAGTGACGAGATTGGAAGTTGTCATGCTAAAACTCGAGGAGCGATAAGGGTTCAAGTTTTAGCCCAAGATAAGGGATACACCACCATCTAGTAGGAAATCAATGTGCATATATAGAGCTGGATATAAAAACCTTTTGATGCAGTTATATTTTGGCACTCCTATAACAAGATTCAGATTTACAAATATATAATTCAAGAACATTAGAAATGGCAGTAGAGGACATAAGGAATAGGACACAAAAACCTGTTTCATGTCAGCATGCTTCACACAGTAATCTGAGGACTGGAAAAGGGGATCGTTCGCTATCGCCACCATCCAAAAATATCTGTAGGTTTTGTAAAATATACTGGGCCTGCACATAACTTCTATCTGCATACAAGCATTAGATAAACTGTCATTTTACAGTATGAGGACAAACATTATCTGTTTAAAAGCCTAGAGAGATGCTTTTCTGTCTTCTGCCTACACAAGCAGCGTCCAAACTGAGATGGAACCTTATAAAATAATCATTTGTTGGGACATTTCTACACATTTTGGGTTTTAACGTCTTAAAAATCTAAAGAGCCTTTTGTGTAATGGAAAGATCCTTTATAGAACCACCAATGCCAATAAAGAGGGTCTGGTGCCTTAAAATGCTCACCAGGCTTTGGAACAGAATGTACATCATCTCCATTAGACACTGCCCTCAAAGTCTGAAGGTGAACACATGCTTTTATCTCGCCATTGAGCTTCTCCAGCCCCCCCTCAGTTCAGATATGTTCAGATAAAGGGTATTCAACTGTCTACAAAGATTTGGTGAGTTCATAAATAACATGGATGCGGTTGTTAGATTGAGCCTCTTCTTCAACGGGCCGTCTCATACCACGCTGTGGAGCGACGATGGGTGGATGAACTCTGGGTTTATGAAAGAGAATCCAGCAAATTCGCTCTGGTCGATGTTGGCGATGACCAGTTGGTCTGGAGGGGTCAGCATGGGCTGTGTGCGGGTGAAGAATTTATCGAAGTTCTCCGCTGCTTTGCCGCACTGTGAAAGGAAAGGGGAGAAGAAAGGCGTGGGTTATTATTAGATTCAATTGAAAAGCTGGCAGTGTGCATGAGAGAAAATTCATTTACGTAGGACTTCCTTCACGGGCATAATGCACACTCATATGTCCATTAAATGGAGGATTTTATAAAAAGGGATTGGAGGGGGAATATTCAGGGCTGTGTTAAAGGTTGAAATGGCTGCAGTCCAGCACTAGCACCTGTGGCGTACAAATGGTGTCCTTTGAGGGGGCTCTTTTAACCCCAGGGCTCTGCAAACACACATGAGTGGCCACAGGTTGAGATGAATGAAGTTATACCCATTAAAAACACATACAGTATATACACAGTGAGGGAAGATCAGCGCACAGGGTGGGTGGTTTTGATGCAAACACATGAAAAGACTCTTAAAATAGTCCAGGCCTATATCATGTGGACTCCTCTTTTAAGTCAAGTTGACTAAGAGCGTTTTCTGATCTGTAGACCATTTGCTTTGTTCCGAAAAGGGACTTAAATAGTTACAATGTTGCAGTTTCTTCTTGGTTTGATTTGCTTTCACTAGGCAACATTTCAAATCATACCAAAACGCAAGTCACATGTGAGTAAAAGTGTCCTATCATTGGTGAGAGTGCACCTGAATCACCACAACCAAACCGCTCCAGAGTTTTCAGTCGGGCCGAGACCACCTCGATGGGACGATCGATTGTTTTGGTGTGGATCCGAGCGTGACTGCCATGTTCATATATGCCTAAATGAACCAAACTAAGAGAGAAAACATACCAGGTTCCAAAACAAATGCTCCAAACGAGCCAGGTGTGAAATCATCCTGGGAGTGCGAGTGCAAAACCTCTTGCCCTGAACTGGGGTTAACAGAGATACTTCATTATTAATATGATCACCCCTGGCTTCTTCCATGACACTGGGTTCATCTTTATCAAATTCATGCAAAGGTTTGCACAGCTTTCTGTTCTCCGTAACCTCTCTGGCCTGAACAGGAGAGCTTCTTCTGGGGAAATCTGAAGCCTGGTTTACACTTGTCACGTCCGTATAAGTGCGAAGGTGTGCTCGTCAAAAATGACATCATCGCGGTGTGGGTGGTTTTGCGTGTTGAGTGCGTGAGACCCCATTTTGCGTGGCAATGTGCACGGCATTTTTTGTAACTGCGCACGGCTCTACTTCTGAAGATGCACAACTTCAAGGTGACTAAGGACAAACAAATACATCTGTACCGGCATCCAGTTTGTGCTTGTCTGAATTAATTGCTAATATTTACAAAATGAGCCAACAATAGCTTTTAATAAAAGGATTTTTATTAAAAATAAAGGACCATGTTTAATAAAAACATTAAGTAATAATCTCAAGGTTTACTGGGATTTACTTGACTCTTTGATTCTTTTGTAGTGTGAGTTTGGTTAAGTGTACAAACATTGTCACACGTGTCTTCCAAACTGACCAACAACCTAATCAGTTTACACAAAGAAATGTTAGCGTTCTGGGCAGAGACGAACTTAAATAGGTATGATCAGGGATTGTTCTATGAGCATTTTGGTACATTTCATATAACAAGAGCAAATACAAAAACTATCTTTGTGTTATTAGATGTTGTTATAATGACTTTTACATCAATTAAATGTATTGAAAGCACAAAAAATAGACAAGACAACAACAACACTGTTCACTGGAGTTTGCAGCACTACTGTTGGCAGCCCCATCTGATGACAGTCAAGGCACAAGTTCTGAGTATCTTACTTTTTCTCACCACTGCTTCATGATGGTTTAGACGACAATTTCGCCGAGTCACCCCCTGTCGTTTAAAAGACTAGTACAACTAGTGAGCGCATCAAGTATAAATTCCTTGTCCCTTTGGGGAGGTGCCCACTCAGTCAGCTTGATTGCTCTTGAGTCACTACACTTAAAGGATTAGTTCACTTCAAAATGAACATTTCCTGATCATTTACTCACCCATGTCTTTCTTTCTTCAGTCGAAAACAAATGAAATTTTTTGAGGAAAACATTCCAGGATTTTTCTCCACATGGACTTCAATGGGAACCAATGGTTGAAGGTCCAGATCAATGCAGTTTCAAAGGAAGGGCTTCAGAGGCATCATGTCAGAAAGGTCACGTCCGGGATGAAGGTGAAAGTACTGACCCAGTGCCGAAAAACTCCATCTCATGTTCTTCTACAACTTCAAAATCGTCCAACATCGTTGTTTTACCCTTATTTTTGTAAAGGCCGTTTGATTTAGTCTTTGCACGTTTGTTTTAACACAATGGTTTGTCTAGATAAGACCCTATTCCTCGTCTGGGATCATGCAGAGCCTCTGAAGCCCTTCCTTTGAAACTGCATTGATCTGGACCTTCAACCATTGGTTCCCATTGAAGTCCATTATGTGGAGAAAAATCCTGGAATGCTTTCCTCAAAAAACTTCATTTCTTTTTGACTGAAGAAAGAAAGACATGGACATCTTGTTTATATTTCACTGCCGGTTTGTATATTGTGTATATAACTGTGTATGTGACAAATAAAACTCTTGAATCTTGAATCTTGATCTTGGATGAGATGGGGTGAGTAAATGATCAGGAAATTTTTGCATTATGAAGTGAACTAATCCTTTAAATTTACAATGATATCAAAAGACTGTACACTGTATAATATACTGTGTACGGTTCTGACCCTGTACTTTCGTAATACACATTCCTGATCTTACTGTGCAGGTCATCCGTGCACATTATTCCAAAGAAAAAAAAAAAGTTCAATCCATAATCCACCTGCCCTGAAATGACTTTCCCTTTTTGGCTGACATCACTGAAACCTCTCATTTCTGAATCTGTCTCCTCCATCCACCTGCCATATAATGTCCATTTTGCACCATCCGATGGTTCCTGATGGATAAGATTAAGTCTCACTGCACTGTAAACTAAAACGGGGTGTGAACATTTCATATTGACGTTGAGGACAGACTGATCTTGCATCAATGTCCTCATTGGCTGGTCAAGGCTATAAACAGTACATTGAGCTGTAACAGTGTGAGCTCTCAACCCCCATTGTTTCATTAGGCAGCCTCCCTTTACCAATGTCCAACTTCCTGTCAGGCACTGAACAAGTGAAAGAAAGAAAATGATGCATTCATCTCAATGATCTGATACATCGCCAGACTCACAAAGTGTGATGTAACTGAAAGTGTAGCTCCCAGCATGCTTTTCATGGGATTTAATGGGGAGGGTAAAAATGTTGAAGTATTACTTTTTCTGTTTTTGAGCAAGAAGAAAAAAGGGAGATACTAATTCGAGAGCTGTAGTTCTGACCACACAATATGATTTATGATGCTATTTGTGAATGCTTGTTGGGACTATGTTGGTAAGCAACAGAACCTGCAAGTTGGTTGATGATGCTTTTGAGAAACACACTATGGATTTATAAAAACCAGAGGGCCCCGACACTAGGAAGTGGCAGCCATTGGTGGATGTAGCCATCTTATTGAGAGGATCAAGGCTATGACTATGATACATTATACTATTAGCAAAAAACAGGAGTTATGCAATCAACTGAATCATATCCAGTGTAGTCTGTGACCTGAGAAAGATAGTCATCCAACACCAACAGAAAGGTGACAGACGTGCGAACACATCATATTCACACTCACCACTTTGGGTTTGAAAGGAGGCTGGATCTCTCTGTTGGCCAGCCGCTCCCAGTCAATTCTGCGGAAGAAAGCTTGCTCCTTTATATCCCTCTCACCCTCCGGACCGCAACCTAGACGCTTAGATGGATGCTTCGTCATCAGCTGTGTGTGTGGACGAGAAGACAGATTATTAAACCTGAGACCATCTACCTCAGAGCATCTACGTGCATTCAGAAAAATATGAAGGCTAAATTTAAAGCATAAAATATTTATTTAATAATTGATTTGTCATTGTAAAGAAACCTGAAGCCCTTTGGGCTCAACTTGGGTAGCAGACCTCTATAAAACATACTTGTACAAAACTTTTTCCAATTTGGCTGAGCTAAATATGAACCGAAATCGCTCAAATAAAACTTTTCCTAAACTAACTAACTAACTAACTAACTAACTAACTAACTAACTAACTAACTAACTAACTAACTAACTAACTAACTAACTAACTAACTAACTAACTAACTAACTAACATTACTGCCTTATTAACACTTTTTATAACGTTCAATTATAATCATTAAGAAAAATTTTGCTGTGACCAAAAGATCAAAAATAAATACATATCATTTAAAGTTTAATGATATATGAAACTATTCTACATTAACTAATGATCCACATTATAATCATGACCTTAAGGGTCATTATCATAAAGTGTCATCACTGCCTTTACTGACTTTATATCACCACCATGAATCATATTAATTTTTATTGGCCTCATAGAGGACCATAATCAAAACAGAATGGTGGAAAGACAAATGAAATGAAATATTATTATCTTCCACCGCTGATATTTCCATGACTTGAGCTGACAGCAATATTAAAGTACGGCAGTTATTAATCCAAGCTGATAATTTAATTCCAATTCATAGCCTCTGCATTATTCTTTTCTCATTCAGTGAGCAACGGCATACAGACATGTGGAGAAATATAGGAGCTGGTGCTGATGTTTCGGGACTGACCCCTTTACAGATGGACACGGCCTCTTTGGACAGGGATTTGGGATAGGACACATTATGCTCCATTATGGACTGAAACAGCTCGTCCTCGTCCTCGCCATCAAATGGAGGCTGTTAGAAAATGCAGTGTGATTACATTTCCATGTATGTTCTAGGATAAAAACATATCAACCAAAAAAATAAACAAGTGCAAACAGAAAGTTTTCAAGTTTTATTCTAAATGTTGTTAATCCTGAGAGATCAAAATAAATGCATCGACCTGTTCAAATTCACACATTGTCACATGCCTGTCCTGTCTCGTGTTGCACATGTGGTGTTTTGTTATTTTGGGCCATGTGCTCATGTCTCTGTCTGATCCTTCCCCTCTTGTTATCTAATTAGTGTTTGATTTCTCCCACCTGTTCCCTCCTGATTATTTACCCTTTATAAGTCCCCTCGTGTTTGCAGTCTGTGTTGGATCATTTTCCTTTGTCACCTGTTTTCCCTGTGATCCTTGCGTTTATTCTAGTAAGTTTTGTATTATGTTTAGTTTTGTTAATAAAGTCCATCCTATTCTGCGAATGAGTCCTCAGTCCAGTTTTTCCTTGGTTTTGATGTGACACACATGCTCATTTTCTTAACTAACTTTACTATCTTTAAACATGGCAACAGTCTAATATTGTCACATTTACAGTAACCCAGCAGGCACAGGATGTAGGCTGGATGTCAGACGTTGGATTTTGGTTGAAAATGAAAGTCGGGTTGACGTCAAGCTCCAACGTTGGGCAGATGTTGAATTTTGGTGAAATGCATGGCAGTACACTTATCACTAACCGGATTTACTTTATTTCTGTCAGACATCTACAGCTGTTCTTATTGAGAATGAACCGCGGTTTAGATGTTAATGTTTGGTTTGAAGTCACCATTATGGTGATTTAGTGTTTGCTTTAGTTGGGTTTGACTCTTGACTTTTAACATTAGTTTTCTCTGGCATTATATATAAATTGTGTTCAGATGATGTCTGCTTGATGATGATGAAGATATATTTCTCATGTAGTGTTTAATTCACTGATCATATTCAGAGTCTGTTTTTTTTTTTTTTTTTTAGATATCACGTTATTATTTTCACCTTATTGATTGTAATAGTCCTGTGATTGTCCAGAAGTATTTTAGGGATTGTGCACAATTTTTTTTAAATGTACACGTAGACGTTAAAGAATCAGTGTATGAATCTCAATAACAGTGACATGCTTAATGCCACAATGCATTTTGTGTGCATCATACAAAAGTAGTCTATGGCTCCAAGAATGCATTGTGGCATTAAGCATGTCACCATTGTTGAAGTTCATATGCTGATTATTGATGTCTGAGTGAGTCTATGTAGGACTTCAAAATGTTTAGTGGACAATGTAGAATTGCAGGCTCGATGTAATTAATAACACAAAATGGTTTCATATCAAATGATTAGATCCTGAATGACATCAGTGAAATGGACCACTACAGGATGATTACATCTTTATATAGGCTATATCATCTGATCACAGTTTCTCTTCTTTTTCTTGCCATAACAAACACAGTTACAGCAGCCAGAGAAAAACTAATGTTCAAAAGTCAAGTCAAACTACCCAACTAAAGCAAACACTGATCACCATAATGGTGACTTCAAACCAAACAATAATTTTCAATAAAACATCAACAACAAAGCTGCTGTTAATTCTCAATAAGACCTTCTGTAGATGAATAACAGAAATAAAGTCAAACTGGTTAGTAATAGTTTTATAATAAATAAAACCAGAATGTTAGGATAACACTTTCTAAAAACATTCTAAACCTGTTTAATGATAAAACTGAACATCATCAAACATTCTTATAATGTTTTGGCAGAAAGTTTCCCAGCCAGGACTGGACCTCTTAAAAGAGGTTTAGATGTTGAAGTTTGTTTGAAAGTAATAGGTCAGTGTTTGCTTTAGTTGGCTCTTTGGCCTTGACTTTTTGATGTTAGTTTTTCTCAGCAAGAGAAACGAGAAAGAGAAAATGTGATCAAATATGTTGTCTACTTGTTGAAAATTATCATCATTGAATGATGGTGTTGAAATGATGTTGAATCTCTGGTATCAATTCTACATGATCATAACAATCCTAAGATTCTACAGCGTGAGATCTAGCAGTTTCAATATAAAAATCTGGAATATTCAATGTACAAAAAGTGTGCACAGTAAGTTTTGGTCTCACTTTATATTAAGTGGCCTTAACTACTATGTACTAACATTTAAAATAATCATTTGATACAATGAACGTATTGTGTACATGTTTTTATATTGTACTTATGTTTAAAAAAATACCTGCATGTAATTACATCTGTAATTAATTTCTGTAGTTACATTTATAATTACACTGTTGACACTTCCCTTACATCTAACCCTACCCTTAAACTTACCCACACCACCACACCTGTCCCTAACTTTACCCTTAAACTTACCCACACCACCACACCTGTCCCTAACTTTACCCTTAAACTTACCCATACCACCACCACACCTGTCCCTAACTTTACCCTTAAACTTACCCATACCACCACACCTGTCCCTAACTTTACCCTTAAACTTACCCACACCACCACACCTGTCCCTAACTTTACCTTAAACTTACCCACACCACCACACCTGTCCCTAACTTTACCCTTAAACTTACCCACACCACCACACCTGTCCCTAACTTTACCCTTAAACTTACCCACACCACCACACCTGTCCCTAACATTACCCTTAAACTTACCCACACCACCACACCTGTCCCTAACTTTACCCTTAAACTCACCCACACCACCACACCTGTCCCTAACTTTACCCTTAAACTCACCCACACCACCACACCTGTCCTTAACTTTACCCTTAAACTCACCCACACCACCACACCTGTCCTTAACTTTACCCTTAAACTTACCCACACCACCACACCTGTCCCTAACTTTACCCTTAATCTTACCCACACCAACACACCTGTCCCTAACTTTACCCTTAAACTTACCCACACCACACCTGTCCCTAACATTACCCTTAAACTTACCCACACCACTACACCTGTCCCTAACATTACCCTTAAACTTACCCACACCAACACACCTGTCCCTAACATTACCCTTTAAACTTACCCACACCACCACACCTGTCCCTAACTTACCCATACCACCACACCTGTCCCTAACGTCACCCTTAAACTTACCTACACCACCACACCTGTCCCTAACATTACCCTTAAACTTACCCACACCAACACACCTGTCCCTAACATTACCCTTAAACTTACCCACACCAACACACCTGTCCCTAACATTACCCTTAAACTTACCCACACCACCACACCTGTCCCTAACTTACCCATACCACCACACCTGTCCCTAACGTCACCCTTAAACTTACCTACACCACCACACCTGTCCCTAACATTACCCTTAAACTTACCCACACCAACACACCTGTCCCTAACATTACCCTTAAACTTACCCACACCACCACACCTGTCCCTAACTTACCCATACCACCACACCTGTCCCTAACATTACCCTTAAACTTACCCACACCACTACACCTGTCCCTAACTTACCCATACCACCACACCTGTCCCTAACGTCACCCTTAAACTTACCTACACCACCACACCTGTCCCTAACATTACCCTTAAACTTACCCACACCACTACACCTGTCCCTAACTTACCCATACCACCACACCTGTCCCTAACGTCACCCTTAAACTTACCCAGACCACCACACCTGTCCCTAACATTACCCTTAAACTTACCCACACCACCACACCTGTCCCTAACTTTACCCTTAAACTTACCCAGACCACCACACCTGTCCCTAACATTACCCTTAAACTTACCCAGACCACCACACCTGTCCCTAACTTTACCCTTAAACTTACTCACACCTGTCCCTAACTTTACCCATAAACTTACTCACACCTGTCCCTAACTTTACCCTTAAACTTACTCATACCAGACCCTAACTTTACCCTTAAACTTACCCATACCACCACACCTGTACCTGACTTTACCCATATCCCACCTCAAGTGTTTTGCAATACAATATGAACACAATAAGTACATTGCACGTATTATTTGTAAGTACATAGTAGCTAAGGCTACCTAATATAAAGTGGGACCGTAGTATTAAACCCCTTCATCAAGACAAACTTCAAGAATCAGTGTATGAATCTCAATAACGATGACACGCTTTATGCTGCAGTGCATCATATAAAACTCATCAGTGGCTCCCAGAATGCACTGCGGCATGAAGCATGTCACCATTGTTTAGATTCATATACGCTGATTCTTGATGCTTGAGTGTGTCTAAATGAAGCAGTAGTCCAAAATGTTTAGCTTTTTTGTAAAAATCATACAGATTCTGCGGATAAGATATCTTAAGCATCCTCTGGTCATACTTTCTCTTGTTGTTTTTGCTATAACAAACAGTTACAACAGCCAGAGAAAAACTAGCATTAAAACTGCCCAACTAAAGCAAACACTAATCACCATAATGGTAACCAAACCAAACTTTATTTTTATTTTTTTTATAAAACATCAATATCTAAACCTCTGTTAATCTCAGTAAGAACTTTTGTACACATAGGACAGAAATAAATCAATCTGGTCAGTAATAAGTGAAGTTGGTAATGCTGTTTGTGGAGTTTCATGACATTGGAGCCTGAAGTCAAACAAATGTTTAGACGCCAACCCAATTTTAATTTTCAACCAAAATTTGACATCTGAGTGATGTTGGAGTTCACGTCAAATACATTTGCTGGGGTGACCTCACACAATGAGTGCACTGTGAGGTTACACTTTTAGCTCACATTGTGATATCACTGTGAGAGAAATTGTTGACAGGGAATGCAAGTAACCACGTTTACAAGACTATATTTAAAAAACAGGCTATTGCCTGGTGGTGACGTCAAACCGTAAGCATCCATGTATTTCACTCTGTTTATTAGTTGTAATATTAAATACAGCCTTAGAAAACCCCAGAGTATTTCAAAATGTCAGCAGGAAATTTGACTCATTCTCCTCTCGTATTTTAAGTTTCTACAACTTTAGTACTCCTTTGGCTGCACGACATGAACACATTTTTCAGTTCACAATATATTTCTCCTCCCCTATCGTGAAACACTTGCTGTGGCTGGATGCGCTTAAATCTGCTGTGTAAGGATACTCTTTTGTCACATATTATGCATGCACACTTAAGCTGACTGAACTCAAGTTAAGGTGTTTTCATGCCGGAAGAAATCAGGGTAATTCGCAAAAATCTAGCGGTGTCGATCGGTTTATTCTTACACTTTTTCCATGACCATATGCACTGTAAAATCGAATTAGTTAGACTTACTTAAGTAAAGCATGCAAACCGACTGCCTTAAAAAAAACAAGTTAAGTGAAATAGGAATAGGAATAGTATGTTGTGCTAACAAATGCTTAGTCAGTATAATTCATTTACACGAGTTCTGGTGACTAAAAAAAGCACTGTAGAGAGTACTTGATAATTTACTTTAGATTTACTCGACTGTATAGCTACCAGTCATTGTTGTGTTTTGATGCTGAATGTTGAAATCTGTGTGTGACTCAAGAAAGATTAATTGCATGATATTGTCACAAATATAGAGGGATTATATCAATCCAATTAAGTTTCCGAAAGTGTTTATGACTTAAGTGTTAGGAATAAAATTGTAAACGACCAATATACGACAAAGGGAAGTATTATAGGTTGCTTTTAAAAGGTGACCAGTCAGGCAGAAGCAACATTTAAAAGCAACCTTTTTTACAAACCTTCCTTCAAAACCAAATAACTGAGATTTTGTGTGGCATCGCTGCATCAATAGCAAGAGAATTACAATAATATGAATGTTCCAAGTGCACAACCAAAGTGAACAATTAATATTAACTTGAGTTTTCTGAGTAAATAAGGTATAGTATGTGAATAGTACAGATTACTAGATTTTTACAATTAAGTTAAGACATTACGTAAAGTTAACTAAAAGTGTTAGGTAGAATCACTGTTGGATTTTACAGTGTCGGTTTGTTAAGCATTATCAGGTTAAGAACGTGCATGTGATGACTGATTCTGTGGTACAGATTGTGCTCAAAGTCTCAGCCCATCCCGAATGCTCCAGAAGTACTGACAGCCGCGACCTTCTCATGCTGATGGGTCATTAGCAGACACCCACAGAACTCAATACAATAGTTTCTGTAGAGGACCAATGCACATTTATGTCATGAGTCCTTTTACAGTCTTTTTTTGTATCCTCACAGCAGTGGGATAATATGTTACATAAGGAGGAATCATTCCAGGATTGGGGTGTCTAAGATAAAACCATCTAAAGTGAAACACACCGACTGTAAAACAAGATTCTTCTGTTGGATAATTGGACCCGGGAGTCAGTGAGAGAATGTAAACGACGTAACCCTGGTAACCGCTCTGGCAGAAAGTATAGACGACACAGGAAGTGCATTTCACACGGAGGCCTGGGGAGCAGTTTGTATAAATTAATCTCACTGAAATGAACAAAGAATGTTCCAGAAGAGACAAATAAAGAGTGAAGTGTATGCATGCAAATGAAATCTCTTTATGTATGAAACCGATACTGCAATTCGATTTTTTGGGTTGTTTATCCATAGTACCAGCGCTACATTCTGTGTAATACTGTGAGATTTTGTATGCATGTTACGTAAAGTGGGTTCTACCACACACACTTGAGCAGCTTTATCATACACATTACACATTATATACACAGTTTTTGTACATTTGCCCACTACATTTTATTCTTTTTATACACAAGACTCTGTGACTTTTCCTAAATAATATTTCCAAACACGCACAAAAAAATCTGGGCTTGATTTGGTTGTTCTAAAGGTGTGTACATTTTTTTTTAATTTAAGGTCCTTGGGGTCAGATTGACCCCACATTGAAAATGAATGGGAAAAATGTTTCATTTTGTTTGTGAAAAAAATCCAGTATAAATCTGAAAATGTCTACATTTAAATCACACACACACACACACACACACACACACACACACACACATTTTTTTTTTAGATTTTGGCAATGAATGGGAAAATGTAAAAAATGAATCACTGAAAGAAAGAAAGAAAGAAAGAGAGTCACCATTTGTAGATCACCATTATGGTAATCAGTGTTTGCTTTAGTTTATAATTAATAGATTAAAGAATACTAAGAAGGTTGATGTCTAACTTTTAAAAAAAATGAATGAAGGGAGAAGGTAGTGAAAGACATCCCGGGTCGGTAAAGATTATAAGGGTTAATGTGTATTGAACACAGAAGGTAAAAATTGTGCAGGACATAAATATAACATAAAAATGTAAAAAGTTTGCGCAAAACAAAGTCTCAATTCTTTCCCTGTTGCTCGGAGACCATGTGTTGTGCTGCATGTAATTTTCTGTGGCGTTGGCTGATCACAGCAGGGCTGCAATCACAGGTATTCAAAGCTGCTCTGAAAAGCCCCGCTGTCTGACTCATTTGAGTACTACAGAGAATACTAAATGATTTGCAAGAACTTTCCGTGCATGTCCACCTACCTGCCCAGCCAGCATCTCGTAGAGGAGCACGCCGTACGCCCACCAGTCCACTGATTTACCGTACGGCTGATAGGCGATTATCTGTGGAGGATGAGGAAATGAACGTGCATTACTTTTCTGTCCAGTCATTGTGGCTCTCGGGAAACACTATTCAATCTCCATTAATTTGTCAAGAGCACAATGCACATTTTAATACCGCTCAAGGGGCTCGCTCTGCTATTTTTTACCATTTGCTGTAATAATTGCTTTTTTCCCCTCACCAGTCCGTTTACACCCACATATTCAGCACACACACACTGATGAGTGTGTATAATCACAGGGGAAGTTAATGAGGGCTTTGTTAAGCATAGAGACTGTATGTTTCATGTCACACTCTTCCTCCTCATGTGTGCTTTAGAAATGACTGCGTAGTTGTGCCACTTTCCACAAATAGAGAACTAATCGGTGGCCCTTTACTTTTTCAAAAGCAACAACGTCACTTATGCCATATTCTTAGGAGAGAAATATTAGATGTGTTACATACATTTAGCATAGTATGAAAAGTAGCTATTTTTAAATGCACTGACATCCCTTTGCAAATCATACAAAAATTATTTTAATATAAATTAGGGAAAATATTTTTTTGTCAATTTCGTAACCTATTTTAATCATGTTACAGTCTTAAATTTCGATGTTTAGGCCATTGCAACTTAAATTACATTACACTAAACTGATGTAAAATAATGAGTTGAATCTTGTATAACTTATTAAAAAGATGAGTTGAAGCAATGTAAAAACATATGCAGTCATGACATATCGATCACATATATTTTTATTTTTAATTTTTTACAGTGAATTTACCAAATGTATTATGCCTGATTTCTGTGTCTTGCATGTTTGCATAATTTCCTCCAGTAAAAAAATAAAAAATAAATACATTTTATAAAATTGAGAGACACAAAGCAAAAGCATCTGTTCACCCATGGGCTGCTGGTCTGAACACCAGGTGTGTTCAGGAGCATTGTTGGAGCGTTGCTATTGTGAGGAACTGAAAACGACTGCGCCATGGACCAACACAAACCTGCTCTAAAGTCAATAGCGCAGTATTTTTTGTGTTATTTAAAGGGTGTGTTAGTAATATGAGCCTATAGGCGGTGCACAACACGTGTACACTCTGATTATTACACACACAGGGACACGCAGCAGCACACACACACACACATTTAAATATTAAAAATAAAAGGATTCCTCTCCGGAGAAGTGTTCAGTCTTTCCGTTCGCAAATTCTTTCATGTATATAGCAAATCCGAATCATAGTGTGAGCGCAACTGGCTTTTAAAGGGAATGGGAGATGAGACTCTGATTGGTTTATTGCACGTTACGCCCAAAACACACCCAAGACTCATTAAGAGACTAGGGACAACCCTTTTGGACCATGAGCCTGGAGCGCAGACCGTTTTTAAGTGCACCTGCGCCATGTGCTTCAGACCATGTGCTCAGATCGGTAAAATAGGACCCAAGGTGTATATAAAACAATTTTTTACTGCTAAGGACAAAATAAAAATGATCATACAATAGCTTTTACAAAGAGTTTTGTATCTTATTCAAGTGCCACATGACCTCAGAGAAGTGAACCGCTGTTACACAGTTGCTCAAATAGGCTTTAGATCAAAAATAAAATATCATAAAATGGTCATTTTGATGAGCGTTTGAGTGACATGCTGGCTGTTTTGGTGAGGAACAGGAAGCTCTTGAGTGTCTGATACACACGGTAAGGTCATACAGTCTACATAGTGCTGACTGTCTACTGGCATCCACATCAACGGCCTGACCTTAGAAATCCTCATACACTACACACACACACACACACACACACACACACACACACACACACACACACAGATGAACACATAATACAGACAGACCAATAAAACTGCTGTCGTTTCACATCGCTACATAAGCGTCTGTTCCCAACCCCCATATAATACAATAGGCTCTGTATAATAATACTTATTAGAAAAAAATTGGTCTAGTTTCTCGCAGGTCATCTGTCTACCCCAGAGGGTCTGCAGGAAAACAAGCGATATACAGTCAATATATAAATGGAAGAATAGGTGGATCTCGCTTCAGGATTGTGAGTACAGTAAACAAGAGCCCTGGTTTGGTTTCCTCATTTTTGTCTGTCCTGTCCAATTTATGTAGACGTCTATTTAGTCTAAAAATAGTTGTTTTATTATTTGTTATGCAACGCCACTATGACAAAATGTCACATGTTCCCACATATTGAGCTGTGGTTGTCATGCAAGCAACGCTAGATCGGTCTCATGTCATTTTCCCCTCTTTTTCCACATCATCTCTCTCTACCATCCACTGTCAATAAAATAGCAGAAAGCATGCAGCTGAGCGTAGCTGTTGATGAGGTCTTCTCCAGCTCATGTTTCCAAGAGCAAACTCAAACTATTGATCTATTCATGGGGTTACAATTGTTTTTAGAACAGGAAGGTCAATATATCTGATTGTTTCTTCATTATCATTTGTCTAATGTCAGGATGTCCAATAAAGACAGTGTGAGATTTGGAAGCACTGACAATGCAATGAGTGCAGAGAATAGAAATCCTTGATGATTTGGGTAAGTTGGCACAGGACATCATTGCTGCACTATGGTACTGCCTCAATACTTTTTTAAAAGCCACTTTTGAAGTCTGAAGAACTAGACATCTGCTGCTCAGATCAGTCATCAAGAGAACCATATGTGCGAAAAATAAAAACGTCATGTGTTTCCAAAAATACAATCCCATCTGCAGTAACATAAAGGCTGTGTGTGATTGGCTGCGGGTCTGAATAAAGTCGGGAGAGATGAAGAGGTGGGCTGTTTCTGGATGAATGAACGAGTCTGTCAGGACACAGACGTGCTGTAGTTTCTAATGGAGATGCTGAGACACTCCAGTCAAACTGACCTTCTTTTTACATTCAGAATACGCTCTAGACCATGATGACACACTGGTGGCAGGGCAGCTTTTTCAGCTGTGTGTGTGTGTTCTCTCTGCAATCCTTAGCATTAATGTTTCAGTATCAATGTGTGAGTTAAAGGGAATCGTTCACTTTATAGCTGGTTAGATGGCTCAATCAGACAGAAAGGCGTCATGTCAACACCTCAATCAGTCAGACTGAGCTTGATACGATTGAAAGGGAAGGTGTGGAATCTGTTTAAAGGGTCATCCACACACAGTTTCTGCCAGTCTCATGTTAATCTTGAGTACCTATAGAGTAGTATTGCATCCTTCAGATCTCCAAGAGTCTTTAGTTTGATCAGATTTATAAAAGACAGATACGCTGTACCAATTCTTTCTGAAAACAGCCGAGCTCGTGGAGGCGTGCAGTGGGCGGAGCAAACATCATGGCTTTAAAAAAGCAACATCATGGCTTTATCCTAGGATAACTCTTGATTCACTATACATTGGTGTTGTTCACATTATATGCACTTATGCGCCGATTGCCAACAAAACACACACATTTGATGCAGTTTCACTCACCGCCTGCGGTTTACACTCATGACTGGGAACAAACACACACACTTGCAGAACTCTGGGAAAACAAACTGCATCCACTGTTTCCTTAACGCTGGGTTATTTGGGAAGCTAAACAAGGTTATCTTTCCCTCACAACCAGAAACACACTCTTTAGTGACATTTCCTGGTCTAAAAACAAAATGGCAGTGCAGCCGACGGCTCCCATAACCGAACAAAGCTTGTTGATGGACGGCTCTTGCTCTCGCTCTGGTTGATGTGTGTGTGTGTGTGTGTGTGTGTGTGTGTGTGTGTGTGTGTGTGTGTGTGCGCACTCATCTGGGAGAAGTGCCCTTATAAGGAATTCCACCCCTTTATGATGTCATACAGGGCGATCCTCGTAAAAAAAACTTCCCGAAACTTGTTTGAATCCTGAAGGAGTGTATTTGGTATTGTTTTTCGAAATGTTGGCCATATTTTGCATGAGAATCAACTCTTTAACAGTGTAAATAAGTCCGAATGCATGAAATAGCATTAGACCGCCCCTTTAATAAGAGAATTTTAGGCATGCAAATCCTTGAATATGACTCCGTTGGATTCAAAAATACTTGTGTACTGAATGTTTCCCAGACTCTTCTGTTTAAATAATTATCAGGGTCACTGATCAGACATGAGAGGAAATCGCAGGGAGCTTTCATGACACATGGGCTGAAGACATCAGGACGACAGTGAGTACACACGCACACACACACACACACACACACACACACACACACACACACACACACACACACACACACACACACACACACACACACACACACTCAAAGCTAAAAGCTATCACTGAGCTATAAGTATCCTGCCAGGAATACATCATGTTTATGTTTGCTTTCACTCTTCCCACCTACAATATGCTTTTCACACTGCACATCTCCTTTGTGTCCCAACACTGGAAGAGAACATGATGTTCCTGCTACCCACACTGCTCTGCTGCTTGAGCCCACACACACACACACACACACACACACACACACAAACCCTACCCATCACACACAACTTTCTGCATTTTTACATTTTCAAAATCACTCATTTTGTATGATTTATAAGTGGTCCCAACGGTGACACGAGCCCCCGGGAATCTGTGCGCATTCAGGTTGAAGTCCCTACTGGGATAGAAAAACATGAACACACACACATACACTCAAACACACACACACAAGATGTCAAGCTGCCTCAGTAAAAATGTCACAGTGCTAATCTACAAGTCAATATCACCGTGGGCTTTGCAAAAGCGAGCAACTTAAAATATGGCTATTAGTGAATGGTGTGGCCATGTATGTGACACAAAAAAAGCACTTTTTCTTTTTTTTTTCAGATTTAGCAACAAAAACAGGCCAAAAACATTTTTACATTTAGCAACAAAAGATGCAAGATTTACCTAAATAATCAATCAAAGCATTTGCATGGTTTCAGTTGTTACATTTGTTTAAATATGAACAAAATATATTTAATTGATTTATTATTTATTATAATAATAACAAACTCAAAACTTTACTTTTCAAATAAAAAAACTCAAAAAATGCTCCTATACATAAATTTCACAGCAGTTTCCAGCTGAAATGAGCACTAAAGGCAGTAAAGCACCAGCAACCTTTATTCCTAGTATGTTTCCTAGTATGGTTCCTATGTACCAAGCTTAAGGCGAGATGACTGACAAGAAAGACCATGGTGGAGGATTCGTTGCTCAACAGAGCCAAATAATAAATCGTCTGATAAATGCCTTATCTTGTAGAATGCACGCTCAACACCGCCGCTACATATACACAGAGTATGTGCAATCGCGAATCGAAAGCGAAAGTAAACGAAAGCTGAATATCAAAGTCTATCAAAGTTATCAATCTCCAAATATCAAAGCTGTCCTAGGCTGGGCTGTGAAGTTGCTTCCTCTTAGCTCTTGTCTCTGTTTGCACTTTGAATACTAAGCGAATAATTTTATTATGGTTGCACTTATTGTTTGCACTAAGTATTTTTGTTATTAGAGGTCAAGCAAGGTGCGTAGGCACCTATTGAACTCGTTGGCATTCTTATTATTCTTCTTCCGTTTCTTCTGCTCTGGAAGTCTATGGTAGCCCATAGAATGGCTTGCGGGAATGTTATGAAATTTGGCACACTGATAGAGGACAGTCTGAAATGTAAAATTTGGAGTCTCTAATTGAACCCCTCTAGCGCCATCAACTGTCCAAAGTTGCACTCGTATTTATGCTAATAACACGAAAACCACCTAGTGGTGAAAAAAATATTTACATGCTTATAACTTTGGATGTGGTTGACTTATTTTCATGCAAGTCGAGACGAGTCAAGTCTTAGATTGCTGAATCATTGCTGAGTCCAATGATACTAAACATGCTAGGTTTCACCTTATGGTTAGTAATGCTGCGATTTAGCGCTTCAGCAACTTTCGCAAATATCTTTGAAATCATTAGTCCGATTGAGACGAAACCACCAGAATTACAGTGGGTTGACTAACTGACTAAAGGCCAAATGTCAAAAATTTGATAGTAAATGGCAAAAAAATGCAATCAAAGTTGGGTGTGGGTTATTTTGTATGCTCATAAATACAAATGTCTAAAACTCCTAAATGAAATGAGATATTTTCACCAAATTCGACACGCTTATGTATGGGAGCACTCTGAGGACACACAAAAAAAGAGGTGTGACTGTGCCAAAACATGAAATTGGCTCTATTCAACCTTTTGCTTAAAATTGTCTCCAAATGTCTTTACTCATTTTTGCAGTTGGTCTGCTGCTTGATTCCTTGTTTGCTTCTGTTGTGCTTGGCCCTGATAATTGCTGCTTGCAGCTATATTTTATACTGTTTTTATTTCTATGTTCAATTTGTGGAAAGGAGCTCTATTAGGAGGTCACACACAGCCTCAGTCAGAAGCTCACAATTCATGTACAGTAAGATCTGAAGAGACTTGTGTGAAATCATACAGGACAGAAGCCAGTAAGTTGAGTTTGTTTGTTGCAGTGCTTGCATGTTGTTATCTTTCAATGCATTTGATAATTCATACTCAGAAAGTAGAACTGAAATGACATTCATAACAAGATGAGTTAAAACATTTCAAAATGTAGCTAGATAAAACTGAAGACGGTTCTAGAACCATTCACTGGGCATTTCATTTTGAAATATAATATAATTTTACATAAATGTCACCTCAGGCAGATTTCTCCAAGAGCCTGTGCTGTCTAATGTGTGTTTATAAGGTTGTGAGTCTGGTTGAGAGGTCAGCAGGGGCGAGGAGTTTCAGGCCTGAGGTTGTGTCCTACATGCAGTAAATATGACAGACGCATCACAACTCCTTCCTGTCCGGGTCAACTGTTTTCAGCAAATCTCACCCCAGACCCATTAAAACACTAGAAAACTCTCTCTTGAGCTGGAGTTGTAAACTTCACTCCTCATTGACTTTCATTAGATTGATGTACGGCCAATATAAACCTTTTGATTTACACAGAAGAAAGAAAGTCATATGGATTTGGTGTGATGTGATGAATGAGTACACTTTTTGTTGTTGTTGTTGGAAGAACTACTCCTTTAATGCATCTCTCACCTCCGGGGCGATGTAGTCCGGCGTTCCGCAGAAGGTGCGCGTCGTCATGCCCTCAAACATGTTTTCCTTACACATGCCAAAGTCTGCGATCTTGATGTGGCCCTCGGAGTCCAACATCACGTTATCCAATTTCAGATCTCTGAGGACAAAACAAACAAACCAGGTGTATGAAATCCAGCTCAGATGAGGCAGACAGCTGACAGTTAATAGTGTGGTCTTTAGCTGTGGGTGCGAGTGGGCACGAGAGGGAGGTCAGGGCGACCTCAGCCTTCATCATCAAAGAGCATGATTAATGCGAGCTGAACGCCGCAGCCCTGCAGGGACGGGGAACAGCGAGCGAGGAGCTGAATGCAGACAGCACTGCAGATAAACAGCCTTTCTTACAGCCCCTTTCCTCACAGAGTGACTCATTCTCAGGACAGGAATATTTACACTGCACTTCACGGGCGTTTCGGACCTGCTAAACCCTGAGTAATGTTGTTTACTTCAAGTAATAATGACATTTAAGTTTCTATCTGCACACAAATGTGTTCTCCACATGTGTATGGATGTATTTCATCATAGCTAGCATTCCTCTTAAATGTGGATATGTCAGCTATTGCAATTAACAGCGGGGAGCTGAGAGTTTAACAAAACTGAAAAAATCATATTTTATGAGAAAACATATTACTGATTTTAAACCCTCCAAATGTCTTGCCCTATAGACGTCCAACATAAGTGAATTACAGTTCATTGCAGCTGTAGAAGTTAATATCAGCCTTTCAGTGTACACTGACAGACACCCAGCTAACAGATCTTTATTATAAGAACGTATTCAGTGTTGGTTCTGGGAACGTAAAAGATGT
This sequence comes from Paracanthobrama guichenoti, assembly GCA_018749465.1. NCBI lineage: Eukaryota > Metazoa > Chordata > Actinopteri > Cypriniformes > Gobionidae > Paracanthobrama > Paracanthobrama guichenoti. The sequence continues at coordinate 27,703,443 of CM031945.1, forward strand.
CCAGTTTTCTTGACGTTAGAGGAACGTGTTTTAAAAGATATGATGTTCCTCAAATGTTCTTTCAACTTTCAACTAGCCAGTTTGACTATTTCTGTCAGACGTCTACAGAAGCTCTTATTGAGAATTAACAGAGGTTTAGATGTTGATGTTTGGCTGAAAATGTTTCGTTTGGTCACCATTATGGTGATCAGTATTTGCTTTGGTTGGGCTCTTGATTTTTTTTCTGAAACATTTCTGCATTGATAAAGCAGATCATCTTGGCTGTTTTAATAGTCAAATGAATGTATTAAAGTGGCTTAAACAACTACTTTTGGAATTGAAGCATATTTTTGAGAAAAAAGTAATAAAGTCAACTGATTTGAACATAATTTGTAACACTGAAGCGATTTGTGTAAGATTATCCAAAGCTATTTGAAAATTGAGACACACTTAGACATCAACACTCATCATGCAAACCTCAACAATGGTGACAATCAAAAACTAATTTATTCATGAAGCAATGCATGCTGGGAGCCACAAATGTGTTTTGTATGCTGGCAAGTCACCATTGTTGTGTTTCATATGCCGAATGTTGATGTCTGTGAGTATTTAAATGCCACAAATCATGTTTTAAACAGAGTTAACAACGACAGTGTTGTTTCTATACTGACAGACATCGACATTCAGCATCTGAAAAACAACAACGGTGTAATAAATAATCATCATCACAACAGCTGAGTTTAATACTTCTCAATAATGCTTCAAGTCTGTAAGTCAACAATTACAGAAGAAGCAGTTGTTCATGCAGTCTTTAATGCAGTCATTTGATTGTTTAAACAGACATGTTGACCTGCTTTATCAATGCAGAAACGTTTTCTGAAAACATCTGAAATTGCTGAAAAAGAAGCAACTTAACAAAAGTCAAAGGTCAAGAGCAAAAGCAAACACTGATCACCATAATGGTGACAACAAACTAAACATCAACATCTAAACCTCTGTTAATCCTCACTAAGAGCTTCTGTAGACATCTGACAGAAATAAAGCCAGTCTGGTTAGTAAGTGTGAAGCTGGTAATGCTGTTTGTGGAGTTGTTTAATCCTCCTCTGCTGAGATCTTCAGAGATTTAATGTCTTCTTTTATCTTCAGTTGAGTTCATCTAAGGCTGTGGCTGAAGTCAGTTGTAGTTCTTGTGTTCTTCTGTTTCTTTCAGAGCTTGTTCACAGCAGGTGTTTGAATTATTGAGAGAATGTTTCAGGAACACCATACTAACCTTTAAATAACATTATATTAACATCAAGGAAACTGGACATTTTTATGTTCTTGGAATGTTAGAAATCAACGTTCCTAGAATGTTAAATTGTTAATCAAAATTAAGTTGAAAACATTTGAGGAACATTGTACATTTTAAAACATGTTCCTCTAACATCAAGAAATCTGGAAATTTTTTACGTTCCCAGAACCAACACTGAATATTTGGTGAACGTTCTTATAACAAAAATCTGTTGGCTGGGTATGGACTAAAGGCAATAATAATAAATAAAAAAAAATACAACTGAGGCTCTGTTTACACCTGGTATTAAGATGCGTTTTGGTCAATCGGATCACAAGTGGACAACGCTAAATACAGGTGTAAACGGGTCTAACATGTTTTGAGCTTGTCCACTTTTGACCACTTCCAGAGGTAGTGGAAAACACATTTCCGGATTGCTTTCGTAGTGTAAACGCTCATGTGGATCGAATGTGTTCGAAACAGCCACTAAAGACTGTCTACTCTCCGCCTACTGACCTAATGTGTAAACATATAACCCATATATTTACCCACCCATAGACTCTCCCCTCGAAGATATCAGGACAGAAGTGATTGAAAGTGGACAAAAGAGATGGATTAAACTAGTCTAGTAGAGATGGTCTACTTGTGATCCGATCGACCAAAACGCATCTTAACATCAGGTGTAAACAGGGCTTGTGATTTCATAGGGTCTTTAAATATTCAGTAAATGCTATGCAGTGCATCTTCGTCCTGAATTTAATGCAATTATATGGCGAATAAACTGAGGGTCTTTCTCCGTTTTCTCTTTTCCCATCTGAAAATGGAATTTTAATAGCATTGTCTTGACACCCTCTCAGCTGTTATTTGCTCCGTTCTCAGCGAATCTAATTTGATCATGTGGAGAGTCACATCTGCTCCTATCAACTGTATTTTCCACCGAAGGTGAAAAACTGACAGCGTGTGACAACATTTACTGTATAAGATCTACTGTGTAGGGCAATAAATGCGTAATACAGTAAAGATACTGTAATCCACTCACCTGTAAATAATTCCCTTCCTATGAAGAAAGAAAAGTCCCACAGCAATCTCTGCGGCATAGAATCTGTCAACACACCACAGTGTAGATCAGTCAGCATCACACATTCAAAAAGATGTAAAGGACATTTTTTTTGTGTAATTCTCAGTCTGGTATCACAGTCCTTACAAGAAGGAAACAAATGTGCCTTTGTTCAAGCGTTGATTGTTCCAGCAGAATATTTCTCGCCTCTGTTGACCAGGTTGAAAAAATGTTGTGAGCGCAGACATTCTTTGCTCGTGCAGACATATATTAGAATAACAATATGAACAGGAGCAGCTCTTTTATGAACACAGGCATCATATGTTTCCTCATTATATGTTTGCAGTTTTATTCAGGAGTTTTATTTTCTGCGCGTGGCATATAAATAATATGAACATGCTGACAGTCTTTTATACTGTATGTGTTTTCGCATTGTGATATTTTTAAGCACATTTCCATACAAATTCTCATTTTGCATTGTGACAAAAATATATTGTTTAAGTTATGTGTTCAGCATGGTAGTATTTGTTGTAATGCATTTAATTTATTCAGATTTTAAGAATCTAGCAAATCCATAGTCACTGTAAAATTTTTAATTTGCTTAACTTTTTGAGTTAAGTTGTATTTACTTAGAATATTAAGTGTTCAGCTTGACACATTTAGTTATTTGAACTTATAAAGTTTAGTTGGAATAACTTGGTATGAAACTAAGGTGAATATACTTTTTCAATGCAAAAGTTCACTGTAAAAATGTAAAAGTTTAGTAGAAGACATCCAAAACAAAATTAGGAACCTTTAAAATAGCATAATAACCTCCTAAACTCCAAGGACCCTGAAAAGCTTCCCATACCCACAAACAGTGGTCTAAATACACAATTTTGGTGTCATTTTGCAGGATATTTCTAAAAGTGATCCTGTCAGTTTCGGTGGTCTGACGAATGCCAGCATGCATTTGTCTCGATTAAAGCTCTTCTGTGTAGCGCTCCTGTTCTGAGAGCACCTGACCTGTCTTCTGAATTCAAGCTAGAGGTGGATGCTAGTGCGGTTGGTGCTGGAGCTGTACTCTTGCAGGAGGATGAGAACGGAGTTGATCATCCCATTTGCTACTTTTCCCGTAAGTTCAACAAGCATCAACTCAATTATTCGACAATTGAGAAGGAGGCATTAGCACTGCTGATGGCACTTCAATATTTTGATGTTCATGTTGGCTCTAGTTACCGTCCTGTTATTGTGTTCACGGATCACAATCCGTTGGTTTTTTTATCACGCATGTACAACCAGAATCAACGCTTAATGCGCTGGTCTTTGATTGCACAAAACTACAACTTGGTAATTAAACATAAGAAAGGTGTGGAGAACGTGTTCGCAGATGCTCTTTCCAGAGGGTAACTGTAATATTCTACCGTGAGACAAATATATGTAATTTCATATAGTTTGTTTTTAAGGGTGGGAGTGTTTCTTTTTTCTTTTGTGTCTATTTCTGTTCTCCACCTATCATCTCTACCAGGTCTCCGTTGATTGGAAGAGGCGACTGCCAATCTTAATCAGTGACATCATCCTGACAGCCAATCAACTGCTGCCCTGCTGATTTAAAAGCTTCCCAGTTCACCCTGATCAGCAGCTCAGTGTGTGTGGTTTTGCAGTTTTGAGGTTGTTGTGAACTTTCGTTTATCCTTTGTATATGATTTGCATTTGTGACTCTAGCCTTATTTTCGTTCTTGATAATAACCCTAAGGCAAGGGCTGTTTTGAGTTACTGTTCACTTAATCCTTTTGGGGACAAGGAACAGGCAAGCATGTCGTGCGACATACATATCGCCCATAGCTAACAAATGTTAGAGACACTAGGTAAGCGGTGAGTGCCACTTTTGTATTTTTTTGTTTATTAGTCAGTATAGTTTAGTCTGGGCGCCGGACGCGCTGAAGATTTTGGGTTTAATTTTCCAATTTTGTTTTTGTTAGCAAGTTTAGAGGGTTTGGGGAATTTAGTTTATGAACTGTTTTGTTTGATTCCTTTCTTTAATTTGGCGCCACCTTTGTTCATTGATTCCCCCATTAGTTGCTTGTTGTTTATTTCTCTCTTCTTTACACACTGTAAATAGTACACACATTGTTTAGTGGCTTCGGCTTTTAGTTGTAATAAATACCTTAAACTGCAACTTTGTGTGATCTGGTCTTTTCTACTGCTCACTCCAAAGCAATATTTTAAAACTAAATGTTATGTCCTACCCTAGACAGCTAAAGGTTCGTAACAATCATTAGTGATGATTAAACATTTAAGTACATATTGTCTGAGCTGTAATAAACCAAAAGAAAGAGGCACTTTTTGATTTAATTCATTTTTGATTTTTTGGTTATAAATTCATTTTTTTTGACAGTGTATAACTCAGGCCTTGTGTGCTCTAGCACCCTGCGGACAGTTCTGGCTGATTCCACTAGATGGCAGCAAATACTGGGAAAAAAATATTTTGTGACACTGGGATATTGCATTTATATCACTGTGTATGGGGAGACGTGCTTATTTAAAGGTGCTCTAAGCGATGACACACGTTTTTTAGGCCAAAACATTTTTTTGTCACATACAGCAAACATCTCCTTGCTATCCGCTAGCTGCCTGTCCCCTGAACACACTGTAAAAAAACGCGGTCTCTGTAGTCCACACAAGCTCCAAAAATGTCAACAAAAACAAACTGATGCAGTCTGGACCACGACACATAATAAACAGTGCTCTAGCCAATAGCCGACAAGAATGATTTCCACCCCCAAATCATTCTTGTCGGCTATTGGCTGGAGCACTGTGTGTTAAATATAATTATTATTATTGGAGAGATTTGTGTATGCGGAAATTACATAAAATAGGTAATAGTCCTCCCTTCAGACCCATTTGAATAAATCTTGCAAACAACATGATACAGACAAAATATTTCTTTCCAGTATTTTTGTGCCATTTAGTGGAAACAGCCAGAACTGTCTGCAGGGTGCTAGAGCCACTTTATACACTTTATACAGAGCTATACACTTTCAAAGATGAATTTATAACCAGTGTTTTATGTAACTTCAAAGGGTTTCCTATAAAATGACACCAAAATTGTGTATTTAGACCACTGTGTGTGGGAATGGGAAGCTTTTCAATTTGGGTAGGCTAAATCCAGGAGGAAATCCCCCAAAATGGTCCCAGAGCTAAGGAGGTTAAGTGATTTTCATATGAAATTGAATTATAAATGCAAAGTAATCATACTAATTATAAGTGGACGCTACTTGCTGAACTATACATGTGTACATGGTCATGTAACAATGTAGCATAGTACTTTTTTAAACTTTTTTTTTTTCTGCTTCAGATGGTTTGTAAATTAGCAGTACATTATATATTACAGGTACTTAGTATGCATTGTGCTAGTATTCCATCATGGACATAGTCACACAAACACTGTTTGGACAAACCAGCATGTTCAATCACATCTAAAACTGTGTGCTTGGCTTGACTAATGAGCTCATCATTTGTCTGTACTCGTGTGTATTGATTGATAGTGCATGTCTTACACGGCTTGTGGCTCCTTAAACTTGCCCACTTGCTGGATGTGATACATCAGATCTCCACCGTTAATGTACTCCATTACAAAGTACAGCCGATCCTGGCAAAAAACAAATAATATAAATAGTACAGATGCAGAAAATTAACATGCAAGCCCCTGTTTTCAGTCCTGGATCAATCCTGACCTCAGATCAGACAGGATGCTATTGACATATTGATATATAACAGACACATTAGTGACCACACCAGGTGTCAGGAGATGCTTTGACCTTCCTTTTTCTTTCTCAGATTAGAAAGTAACCAAACAAATGGCATATTGACTTATACATTAACTGAAATGACTGAAGCATTTCTTGAATATATGTTATGCCTCTCAAGGCTCAACAGTATGGATGGCCTGAGACAGTTTGAGCCACTGAAATTCTCACATTTGTTGATCATGTATTTAAGCAAATTGGTTTTATGTGATGTATTCTAATTTTTTGTTGCAAATTCTGCTTATTTGTCACTAAGATAATATTATCTTTCTAACAGAAGAGGGTTTAATATATTTGGAAGCATCAGTAGGAATGTGTTGGAAACGACAAAACAGTCAGTAAAGGTCTGCGTTGAATGCCGGTGTTAGATTTGGTAATACTTGAGTCAGTACTAGTGGGTTACCACACTCTCAGAAAAAAAGGTACAAAAGATGTCACTGGGACGGTACACTTTTGTACCTAAATGGTGCATATTTTGGTACCTTAAAGGTACATATTAGTACCTAAAAGGAACAAAAGTGTACACTTTTGAAAAGATACCACCCCAGTGACCGCTTTTGTACCTTTTTTCTGAGTGTATGATCTTCACATTCAAATGAATTATACATTATTGATTACTCTCATTAATTATGAACCTGTATATAGTAGTTAACGATGAGGTATGAAAAAAATATTAGCTATTGATTTCCTAATAGTGAACTACCTCATTCAACTGAGCGCTAATAGTAGTAACTAGAATGTTAATATTGTGTTACAGTTATTCATCAATGACCCACACGTTTTTTGTTTTGTTTTTGTTTTTTTGTGAGTATGTGTATGGAAGTGCATTGGTTTATGGGTGTGGGGTGGTTAGTTTAGAAGTCCAGTAAGGACACTACCACAACATCCAAAGCACAACATACGTTAGTGAGCAGCAGTGAAAAGCTTTCAGCAGAGCGGTGTCACCTCACTCTCACACCAGTTGTGTTGTAGGAGCATTGTGACCATCCCACGGGGAGTTACAGTGTTTGGAGTTAAATGCGAGTGGACATGATGGCTGTTTTTCTGTCTGCATGGAGCTCATGAATATTTAGTGAGGGCATGCTGGGATCTGTTGCATTATTCATCAGCAGGATGCCCATACTGAGAGTGGCCTGCTGTGACTCCTGGAGGAGCTTCCCGTGTGACGCATACAAAACCCCCAAAACACACACACTGTTCATATCTGCTGTTTACCTACATTTTTCTGGGAAACACAGACAGAGAATTTGAAGAATATTCATGCAGCTCTATAACAGTTTACTGTTAAGCTCCAAAGATACAGTAAATGCAGTAAAAAATGAATCACAGAACTTGTCTTGTGTCAAGTCTTCTGAAGTCATACAATAGCTTTGTGTGAGGAGCAGAGTGAAATTACAGTTAACTGCACCACAATATCTTGTCTCAAGTCAATTATGTTTGGTAACATGATATGAAAAATACACTGAAAACAAAATGAAAAGAGTATGCCATTTATTTAAAGTTCATGTTTATACTGGTCTAACTGCAAATCATGGTCTTAGGTGTTTAAACCTATTCTGTTCAGTTTGACTAAAAGCAAATAACAATCCCTACAGAAAAATACAGAAACAAGTTTGTTTAAATAGTATTTTTTTTCTTGACATTGGAGTGTTAATGTTCAGAACACATATTAGCTAGTTTTCCTGATTGCAGATATAAATAAATAAATAAATAAATAAATAAATAAATAAATAAATAAATAAATAAATATTATGTTTTTATAATTTTTTGGGGTGTTTTCAGTAGGTAAAAGTAAATAAGATGCATATTTTTAAGGCATCACAATATCACAATAAACATTAAGGTCGTTCAAAGCTGACTTTATTTATAGTAAGTAAACTAAATGAAACATTGACTAACAAAATCTTTTTATGTTTTATCCAACAAAAGGAGGGAGGAAGGCAGGGTGGCTCTGGAGGAGGATGAGGGACAGGCAGAGGAAGACACCAAGGAGATGGTGACCAGAGGAACCACGGAGAAGATAAAGGTAGGAGGAGCCAAGGCAGAGACAGAAGGAACCAGAGCAGAGACAAGAGGAGGTGGAGAGGTGAAGAGGCTGGACAGAACCAGGGAGATGACTGACTGAGGTGGAGACGATTTGGAGCTGGGCTTAATCAGTGATGACTTGGGCAGTTTGGAGCTGGGTTTAACCAGTGATGACTTGGGCAGTTTGGAGCTGGGTTTAACCAGTGATGACTTGGACGATCTGGGGCTGGGCTTAACCAGTGATGACTTGGATGACTTAGAGCTGGGCTTAACCAGTGACGACTTGGAAGATTTGGAGCTGGGCTTAACCAGTGATGACTTGGATGACTTAGAGCTGGGCTTAACCAGTGACGACTTGGAAGATTTGGAGCTGGGCTTAACCAGTGATGACTTGGATGACTTAGAGCTGGGCTTAACCAGTGACGACTTGGACGATTTAGAGCTGGGCTTAACCAGTGATGACTTGGATGACTTAGAGCTGGGCTTAATCAGTGACTACTTGGACAATTTGGAGCTGGGCTTAACCAGTGATGACTTAGACGACTTACAGCTGGGCTTAACCAGCGACGACTTGGATGACTTAGAGCTGGGTTTAACCAGTGATGACTTGGACGATCTGGAGCTGGGCTTAACCAGTGATGACTTGGATGACTTAAAGCTGGGCTTAACCAGTGACGACTTGGAAGATTTGGAGCTGGGCTTAACCAGTGATGACTTAGTCGACTTAGAGGTGGGCTTAACCAGCGACGACTTGGATGACTTAGAGCTGGGCTTAACCAGTGATGACTTGGATGACTTGGAATTGGATGGGACCAGCGGTAACTGAAGAACAGAAAACTTCTCATCCAGCTCACCACACAATAACTTCTCAGTAACCCAGCTCTGTTTACCTCAGAGCTGGGAGTGTGGGCAGGGCTCCAATTCATTCTGACAAACTCAACCAAAATGCCCTCAACGATGTGCGTTATTGCTGGCTCGCACACCTTGACAGACTCCATGTTGGGCTTTGGCTCCAGGATGAAAACCTGAAAATTAATCTTCGAGGTGGGCTTGGGTTCAGAGTCAGCGATGGGCTCTGGCTTTTCCGCTGCAGGCATAGCTGAAGGCTGGCTGGGCTTTGGGTCTGGGGTGGGGACTTCAACTGGGCAGAGGGTGAAGGTTGAGTCGCACTGCAAAAGCACCCACTCCACTCATCAAGTCCAGTGTAATAGAAAACACGGTAACACTTTACAATAAGGTTGTATTAGTTGACATTAGTTAATGCATTAGTTAACATGAACTAACCATGAACAACACCTCTGTTCAGCATTAGTTAATCTTTGTTAACGTTAGTTAATAGAAATACAGCTGTTTATGGTTTGTTCATGTTAGTTCACAGTGCATTAACTAATGTTAACAAGATTTTAATAATGCATTAGTAAATGTGGAAATTAACATTAACAAAGATAAATGCATGTTTTATAAGTGCAATTCATTATTAGTTCATGTTAACTAATGTAGTTAACTAATGTTAACTAATGAACCTTATTGTAAAGTGTTACCGAAAACACAAAGCGAGTGGTCAGGGTAGTTGCCACATTTGAATTCATTTTATGAATTCAAGATTAGATTTTTTGCTTTCATCAGTCATGTGTTTCTTTGTTTCCAGTTACTCATTAGTTACTAATGATACTGATTATTTTCACAGCTGCTTGTCATTAAGTTCAAGTATCTGTGTATTTAAGTTCCTCCTTGTTCTCTCTTTGGTAGAGAGAAAATAGTTGCGTTGCCTTTGTCTATGTAGACTACAGTACCTGTTTTTGTTTAACTAATTAAATATGTTTATTTTGTATATTCAAAACCTCCTTAAGCTGAGCTTGCCAAAGTGTGACAGAACAACCAACCGTAGAAAAAGAAAATTGATTATTCAGCAAGATTTGCTGTTATAGCCTGGAATTGCCTCAAGATTATGGACTATATGCAGAGGAGTTTTGCCATATCGCCGCCAATGCTCCATTTGACAAAGAGACCCTCAAATCCCTGTTCTGGATCGGGGCGAACTACTATCCTCCGGTATACCTCCCAGACACCCACGGACTTGACCGCAGAGAATTCACCTGAGCCCCATGCAGACGGAGAGCTTCCGCCCGCCATGAGGATAGAGCCTGTGACGACAGTGTCCACCATCGCACCTTCTGTCCAGCTTGAAAACTGTCTAGTCGAACTATATAGATTTAGAATTATCATCATTGATACCATCCAGCTTTCACGACTCAGGTTGTGCACTCTCCAGCTGCGCCTAAACAAATCCCTCGTCTCTGCCTCCGACTTCTGATCCCTTCGCTCGTCCTCAACCCGTTAACCTGTCTGTGCCGCCTTGGCTCCTTGCAATGTCGGCTCCACCAGAGAACCTCAGCCTTGTGGCTCTACCAGGCTCTCCTTGTCCCTCCGGCTAGACCTCAGTCAGCCATCACCCTGTATCTCTCCACCCCTTCGGATCCTCCTCGAGTGCACCGGCTCTGCCTAAGTCCCACCTAAGTCCCGCCACTTAACATGGATGCTCCAGGGGGATATCAGTGTTAAAATTTGCTGATATAATCCAATCTTTTCTGGGTATTATGTTCTGTCAGGGTTTACTAATATGATCTAAATGAACAATAATAAACACAGAGAGCAAGAATACAACAAAATCAATAAACATTAACACAAGACCACAACCTGAGGAGGACTATAGCCTTAAAAACACAGAGGAGGATGATTAACAGAACAGGAAACAGGTGTGGACTAATTAGGAACAATGACAACTAAAGAAAGATTAGAACTATGGCAAAACAGAGACAATAAAAACTATGACTAAAAATAAAAACAGAACAACTGTGAAACAGTGAAACAGAACAACTGTGACAGGTATATGGTCTTTATTATAAATTATCTTTTTACTTTATATGAATGTTTTTGTCTTTGGGAAAATATTTATGTTTGATTATACATATCAAACCATGCTTGAGTGCAAACATTATTTGAAAAAAATAAATATAAATCATTTAGAACTACATTTAGAAGGCTTGATATATGTGGTCACTATGAATTGTCACTGCACGGAAAAGATGTGCATAAGGATTTTACAAAATGTTGTGTTGCACAGAAGAGAAAGTTATATATTTTTGGAATGAGGATGAGGAAAATAATTTAGATTTTTGTGTCTGCTGCCTTCTAGTATTGAAAGAGCTCATAGAAACTACAGAAATGCCCCACAAGACAAACACACAGTAGATATAAAGAGATGCACTTCTCACCACAGTCTGGAAGCAGGAGTGCAGCTGGGTGAGGAAAGGTGGCTTTTCTCTCTGGGCCAGCACTCTCTTCTCCACCATTGTGCATTCCACATCATCATCCTGGATCACCACATCCTTCTTCAGGATTTTAATGGCGTACAGCTCCTCAGTGGACTTCATCTCCGCCAACATCACCTGTGTTGAAAACAAACACAAATACTGAGTGGAAACTCTATTAGTGATGTGTTAGTTAGTCATTTGGCATACGCCTCTTAAAGGGATAGTTCACTCAAAAATGAAAACGATCCCATAATTTACTACCCCTCAAGTCATCCTAGGTGTATATGACATTCTTCCTTCTGATGAATACAATCAGAGTTATATTAAAAAATATTCCAAGCTTTATAAAGGGAGTGAATGGTACCTTAGATTTTGAAGCCCAAAAAAGTGCATCCCTCCATCAAAAAAGTAATCCAGGGGGTTCGGCTCCAGGGGGTTAATAAAGGTCTTCTGAAGCAAAGCCATGTGGGACAGTGAGTGTCAAGAGATTAACCCCCTAGAGTCATATGGATTACTTTTATGATGGAGAGATGCAGTTTTTTGAGCCATTTTTGGTACCTTTCACTCCCATTATAAAGCCAGAATATTTTTAATATAACTCAGATTGTGTTTGGTCATACACACCTAGGATGACTTGAGGGTGAGTAAATCATTTTCATTTTTGGCATTCCTTAAAGGTGTGGTCATATTTACTGTTACTTGGCGAAATTATGCAAGTGAAATGAAGTCATTCCAATTTGATTCCACATGTCCGGTGGTTTCGCACGAGGGCGAAAAAGTCCCCCTACAGATTTTGCTCAATTTCAAGTTGGTCACATGAATTCACCACACTGACCAACAGAAATCTGCTTGGTCTGAATGCGACTTCTATGTAAGCTGTGCTTTATATATCTCTACACTATTGACGAGACCATGGACCTCTAGTGCTCACAAAATCTGTGACCACACCTTTATCAATAGAAACCATGGTGATAGGCCAAACATCGATCTTATTGGCTAGATTTACGTTATTTTCAGGGAATTGCAGTTCTAATCAATCCACTGAGAAACAAAGTCTTTCTGAGGAAGATCTAGTAGATCTAATTTGCAAGGTTTATATGTTTTGAGGCACTTAATAAAAAGTAGAAATTTCCTTGATCACACATATATTTGATGGGTACACACGTATATTTGATCACACCTCTGATAGATGGATATTCTACAAGGGGCATAACTCATGTCAGCACTTGTCTGACCCCATAAAGCCTATTATACTACCCTTGTCCACATTCTGCTCCGGTTCACAGATAGTCAATGGATCACGCTTTAAATGGTTCTAAAAAATGTTCTGTGTTTTGGGTAAATAATGAGTGCTTGTACACATGGGAGGCAACTGACCTTGCCAAAACTGCCTTTGCCGAGAAGAGCCAGGAAATGGAAGTCATTGAGTCGAACTCGGTCCATGTTTCCGGATGGAAAACTGAAGCGTCTGTGACCACTGGGAGTGATGACTTTCTTCCCAGGACCGAGCCTGGCTTTCTACAAGAGTGATGGAGAGTGATCAGTAGCCAGACACACACAGGACCTTCCACCAGACTCAAACGCATGTCTGGCACTGAAACTAGACAGTATGGCGCCTCTTAGAAACGTGCTGTAAGATGGTCAGGCCTGTGTGAAAATGACAGGACATGCAGAATAAGGTGTGCTGGGCTTGAGAGACATCCATAGCTGCTGGAGAGAGACGAGAAGATGCTGTGGAGATCTTCAGGCCTGAGCTGTACAGCCAATCTGACAAAATCACAACCGATCCAAACACTTTTCAAAAACTCTTCTGTGCACTGTAAAGTGTATCATGGTGAACTTGAGCATGCTTGACTCTAATGTCTTGGTTGAAGTAAAGGTCATTCACAGTTACTGTAATTCTGAAGGTCACCCATTCACTGTTAGTTGCAGCTGTATCTGACTGCTCACGTGAGCTTCCATACATCATGATTTCATCACACAGCCTGTTTTCGAGGGTTTAATTTGTTGATGTTAATTGTGATGGTGTGCTGCAAAGATGTAGAGGGAAAATACATCATATTTTTCTAGAACAGCAGCAGCTCCAGTTATGCTCTCAGAAAATCTGATTCACTGTATTTCCATGCTTGGTTTCAATCAGACTTGGCTCTTGGCGAAGCTGCCCTACAGTTAAACCCTGCTCCATTTTGTTGCTCTCATTCCTGACAAATCAAATGGCCAGAGCAATGAAAAGTTATGAGACTGATTGCGCCAACTGTTTTTTACATTGATAATAATCATAAATGTTTCTTGAGCATCAAATGAACACTGGAGCCCCTCAGGGATGTGTGTTGAGCCCCCTCCTTTTCACTCTGCTGACACATGACTGCACACCCATACACAACAGCAATCTCTTCATCAAGTTTGCGGACGACACGACCGTAGTTGGTCTCATTAGCAACGATGATGAGACGAACTTCAGGAGCGAGGTGAGCCGCCTGGCCAGGTGGTGTGGCGACAACAATCTCTCTCTGAACGTGGAGAAGACGAAGGAGATTGTTGTTGACTTCAGGAGAATGCACACCCAGCACGCTCCTCTGACCATCAACGGTGTGACCGTGGAAAGGGTGAGGAGCACCAAATTCCTGGGTGTGCATATCACAGAGGACCTCTCCTGGACCGCCAACTCCACAGCACTGACCAAGAAAGCACAGCAGCGACTCTACTTTCTTCGCAAGCTGAGAAGAGCCGAGCCCCAGCCCCCATCATGCGCACCTTCTACAGAGGCACCATCGAGAGCATTCTGACCAGCTGCATCACTGTGTGGTGCACGCCTGCAACGCATCCTGCCGTAAAGCACTTCAGCGCACAGTGAGAGCAGCTGAGAAGATCGTTGGTGTCTCTCTCCCACCTCCAGGACATTTATAACTCCCGCCTCTCCGCAAAGCCCTCATCATTGCGAGACCCCACCCACCCATCGCACAGCCTCTTCAGTCTGCTGCCATCAGGAGGAGGCTTCGCAGTCTCCAAGCAAGGACCAGCAGACTGAAGAACAGCTTCATTCCCCAAGCTGTCAGGGCATTGAACTCCCTCCCGACTCTGCCGACCCTCCCCTCTTCTGCCCCACGCACCTGATCTGGGAATCACCCCCAGTTCTCCTCCCTTCATCTACCTCATATATTGTCTCTCTGAGGAATTGGTCTCCCCTCTTACAGACTCTTTTTTTGCACACACTCTTATCATTTTATTTTATACCTGCACTGACTTAAATCTGAAATTGCACTATTGTTACTATTGTTTGCACTATTTGCCATCGTCACTTTATTTCGCCAATTCACTTTATCCATCTTTTTTTAATCTTTCTTCTGTTGTTGTCACTGTTAAACTTTTGTTGTTATTGTTATTGTTTTGTTGTTGTTAGGCACCTAGGGTCTGAGAGTCATAGAATTTCAATTCTCTGTATGTATGTACTGTACGTATGGCAGAATTGACAATAAAGCTGACTTTGACTTTGACTTGACTTTGACAAATCCTCATATCAGAATGATTTCTGAATGTGAAACTGAAGTCTGAAGTAATGATGCTGAAAATTCAGCTTTGATCACAGGAATAAATTACATTTTAAAATATATTCACATAGAAAACAGTTATTTCAAATTGTAATAATATTTCACAATATTACTGTTTTTACTGTATTTTTAATAAAATAAATGCAGCCTTGGTGAGCAGAAGAGACTTTGCCTAAAAACTTTTGACCGGCAGTGCCTTTTTTTCATCATGACAAGGATATGACAAGTCTCCTGTGTAGACTGTCAGATGTTTGAGAAGGTCTGTTAAGTGGAAGCATGGCGCTACTTTGACAGAAGCATGATGTTGCTCTGTATGTGGTGTCTGTATCTAGCGGAGCTGAGTGACACTCTTCATGGCTCAACAGTCGACTCTGATAATAAGGGGCCGTCACCCGCCTTCAAAACCTGCAATTACACCTTCAGCATCTAAAGTAGCTTTCACCAACACTGGACTTGTTGCTGTCAACCCTGTTACAATTTTGAAGGCATATTAATATTTAATACCTTTAGCTTGAACTGGCACAATGCCATTTAGTAACACTTAAAGACATTCTATGTGTCAATGTTTAAAATCCTAATGAAACTAACTTTAAATATCACCATTTTATAATGGAAACATAACAGAGGGGCTCACTCATGTGTCTGAAGAACACCGTCACCCTCATTCAGATGTGTGTCCTCTGACTGGACAGAGAAATGCCAAAGACTAATCAAAGGTGTCAGATGCCGGTTTAATTTGAAGCTGCGGTTATAAATCCTCTCACATTGTTAATGATTTCCCAGTATAGCTAGTGTAGTGTCATCCTAATGTCCTCCAGAAATAACTAACATGCAGGTGTGCAGCACGGTTAATGTCCTGCACAATTATGAGATGTTACACAAGATTGTGACTAATTTGTAGCTGCATTAATAGTTGAATCAGTGCTGTGATGTGATTTTACTCTTACTCTGCTTTTGAATAAAACATCCATAACGGATATAGCAGAAGCAAAGATACATGCACAGAACCACCACTGGTTCTGATACCAACACAGAGCTGTTTTCAGAATGTCTAATAAAGTATTGATTAAAGATGCTGAAAACTATATCATCTTTGTTTCTGGCTTTCTTTGCAATACTATATGTGTTTAAGACCACAAAGCCTTGAGTCAAACTAAAGGAAACACTGATCACCATAACGGTAACCAAACATTTTCGATAAAACATCAACATCTGCCCTCTGTTAATTCTCAATAAGAACGTCTGTAGATGTCTGACAGACATAGAGTCAATCTGGTTAGTACTGTGTGAAGCTGGTAATGCTGTTTGTGGAGTTGTTTAATCCTCCTCTGCTGAGATCTTCAGAGATTTAATGTCTTCTTTTATCTTCAGTTGATTTCATCTAAGGCTGTGGCTGAAGTCAGTTGTAGCTCTTGTGTTTCTCTTTCCTTCAGTGATTCTGCTTGTTAACAGCAGATGTTCATCACTAATGCTCAATCATCACTTAATTAATCATTTAATTATACTATTATCATGGTGGGAACTAGAAATGTTCTATAATATTGTGTCCACATAACTTTCCGTTAATATTTGAGTGCAACAAACTAATTTTTATTCACATAAATATAACTGTTTGGTTTTACAGTGCAGCTATTATCATCACACTCCTAAAATATTTGAGTGCAGGTAGCTTGTCATTTTTCTATGTTGCTAATTCTAAGTATTTCTATCCTCATGTTACTACCTTCTTAGCATCAGTCTTTCATATTGTATTCCTCATTTGTAAAACACTCAGGATAAAAGCATACATGTACTGTACATCTGTTGGTGATAAACGTATGAAGAGAGTCATCATGCGGCTTTTAGATTTACCAGGCTCACATATGAAACAAGAACCAGTCATCAATTAAAAACTAAAACAATGTCATGTTTTCTGGAAACCAAAATCTGTGTATTACCATAAACAAGTGTCAAACACTACCGTAAACTATTCTTGGCTCTGAAATATACTGTTGCAATTTGTTTGCATTTGTTGCAAAACAATAACACGAATTTAGATGACATTTTCAGTGTCCATGTTACACGTTATATGCACTTATTAGTAATGACAGTAAATTATGCATAGTTGCAAGCTACTAACTCTAAACCAAACCCTAATCCTACCATAACCCTATAGTAAGTAGATGTAGTTAATTATTATTACACTGTCAGAAAAAAAGGTACATTGCTGTCACTGGGGCAGTACCCTAAGGTACAATACCGAAAAGGTACTAATGTACCTTTATGTACCTTTTAAAGTACTAATATGTACCTTTAAAGGGTACTAATAAGGCACTCTTAAAGTACTGATATGTACCTTTTAAGGTACTAATATGTACTATTTAGGGGTGAGTAAGGTACAAAGATGTACCTTTTCACTGTTGTACCTTAGGGTACCACCCCAGTGACAGCACTGTACCTTTTTTTCTGAGCGTGTACTCAGAACTTAAATATATAATTACACTGTAACAATGACACCTTAAACTAAAGTGTAACCCCAAACCCTAACCCTGTAATAAGTACATGTTAATTAATATTACTCAGTACTTATTTGTGTAACTACATTGTAACAATGACACCTTAAATAGTCAGGTCGCACAGTTTGGGGAACATATATTCACTACTATTAACTACGACTTTTGCCTCAAACTCAAGCTTATAATAGTTAGTAAGGTAGTTGTTGTAGTGGTTAAGTTAGGTATTGGGTAGGATTAGGGAATGTAGAATATTATTATGCAGAATAAGGCATTAATATGCACTTTATAAGTACTAATAACTAGTTATTAGTGAGAATTTGTCCCCAAACTAAAGTGTTACAGTACGTTTCACTTCTATGCATTTATTTGTACAGTATTAAAGCAGAGATACAATGTACTTCTTTTTACATACAACATGTTTCTGCAAAACGAAATGATCACAAAATTCATATTTGCAGCAACCAAGACTCCAAATAAACACAGTGCATAAATATCCCATGTTCACATTATAGGAAAAGTTCCCATTTAGCCATGTCTCTGTTATTATATTATTACAATAGTATGTGTAAATTATGGTTATGGTATTTTAAGGTGTCGTTGTTACTGTGTAATTATATATTTAAGTACTCAGTAATATTAATGAACTACATGTATTTACTATAGGACTAGGGGTTGGTTTAGGGTTAGTTACTTGTAATTATGCATAATTTACTGTTATTACTATGGTAAGTACATGTAATATATGTAACAATGACACTGTAAAATAAAATGTTACCTAAATTATAATAGTTTGCATACTATTAATATACAATTTTCAATAGTATGTGGAAAATTACAGATATAATTAAAGTGTAATAACACGTATGCACACCATACATAAATACACAGTACATTTTTAAGATACGCACACAATAAAGACACCATATTTTGTAAAGTCTGTACATATATAATGCACTTTATATTTATTGACTGTATATATTGTCAAGAGTAACCATAATGCATTATTGTGAATCTGTTCTCTCATGCATATATCTAAGGATTGAACATTGAGCATTTCAATAGCATGTTTCTCTCTGAGAAATAGTAAACATTCAAACACAGAAGAGTTATCATGTGCTGCCCCCTATTGGACATCTCTTGTAAGTGAGCTCTACCCCTGCATGCAAGCCCAAACACTAGTGCACTTCAGGACGTCAGCAGTGCAGTGAAACAAGAACAGACTCTTTCAGTGAGTGACTGGAGCAGCATTACTCTGCGGCGTGATCTAGTGTGTCATTCGTTCAGGATGCACATGAAACATGCTCAGGAAACCTTCTATAATCTATAGAAGGCCAATGCAGATCACAAACAGCCAAAAGATCAGCATCTGTCCTTTAGCTCCTGTGCTCTGCCTATTTACTAACAACTGCAGTGCTTATGGTGTGTGTGTGTGTGTGTGTGAGTGTGAAGGGGGTCTGTGATTGTTTGATAGATTTATCTATTATTTGATACATTTAGCTTTTTTGTTATGTGTAATGTAAATGGAAAATAACTTGTAAAATACAAGATTCATTTAGCATTGAAATATCATCCAATTGGCAATTGTTCATCACTGTTGCCATATAATGGGTATATAATAGGGGTGTTGTGGTACATGTATTCGCCCTGAACCGTCACGGTTTGGTGCATACAGTCAGACGACGAATACAGTCAGTCACAGGCGATCCACACGCCAAACCAGAAGGGGGCGCTCACAGTAATGCAACGCTGTTTGCTAATCGCCACAACAGGAAAAAGAATAGAAGAAAAAAAGACGATCTATGCACCAACCCAAAACAATGCTGTGCTCGAAATCGCCCCCTCATTCTCTGTTGCTTACATTTACTCCACTTATTTAGTCAACTTGAAGGAGTAAATGAAAACGGGTGAGTGAATTTGGACACTGAGTGCACCAGAAAGTTTGTGCTGTAACCGGCAGCTCCAGTAGTAATGAAAAGATTTACCTTGAACTTTGCCATGGAACTAGCATGTGTAACCCTTAATTAAAGGGGTCATGAATTTTCCTTCAACTTTTGATATATAAAAGGTCATCATAATATAAGAATATCCTGTAAGTTTCGGAGCTGAAAACTTCCTTGTTCCCCAAGAAAAAAACTTCCAAGAAAAGCTTTTATTGACAGCTGGCTCATCAAAAGAGAGTTTTTCAAGAGAGAATTTTCTTCCCTGTGATGTGAAACGCCGCCTCAACAGAAGACCAACGCCTAATTCTGTAGCCCCGCCCACGACTCATGCCTGACATAAATAACACAGGCCTATGTGGTGCTCAGATCGAGCTACCAAGCAATAAACATGCTGTGGAAGATTACAAAATAATGTGCAGTGTCTGGTTGTGGAAGAACATAGTCAATGCATAAGCTTCCTTCGGTTTCCAATTTTAGTAATGAGGTTGAGCTTTATTTTTAATGAAGTTCCAGCTCACGTGGGTAAGACATTGCGCGTTTGTTCGCTTCATTTCACCACAGAATCGTTTGTAAACAAGACACAGGTCGAGACTGGACTTGCAGACATAATGAGATTTTTAAAATGATGCTGTGCCTTCTAAATTGGATCCGACAGGAATGGTGCAACACACTTATGTGAGTAAAAGATATAAATATAAAAATATTTTTATATGTAATAGAATTGCATCGTTACAGATCGTTTGATATCTACTGATTACATGTACATGTCTAAATAAACATAATTAACGATAACGTATACCAAGTTGTCACAGACTGGAGTATCCTTTGTATTTGAGGTGTTGTTGGTTCATTGTCCTGCAATTCGTGATCAGACTCAGACATGTATGGGCCAGGGCTTGCAAAATCGCTAGCCCGACGTCCCGGGGCTATGTGTTTTACAGTCGGGCTACCAAGAGCTATCACCGGCCTGCCCGACGGGCTATCTTAAATAGTGAAATAACATTCCTTTCTTGATGTTCACTCTCTTGACTTGATATATGAAGGGAAATTACAATCGCGGAAGTTTTGCTGATGCATGTCCTTGGCTTGTGTGTGTGTGTGTGTGTTAGTGATGTGCAGTTCATGGTTATAGCCATGAAAACAATTTGCCATTGTGCCGAATTGTGTCGTGGAAGTCTCACTAAAGTCCAGTGATGAAATATGCGTGTCCTGGAAATTGGAAGCCGCAGGTGCCGCTTCACTCGAGAGCTGCTTTTCAGTTTTGTATCTGATTGTGACCAAATACCATTTGTTTTTTTATCAGCCCTTCAAAAAATAGTAGGCTGTAATAGGCTGTACTGCACCAACTAGAGGACTAAATGCTGCTAGGTGGAGCAAACTTTAATTTGAAAATAAACTGTCTGTTCAAAATAAATGAAAAGAAACCTAGCACTGGGGATTTGTTGCTTTTTTTGTACCGAACTCATATCAAACCGTCACCCCAAAACCAAGGTATACGTACCGAACCGTGACTTCTGTGTACCGTCACACCCCTACTATATAAGTTAAATTAGAGCTTAAATAATAAATAGCTGATCTTTACCATTCCTTCACAGTTTTGAAATCACCTCCTTCACCGATCAGAGGTCAGATATCAGGGATGTTGATTGGAACAATAAAGAAAGAGTAAGAGAGTGCGTGTGAATAGTGTAAGTGAAAGCGAATAGAAACCTGAAAGAAGTTGGATTGCATCTTTGTTAGTAAATCTGATTTCTTTGTTGCAGCCTGAGCCGCACAAATAATCAGAGAGAGTGACTTGTGATATTCTACGATGGACAGATAGAGACAGATGAGAGGCGAGCAGGCTACCTTCAGCAGGTGGAAATTGAACTGACAGGCCTATAAGAGGGAAAAAACTGGCACATTAGTCGGCTAACTGAGGACTGAGAAGACAGAGCAGATCTTTTCTCTTAAGAAAGGCAGGAGACAAATGTCACTGAACAGGGAGAGAGGATCAGTCAAACCAACACGAACTAATCACTTACTCTCAGACAAATGACACATGCATTGACAAAGGAAGATGGCACACAGAAAGAAGTTTTACCAGATTGTCCAGATTTGGGTGATATTTGACATGATTTCTGCTCGTTGATGCTAAAGCAGTATTTGAAACAAAAGGATGGCTGACTAAGTCCTTGCTTTTTCAAAACAGATCCACAATTTTGTATAATGCACGATGCATCAGCAAGATGAGATTTGTACTTGGATGCTTGTCACACCACATTTTTCAATTTAGCCTTACAAATATAGGGCCCTATTTTAACGCTCTGAGAGCAGGGTCTGAAGCTCATGACGCAGGTCCGAATCCATTTTTGCTAGTTTAACGACGGAAAAAAACGGTTGGCACGCCCGGCGCATGACCCAAAATGGTCTAGTCTCTTAATGAGTCATGGGTGTGTTTTGGGTGTAAATTGCAATAAACCAATCAGAGTCTCATCTCCCATTCCCTTTAAAAGCCAGTTGCACTCGCACCATGGCGGATTCACTATTCACATGGAGGAAAGACAGAACAGAGAGGAATCCTTTTATTTTTAATATTTAAATATGTGTGTGTTGCTGCGCGCCCGTGTGTGTAATAATCAGAGTGTACACGTGTTGTGCACCACCTATAGGCTCATATTACTAACACACCCTTTAAATAACACAAAAAATACTGCACTATTGACTTTAGAGCAGGTTTGTGTTGGTCAATGGCGCAGTCGTTTTCAGTTCCTCACAATAGCAACGCTCCAACAATGCTCCTGAACACACCTGGTGTTCAGACCAGCAGCCCATGGGTGAACAGATGCGCCAGTGCATTTGAGCTGGATGTGAAAATGATAACTGCGTTGGGCTGAAACTAGCAAAAAAACACTTGCGTCACACCTGGCATCACATGATAGGGCCCATAAAGTGTAAAGCCTCACTGATAAATAATCTGAACTGTTTTGTTTGTTGTAGATCCATTGCAAGTTTGCTGCAAATATAGATTGTGCATAGGTAGTTCAGAAAAAAAAATGTAATGAGCTGTCAATTGGCTGTTACCCTTGTTACAGAGAGAGAGAGGTAAAACACAAAAAGGAGGTGAAAAAATGAAACAAAAACAATTTGAGTTTCCAGAAAGAGAGACACAGACACAGAGAGCCAAACACTCGTATAATAAGTAAACACTTGACAAAAAGATCTCAGCGCCTGCCGTGTCCCTGGCATAGAAACTTTGGAGACCCTACCCAAGGCTTTGGTCTTTGAGAGTCACAATCTAGTCTAAACCGTATTTGTGTGTCCACAGGTTCACGTCAGCAGACAAGCTATGATGCAGCACTGCTGTTATTTGTCCTGAATGAGTGTGTTTGAAGAGCTGTGGAGAGAAACACCCATTCTCACCTCAAACTTGTGCCGCAGCTCCAGGTTAATGTCACTCTCCTCCGGGATGGGCACGTTGTAGTACTCACCCTCCTCCTGGTTTAACATCTTATACCTGTCAGACACCACAGAATGTCACATACATCTGAAACATCAAAGAAATACCCATATATTACCATGGTACAGTCCACACAAACGTGTGGTACAGTAATAGTAGCGTGCTTTTTTAGTCAAGTCACCAGCTAGTTTCAAAGCAGCTTCACAGTGATAACCAAGAAAGAATGATGCAAACTTCATCAAATATGAGACAAGTTTAAATTGTACTCTAGTGTTGCTATTCAGCTCAAGTCAGTTCAGTGTTGATTCATTTCAGTTAATTATGAAACTAAGTCGAATCAGTCATCGTCCAACTCAATTCAGTTCAAGTTTGGTTCTCATCCAAACGTGAAATTGATAATATTACTTAATATTAAGTGTTTTTTAAACCCAAACTAAGCAAGTCAGAGGTGACAGTGGTAAGGTGACAGAAATAAATTTAAAAAAACATATTTAATAAAGATACACCGATCAGGCATAACATTATGATCACTGACAGGAGAAGTGAATAACACTGATTATCTCTTCATCACGGCACCTGTTAGTGGGTGGGATATATTAGGCAGCAAGTGAACATTTTGTCCTCAAAGTTGATGTGTTAGAAAAATGGGCAAGCGTAAGGATTTGAGCGAGTTTGACAAGGGCCAAATTGTGATGGCTAGACAACTGGGTCAGAGCATCTCCAAAACTGCAGCTCTTGTGGGGTGTTCCCGGTCTGCAGTGGTCAGGATCTGTCAAAAGTGCTCCAAGGAAGGAACAGTGGTGAACCAGCCACAGGGTCATGGGTGGCCAAGGCACATTGATGCACGTAAGGAGTGAAGGCTGGCCCGTGAGGTCCGATCAAACAGACGAGCTACTGGAGCTCAAATTGCTCAAGAAGTTAATGCTGGTTCTGATAGAAAGGTGTCAGAATACACAGAGCATCACAGTTTGTTGCGACCAACCCAATATTAGGTCATAATGTTATGTCTGATCGGTGTATATGCATTTACTTACAGCATAAAGGTAAATAAAACTCTGCGAGGCATAAACAAAACCAATATGTGTTCAAATGCTTGAGTGCAGCCCCTGAATGACTGAACACTGTCATCTGTTGTTTTCTGGCTTTAGTAACAGAGACCGAACTTCCTGTTGTCATAAACATGACATCATAAAGCTGAGGCAGCGGATCTGGAGTGTGTGTGTGTGTGTGTGTGTGTGTGTGTGTGTGTGTGTGTGTGTGTGTGTGTGTGTGTGTGTGTGTGTGTGTGTGTGTGTGTGTGTGTGTGTGTGTGTGTGTGTGTGTGTGTGTGTGTGTGTGTGTGTGTGTGAGTGTGTGAGTGTGTGTGTGTGTGAGAGTGTGTGAGTGAGAGTGTGTGAGTGAGAGAGAGAGAGAGAGAGAGAGAGAGAGAGAGAGAGAGAGAGAGAGGGGAGAGGGAGAGAGGGAGAGGAGAGGGAGAGGGAGAGGGAGAGGGAGAGTGAGAGGTGTGAGTGTGTGTATGAGACTGTGTGTGTGTGTGTGTGTGTGTATGTGCGTGCTTGTTTTTGTGACATATCAGGACACAAATGTGTATAATGACATGGGTATGACAGGTATTACAAGGATAGGGTGACTTATGAGGACATTACCCATGTGCCCATTTTTCAAAAGGCTTATAAATCATACGGAATGAGTTTTTTTGGGGAGAAAGTAAAAATGTGCAGTTTCCTGTTACGGGTAGGTTTAGGGGTAGTGTGTGTGTGTGTGTGTGATGGGTAGGTTTAGGGGTAGTGTGTGTGTGTGTGTGTGTCTGAGTGTGTCTGTGTGTGTGTGTGTGTGTGTGTGTGTGTGATGGGTAGGTTTAGGGGTAGTGTGTGTGTGTGTGTGTGTGTGTGTGTGTGTGTGTGTGTGTGTGTGTGTGTGTGTGTGTGTGTGTGTGTGTGTGTGTGATGGGTAGGTTTAGGGGTAGTGTGTGTGTGTGTGTCTGAGTGTGTCTGTGTGTGTGTGTGTGTGTGTGTGTGTGTGATGGGTAGGTTTAGGGGTAGTGTGTGTGTGTGTCTGAGTGTGTGTGTGTGTGTGTGTGTGTGTGTGTGTGTGTGGGTAGGTTTAGGGGTTGTGTGTGTCTGTGTGTGTGTGTGTGTGTGTGATGGGTAGGTTTAGGTTCAGGGGTAGTGTTTGTGTGTGTGTGTGTGATGGGTAGGTTTAGGTTTAGGGTGTTTGTGTGTGTGTGTGTGTGTGTGTGTGTGTGTGATGGGTAGGTTTAGGTTTAGGGGTAGTGTTTGTGTGTGTGTGTGTGTGTGTGTGTGTGTGTGTGTGTGTGTGATGGGTAGGTTTAGGTTTAGGGGTAGTGTGTGTGTGTGTGTGTGTGTGTGTGTGTGTGTGTGTGTGTGTGTGTGTTGTGTGTGTGTGTGTGTGTGTGTGTGTGTGTGTGTGTGTGTGTGTGTGTGTGTGTGTGTGTGTGTGTGTGTGTGTGTGTGTGTGTGTGTGTGTGTGTGTGTGTGTGAGTGTGAGTGTGATGGGTAGGTTTAAAAACGTTTGTACGTTTGTACGGTATAAAAACCATTACGCCTATGGAATGTCCCCAAAACAAAAACAAACGAGTGTGTGTGAGTGTGTGTGTGTGTTTCTCTCACATACACATGTTTGTTGAAGGGTTTCACAGAGGAACCTCATGACGGCAAAAAACGATTTTCTTACTCAGGATTTTTGTCCTGTTTTACATTACAAATACCTAAACATTCTTAAGCAACATGACAATCATATTAAGACTTGTTTTGTGAAAAAACATCAGAATTAAGTGAAATTATCCTCAAAACAAGTAGAAATACTATACATCTGTCAGTGGGGTAAAAATAAAGCTAACTGAGACACAGGAAACAGGAAAGTGTGGTGTGTGGCTCTGTAAATATGGGATATTTATTTGCAGTCCTAGCCAAGATAATCTTTCTTGTGCCATTGACAAATGTTTTAAACATAAACTCACTTACTTTTGGTAAACCTTTCAGAAAACAAAAGCAGTTTGGC
>CM031945.1:28454318-28660797 GCA_018749465.1 Paracanthobrama guichenoti
GATAGGATAGCGTCTTGCAGTTGATGGAGATTTGTGGGATGCACATCCAGGGCACAGCTCCGTTCCACCACATCCCAAAGATGCTCTATTGGGTTGAGATCTGGTGACTGTGGGGGCCATTTTAGTACAGTGAACTCATTGTCATGTTCAAGAAACCAATTTGAAATGATTCGAGCTTTGTGACATGGTGCATTATCCTGCTGGAAGTAGCCATCAGAGAATGGGTACATGGTGGTCATAAAGGGATGGACATGGTCAGAAACAATGCTCAGGTAGGCCGTGGCATTTAAACGATGCCCAATTGGCACTAAGGGGCCTAAAGTGTGCCAAGAAAACATCCCCCACACCATTACACCACCACCACCAGCCTGCACAGTGGTAACAAGGCATGATGGATCCATGTTCTCATTCTGTTTACACCAAATTCTGACTCTACCATCTGAATGCCTCAACAGAAATCGAGACTCATCAGACCAGGCAACATTTTTCCAGTCTTCAACTGTCCAATTTTGGTGAGTTCGTGCAAATTGTAGCCTCTTTTTCCTATTTGTAGTGGAGATGAGTGGTACCCGGTGGGGTCTTCTGCTGTTCTAGCCCATCCGCCTCAAGGTTGTGCGTGTTGTGGCTTCACAAATGCTTTGCTGCATACCTTGGTTGTAACGAGTGGTTATTTCAGTCAAAGTTGCTCTTCTATCAGCTTGAATCAGTCGGCCCATTCTCCTCTGACCTCTAGCACCAACAAGGCATTTTCGCCCACAGGACTGCCGCATACTGGATGTTTTTCCCTTTTCACACCATTCTTTGTAAACAATAGAAATGGTTGTGCGTGAAAATCACAGTAATTGAGCAGATTGTGAAATACTCAGACCGGCCCGTCTGGCACCAACAACCATGCCACGCTCAAGATTGCTTAAATCACCTTTCTTTCCCATTCTGACATTGAGTTTGGAGTTCAGGAGATTGTCTTGACCAGGACCACACCCCTAAATGCATTGAAGCAACTGCCATGTGATTGGTTGATTAGATAATTGCATTAATGAGAAAATGAACAGGTGTTCCTAATAATCCTTTAGGTGAGTGTGTGTATGTGTATATATATATATATATATATATATATATATATATATATATATATATATATATATATATATATATATACACACATATATTCACAGGAGTGTCCTGACCAAGACAGCAGCACAATTAGTTTCAATCACAGGTTTACGGAAGAACGATAAAAATTAAAACACTTAAAAACAATTGAGTCATCTTTGAGTGACCGAATAGTAGATTCAAAATGTTCCATTGTAATTTTTGCATACATAAAAGCCATGTTCCCCAGTTCAGTTCGGACAAAAGAGACAAAAAGAGTATAACAGTCTTGAGAACAGAGGGAATATTTCCTAACACTTTTCTGTTGAATGAGACAACAAAATTATGAAGGCAACAATCCCGAAATAGTTTAATAAATAAATACCCATGCGTTTTCCTTCTAATGGACAGAGAAGGCCAAGCAACTGTTATACAAAGTACAATGATGAGCTGAAGGTTTGCAGTCTGATATAAATCTCATCAAAGTGATACACTACACCTCCGCAATCAAGTACAGGGAGAAAGGTACAGGGAGAAACAACATTCTTTCTTACATTAAATTGAAAAACAAAACTTCTTTCTAAAATTAAACCTAATCTTATTTTTTATTTAATTGAGTTATGTGAGAGCTAAAATATGCATGATCAACAATGATACCAAGATATTTATACTCTTTTACTAACTTACACATTTATACACATTTCCTTGTAAGGTCTAGAGAGAAATTGAATTACTTACTATTTTCTTTGAGCTTGAAAATAACATATATTTTTGGTTTTATCAGCAGTCATAACAAGTTTTAGAGTATGAAGCCATGACTGAATGACATCAAAATCCAACTGAAGCATATGCAGGGCTTACTGTTTAGAAGACACACTAGAAAGATGACAGTGTCATCTGCATAAAAGTGAAAATTAGCATCCTGAATATCGCAATCAAGAATAGTAAATAAAAGGGGTGCCAACACAGATCCTCAGGGAACACCTTTAACAGTCTCCAATAGATCATTTACCTTCAGCCTGTACACATCGAGTTCTTCCACTTAAATAGCTTTTAAACCAGAAAATAAGATGTTTTGATAAGCCAACACTCTTTAATCTATGCTGCAATATTTCATGATCCACTGTGTCGAAAGCCTTTGATTAAATCAATAAAAAGGGAAGCGCAATAATCACCTTTATCCACAGATTCCACTGTATAATTTAAAACCGTCAGAGCGGCTGTTGTGTGTTTTTTACGAAACCCTGATTGATTATAGGACTTTGTTTACATTCAAATAACATGCCAACTGTTCACTAATAAGACTTTCTAAAAAAAAAAATTATTGGACATAAAGCTTTGAGAATGGCCTGTATTTATCTAATATAGTGGAATCTCCCCTTTTAAATGGATAGCTCACCCAAAAATTAAAATTACCCCATGATTTACTCCCCCTCAAGCCAGGCGTATATGACATTCTTCTTTCAGACGAATACAATCAGTTATATTCAAAAATGTCCTGGCTCTTCCAAGCTTTATAATGGCAGTGAATGGCAGCCCAAAATGTTTAAAGTGCATCTATCTATTATAAAAGTGCTCCACATGGTGAAGCGATGCGTTTGTGTTGTGTCTACCACCTAGGGCTGGCTGATTTGGCAAAAAAAAAATTTTTTTTTATTATTTATTTATTTATTTTCCAGAACAACTGACCGATTCACAATTCAGATTTAGATTTAATTTATTTTTATTTTTTTTTATGTTTAACTAGTTAACTTAAAAAACATTAAAAAAAAACTAAAAACATCTGGTTAAAGTTTTTCTGTTTTTCTAAAGCTCCAATCTCCTCCCGGAAATCCCAAAAAAGTCTGTTAGTTCCTCAGTGACAACTGATGCGGAAAGTGTAACACCTCTCTCAGTTCAAAGCACTTACGTTATGTCATCGTCGCGCCAGTTACACTTTTTCCATAAATTGAATACAGAAGGTGGTCCGCCGGAAGCTAGATAGTGTTAAATATGGATATGTTTCTTACTCAAACCCATCAATTTGCTTCAGAAGGCCTTTATTAACCCCTGGAGCCGTGTGGAGTACGTTTATGATGGATGGATGCACTTTTTTGGGCTTCAAGTTTTGTGCTACCATTCACTGCCATTATAAAGCTTGGATTAACCAGGACATTTACTAATATAACTCTGATTGTGTCCATCTAAAAGAAGAAAGTCATATACACCTAGAATGGCTTGAGGTGAGTAAATCATGGGCTAATTTTCTTTTTTGGGTGAACTATCCATTTAATAAGGGAACAACAAAAGCTGATTTTCAAATAACACCAGCGTCTAATGAAAGATTAAAAGATAAGAAATATTAGTAGTTGAGTAGTTGAGTTGAGACATTAGTAGTAGACATTTGTATTATTTCTTTCTAAAAGCAGGCTGAGTCTGAATGAACATCACAGTTTGTGAGTGCATGCAGCTGAAAAGAGGTGTTTGGATTCATGTGCAATGCATGATGAACAGGATTATTGAGCCTTTCTCTTTCCGAATTCCAGCCGTTTCTGTCTGCCTGTGTGATGGTGTTTTTTTCGAATGTTGCAGAATGTTTGGGATGCCAGAATATTAGGCAGTGGAATGAAGGCAGTGTAAACACAGAGACCTCAGTGACCCACCAGCCCACACCTGACTGTTTTTCCCATAAAACCCTCTCCTGCATAACAGGAGAATGTCACAGTCAGACAGAGCTTCAACTCATGATGCTGCTTTACTGCTTTCCTTTGGTGCTGCGTCAGTAACTGACTCAATGGAAGCCCGTATAGAATCACGGCAAATCATTGGCGTTGCCTCAAAAGAATGCACCCGTGCCATTACTCATCAGATTTCTCCTCTTCAGGGAGACTGAAGCATTCTGCCCATGCTTTATTTAGCTTATTCGTTTTATAATGTTTCACGGCAGGTGCAATTACATCTCCTCAGGGTGGAATACAAAGGCTACATTCACACTGTCAGTCCAAATCTGTGCATCTGATTGGAATCTGATCTAAATTATTGACTGTCCACACTGTGAATCGTGTGTGTGTCCAGTGGCGCTCTTTTATTTTGTGGAATATCTGCTTTGGTTTCTATGGCAATGATGTTGTGTTGGTTTAAGCCAAAATCAACAACAACCATAACATGGAGGGGTTTGCAATACAGATGTTGTCTTGTTTACAACATGACAATGTGTAGCCGCTGGACCGCTGTGTCTTCTGAGGCAGCGGCAGAACCGTATTCGGTAACACTTTAGAATACAGTTCCGTCATTAATGAATAACTACACAGGAATAAATGAGTAATGCACTATTAACATTGTAGTAACTACTATTAACTAACTAGAAATTCTTAATAAATTAATAAATATTTTTATTCATTTGCGGCAAACAATCATTTGCCGCCCATTCTATCTGCCGAGGGAGTTTTCTGCGGTTGTCGCGACCGCCGTTTACATCCCACCGCAGGCAGACACAGCGCTGGCTTTATCTGGCCTTCATGATGTTGCCAGCGGCATCATAAACAATCATCCCGACGCGGCGTTCATTGTCGCGGGCGATTTTAACAAAGCAAACCTAAAGAAAGTCCTGCCAAACTTTCATCAGCACGTCTCCTGCCCCACACGAGGAGCAAACACACTGGATCATTGCTACACCCCGTTTAAGAACGCCTATAAAGCGCGGTCACTTCCAGCGTTTGGCAAATCGGATCATGCTGCCATTTTCCTCACTCCCGAATACAAACAAAAGCTCCTCCAGGAACCCCCGGTGAGGCGGGAAGTTAAGCGTTGGTCGCCCCACTCAGAGACCGTGCTACAGGCAGCTCTTGATGATGTTGACTGGGACATGTTCCAAGCGAGTTCAGCTGACGTCAGCGAGTTCACAGATTTGCTTCATCAACAGGCTTACAGAGCAAGCCACGCAAACAATAACAATAACGTCCTTCTCAAATCAGAAACCGTGGGTGGACAATTCAATCCGCGCGGCAGTGAACGCACGCACTGCTGCTTACAACGCCGGTCTCCTATCGGGAAACATGACTGAATACAGAACGTCCTGTTATGCTCTGCGGCGTGCAGTTAAAGCCGCAAAGCTCCGATATAAAGACCGAGTGGAGTCTCATTTCCAACTCAACGACTCGCGGCGCATGTGGCAATGTCTGAGGTCCATCTGCTCCTTTGGATCTAAATCCTCTGCAGAGGTGAACGCTGACCCGTTGCTCGTGAACGAGTTAAACTCTTTCTCGCCGCTTTGACTGTAACGCGCGTAACGCGACTCCGCCAAGTGGCGCGTTAGAGGAAATTACTCAGAGCAGTAACAACCACGTGATCTCTGTCTCAGAGGATGAAGTTCGGAGAGCACTCAAGCGTGTGGACGTCAGGAAAGCTGCCGGGCCAGATGGTATTTCAGGTCGTGTTCTGCGGTCCTGTGCTGATCAGCTTGCCGGGTTGTTTACATCTATCTTTAATGAGTCCCTCGCTACATCTGTGGTCCCCACCTCCTTCAAAAAATCCACCATCATCCCTGTCCCTAAGAACAGTAAACCCTCTTGCCTAAATGACTATCGTCCAGTGGCTCTCACGTCTATAGTCATGAAGGTCTTTGAGAGACTCATTAAAAACACCATTTGCGCCTTCATTCCTGACACTTTGGACCCTCTTCAGTTTGCCTATCGTCCCAATAGATCGACTGAAGATGCCATCTCTCATGTCCTCCACTCCTCCCTCACTCACATCGACAGCAAAAGTGGGAACTACATAAGGCTGCTATTTATTGACTATAGCTCAGCCTTTAACACCATAGTTCCCACCAAGCTAACCTCCAAACTCCTGGATCTCGGCCTGAATCCTTCTCTCTGCCACTGGATTGAGGACTTCCTCACTGGCAGGCCTCAGGTGGTGAGAATAGGCCAGTCCACCTCCTCCTCCATCACCCTGAGTGTGGGAGCTCCACAGGGCTGTGTCCTGAGTCCCCTGCTCTACTCTCTCTACACGCATGACTGTTTGTCCACACACAGCTCCACCTCTATCATCAAATTTGCTGATGATACTGTTGTCCTGGGCCTCATTTCCAACAACAATGAGACGGCATACTTGGACGAGGTGGAGCATCTAACATCATGGTGCCAGGACAACTGTCTCTCTCTGAATGTTGGCAAGACCAAAGAAATGATTGTGGACTTCAGGAAGAGACAGCAACGGACATACTCCCACCTCATGATCAGCGGGTCACCAGTAGAGAGAGTGAGCAGCTTCAAGTACCTGGGTGTAAACATCTCCGAGGACCTGACCTGGACTGCTCACATTCAGACACAGGTGAAAAAAGCCAGGCAAAGACTGTACCACCTGCGCCAGCTGAGGAAATTCAGGGTTTCACCAGCTATCCTGAAAACTTTCTATTTAGGGGCGATAGAAAGTGTATTAACTCAGTGCATCACAGCGTGGTATGGGCAACAGCCCATGCCATGACCGCAAAGCCCTGCAAAGAGTCGTGCGCTTATCCGAGCGTATCTCAGGGTCAGCTCTCCCGTCTCTGCAGGACGTCTACACCAAATGCTGCAAAGGTAGAGCTACTAAGATCATCAAGGACTATAATCACCCTGCAAACCCTCATTTCACGCTGCTGCCATCTGGTAAGCGCTTCCGAAGCCTGATGGCCAAAACTGAGAGACTCAGGAGGAGCTTCTTCCCCCAGGCCATCAGACTCCTGAACTTAACGTCACGTGACTTCACTTCAGGATAAACATCGATACACTGTCATTGCACTGCACTTTCTGTTCTCGTTGTTACTGTGTAACAACCTGTTATAAACCTGTTTGCACATTATACTCTTTATACATTTGTTAACCACATATTTATAAGTCTACAGTTTACTCACTGCACAGTTTACTTCAATTATTTTATTCCACTTTATCCTTATTTTTACTTTTTTTCTCTTGACTTGATTATTTATAATTCTACAGATATAGACATATATATATATATAGTACTTTTTTTATATCCTATTTCTATTATAATTTCCTCCTTGTGTTTTTAACTGTGAATTTGCACTGTCCATGGAGCGGACCTGTTTACATTTCACTGCCGGTTGTATATTCTGTATATAACTGTGTATGTGACAAATAAAACTCTTGAATCTTGAATCTTGAAATAAGTAATAGTGCTCAGTTGAATGTGGTAGTTTACTATTAGTTAATCAATAACTACTATTTTTTCACACTACCCAGAAGACTACTAAGAACTACTATATACAGGTTCATAATAAATGTGAATAATGCATAATATATAGTGAAGTTAATAGTAATTAGTAATGACTCAAGTATTACCAAATCCTTCAGTAGGAATTACTAATTATTTGGATCAGTATTCTAAAGTGAAAAACATAATAACTCTAGTAAAGTCATTGTACAGACATCCCTGTGCCCCCCTCCAGACCGAGGGAGACGGACTTGATGATACTATAATTTTGTGTAATTTTCTCACTCAAACCCCTGCCGCTGCTTCTGCTACTGATCTCTTTTAGAAGGGAAAGCTGCCCATAACTGCTGGTCTAGGATCTGATTTCTTCATAATAATAGCATATTATTAGTGACAGTTGGCAAAAGATCCAGTGCATCTGTGTTTGTGCTCATCAAATGATTCAATTTCCAATGTGTTTTTGCTTCAGTGAGTAATGTAGTCAATCACAGACATGTTTGTTGATCTCTTGAACGCAATGGCCTCTCTAAGTGTAGACATGATGTAAATGAGAGATTCATTGTGCTGTCAGCTTCACTGATTAATGTAACGGGACTGTGATCACGTTCATTGAATGAGTGACAGCTTTAGTGATTATAATGGGAGCGGGGGATATATTTTCATAAAAATATATTTTCTATATCTTTTCTAAATATATCTTTTGAAAGATATATTTTCATATTCAGATCGTCCTAAAATGTCAGGACAGACAACAAGCCAGGTGGAAGTTGGTGAAGTTAAATCTGGAAACAGATCTTCCCTCAAGGTATGGGTTGAGGCCCAGAGAATGGAGATTGTATCTTCAGGTAGACTTCAGAGAAATCTGAGAGTCAGAACCTGAGACGAAGCCAGGGGTCAACACCGAGACAGGCAGTCTTGATGTCCGGGGTGTTCTGGCAAATCAGAAGGCTGGAGTAACACAGAGTAACCAAATTACAAAACTGACAAACTGAGAAGACAAGAGATGAGAGCAAATTCAAGAAACCATGGCAAAGCATACTGTTTTATTTCATGAAAACCATTACAAAAAAATCTAACCAAGTAAAACTCTAGATAAATGATGTGAGCAAAGTGTAAGTGCTAAATTGTCAGGATGTCTATGCTAAACTCCATCATAATGTAATTTAACTGCTCCCTGCCATATCATGACCAGGGCAAAGGGCAAGAACATGTAATGTTTGATGCTCAAGGACACATAAAGTCCACATTGAGCAATGGTCAGCACTTACTCAGCACAAAGAGAGTGGATTCCACTTTGAGATGGGCAGTGAAAGCTTTCAGGAAGACAAATATTATCATTTGTGATTGTGAAATACATTATATGTAATTAAGGTCAAACGAAGGCTTGTGTGTCTAACAGCTGTTAATGCAGCCATGCAGAGCAGCGCATGGGTTTGATTGACCAAACATGTCATGTGCAGTAACCAGGTCTGGTCAGCTGACACTGGGTCAATCAATCACTGAATCTTTCATGAGCACTGCTTTGCTGAAAATCTCAAAATGAAGCAAATACATTAAAACATCTCCAAAGTTAAAACAAACAAATGACCTTTAAGATTTATTGTTATTATTTTCATGATATTTAAACACAACAGACAGTTCCCCAACCCCCCACAGCCCCCTTTCACATTACCATTGCACTTTATGATCCTCATTAGACTCCCATTACTATAATACTGTAAAAATACATCATAGGGCTTTCACGCTCTGCTGGCTTCTGCTGCATGTGATAGCATTCTCCCAGGTCAAACATGCAGAGCTCAGTTGCAGTTTGGGTGCTGGCGAATGTCAAACCAGTTTCAGTAGTAAATATTTCATGCTCATGGCCAGTGTCGGTGCTGTGATCCTGTCTAAAGATACAGCACTGCCAGGCCACCATTGGCTAGTCATTGGCATCAACATATTAATATATTAATATAATAAAAACTCTTATCTTAACAATCTTATTTTACTTCACATTCAAAGCACATCATATGACCTAAATGACATCAAAAACAGAGTATAAATAAGTCAACCATTGATGTCCATTTAAAGGCACTTCTTTGAGCGAAGCACCTTAATATAAATCGAGAACACAACAACCAGTGGAGGTGTTATTATCTAATCTAATGGATCTTTTACTCGTTGTCCAGGTGATATCCTTTGCTATAGCAAAAGGTACAAAAAAACAATGTTTCTTTATGCTGTATTGATAACTATTTTAAAAATTAAAACATGTAAATGTCGATTTATTCATTTCAAGAAACAGGTTTAGGTCATATTTCACTCCAAAATCATATTGTGGTGAAATTACGGTTCTTTATGGTGTTGTTTTTAATTACTGTATTTCAGTGATTATGAGAATCATTGAGAAAATTAGGAAATTACAAAAAAAAAAACAAAAAAAAAAAATTGGAGTGAGGGAGGGAGCCATGGATGGATGGATAGATATATGTTTTAACAACTGTCTTCATCTCTCTTACCTTCTTCTTAGCTATGACATGGTCCATTATGGTCATTCCAACCAACTTCGACAAGCCAAAGCTATGGGGGACTACCTCATTGTTGGAGTGCACACTGACGGTGAGGATACACACACACACACACACACACACACACACACACACACACACACACACACACACACACACACACACTAATGGTGCCACACAGTGCTGCTTGATTGACAGAATGCTAGTCCTGCTTTGTCATTGCAGTCATTCCAGCAGTTCAGTTCACTGGGATGAGATAAGCACGCTTGAGACCATCCAGACATACTTCTGTTTTAATACATCAACTGTCACTGAGCAGCAAATGTGTAGACTGATCCCAGTGTCATGTCAGGCAGTGTTTGAACTGAGGGGAAGAACTAATGGATTATTTCTGTGAATACTTTTACTCGCACTAAATTGAGACGTTCTAAATCTCTAGTTCTTGACGTTTTCATATTACTTGAGTTTTAATTTTACAATGCACACTATAGTGCGCATCTACATCAGCATTGTCTTGTATTGTGCTTCTTTTTTCCGTTTGCATGGAGCAAGAATGTGTCACATGGATTACCCTTTGATTATGACAGAACAACAGGAAAACATTAGGGGGGCCTGCTGGAAGCATCAAAACTGATATTGTTGAACAAGCCAGTTTAAGATAAAGACTGATGCTAATGTCTCTCTCTTTGTGCAGATGAGATCTCTAAGCACAAAGGCCCTCCAGTGTTCACTCAGGCTGAGAGATATAAGATGGTGCGAGCCATCAAGTGGGTGGATGAGATCGTGGAGGGAGCTCCATACGTCACCACGCTTGAGACTCTGGACAAATATTGCTGTGATTTCTGTGTTCATGGAGGTCAGCGCTTAAGCATAATAACTGTCTAACCTGTGCTAAAATGTTGATACTTAAGTCTTTAATTTAAAGGTGCAGTGTGTAGTATTTATGAGGATCTATTGACAGAAATGCAATATAATATACCTTAGAATGAGCCATTTCAATCTACATACACCACGCCCTCTTGGCTGCGCACTTGTGATGCCGCGGCCACCCAGAAAGAATAAATGTCATGCAGACGACAGATGTGAAATGTGGGGAGAAATCCATTTGATTATAATTTAAATGAGAAATAATTGCAGTGCTCTGTTCAACCACTATATCTATAGTATAGTATCGCTATAGTGTTAGAACCAGCGAATGCGGTTTACAGGTTTCAGAGAAAGATGTCGCGTGTGAGTTATGTTTGCAGTCGAAATAGCTCAATATAAGAAGAGTTAATTCTTGAATCTTGAATCTTGAATCTTGAATCTTGAATCTTGAATTAAGTGGTGGAAATAACAGATGATGGGCACAGCACGGTAACAAAACAGACAAAACAGACCCATCACAAGAGTAGCGTGCAAACTCAAAACACCTCAGTAACACACAGTTTAAATAAATGTGTGTGTGGTTTGGATATAATATATCAGTTTAAATACTTCAATTAGTTTTTATATTATATTATAGGCTATTATAGTTATATTATATTGTAAGCCTAATAAAGAATTCATCTCACAAGGGGATTGTTTAGGGATCCTTGCCATTAAAAGTTTGAAAACCCCTTATATAGAAAATCTTGGAAATTCATAAGCAATAAACAAACATTTAATATTGATGGAATAACTACAAAATCACACTAAAACCATCTGTGTAACTAATTAATTTTATTTTATTTTTTTCAAATTATATTATATTATTATAAAGAATTTAACTGTCCTGGGGAGATTTTTAATAGTATTTCTTGGTAATAGTATTTGACTTGTATAGTTAACAGCACTGTAAAAAAAAAAAAAAAAAAAAAAAAAAAAAATCTCAGTCAACCTAAAATTTGCTTAATTTAGTGACTTCAGAATTAACAGTTTTTATTATTATTATTTAATATATCACTAAGTTACATCAAGGGTTAAATAAAATAGAAATGACACATTAAAGTTAAAAGTTAAAACTGCATGATGAAACCACGTTTTTGTGTGTGTTTACGTATGCTGTACAGGTCTCAGGTGACCAAAATGTCTGCCCAATAGAGAAAAGTTTTGCTCAACAAGAAAAGAAATTGCACCACGGGTCCCCTTACAGTGAAATCGCGATTTATTTATTTATTTATTTATTTATTTTTGCGCCGCCATGTTTCTACAGTAGCTCCAAACGGACAAACACTAGCCTGACAGACACCTGAGACCTGACAGATCTCTGCTGTCTCAGATGACCACATCTTTGTCCTGTATTGGCCACCGTAGCTTCTCTATGTACTTCGAAAGGAATGGGTGAGCAGGGGGCGGTTGCAATTCACAACCTCACCGCTAAATTTACACACTGCACCTTTAATAGTGTTTGTGTTTAATATTTTGAAACTGTTAGGGCCAGATTTACTAACAGCTTGCGCAAACCTTCTTTTGGCATTAAAAATACTGCTGTCAGGATTTACTAAAGACACGCAGTATTAAATTAGCGCTGAAAAGGCATGGACAGGGTAGGACTTTCTCTTTCAGATGCAAAATTTATGGGAAGAGAGTGTTTAAATGAATCATGAAAGGTGATTTACTAAGGTTTGAGCTTGTCAGTTTACTGGTGTTTGTGCCATTATTTACCATCCGTTTTGGATATATGTCTTAAACCAGACGCTAACTGGTAGATTGTGCTGGTCATTTTGGAAATGATCCGGTTGCGTCTGTGTTCTTTAATTTGTGTCGTCAGTAGATCACAAGCAGAACTGTCCACTCCTATCTGCGCTTTTATGGAATTACGCTCTCATGCTAATTTGCCCTGTTTAGTAAATCTGGCCCTTAGTTTCATTATGTCAACAACTTGTTCAAGTAACATCTCCTGCATCTGAGTAAAAACTGAGCTGAAGGGATCCAGAGCATCATTATTCTCCTCTGGAAATATAACATTCAATAACTTGCCCAGGTGTTGGTTCTCCATGCACAATATTTTGGGCACAGTATACCACACACCACTTGCTTGTCTTTTTGGCACTTCATGTAGGTTTAACCTACAATAAGAAGCACTAGAGTAAAATTGCATTGATTTTCACTAAAGACGCATCCTCAGGAAACTTCACTGTAATTCACTCTTGAATAAGCTTGACTGTGGTTCTGTCTCCACAGATGACATAACTCTTACTGTGGATGGAAAAGACACGTATGAAGAAGTTAAAGAGTCGGGTAGGTACAGGTAAGCCCCTTACACACCTCGCTTTAATGCTGCTACTGCTGTGCACGTTTAGTACGGCTCTCACTCAGAGTTGATCTTTGCAGAGAGTGCAAGAGAACCCAGGGTGTGTCCACTACTGACCTGGTTGGCCGCATGCTGCTTATGACCAAAGCTCATCACACCAACATGGTGAGGCCCGAAACATACAAAATTAATGAAAATATATGAGAGGCAGAGACCTTAAATCGTAGAGACCTCAAACTTGGCAGTATGGTCCCAATTGTGCACAAACATGTCCAACACTAGGTGGCACTATAATATCACTAAATTACACCATTTTGAATTTTCTGAAAAACTGTGGCTGTGTTCGAAATCACCCCTTATACCCTTAAAGGGATAGTTCACCCAAACATGAACATTTGATGTTTATCTGCTTACCCCCAGGGGATCCAAGATATAGGTGACTTTGTTTCTTCAGTAGAACAGAAATAAAGATTTTTAACTCCAACCGTTGCAGTCTGTCAGTCGTATAATGCATGTGAATGGTAACAGAATCTATGAGAGTAAAAAAACATGCACAGACAAATCTATATTAAACACTGTGGCTCGTGACGACACATTGATGTCTTAAGACACAAAACGATCAGTTTGTGTGAGAAACCGAACAGTATTTATATAATTTTTTACCTCTAATATGACACTATGTCCAACAGCTTTCAGTGTGCGATCACTTCCCGTGAGAAGAAACAAAGTCACCTATATCTTGGATGCCCTGGGGGTAAGCAGATAAACATCAAATTTTCATTTTTGGGCAAACTATCCCTTTAAGGTAGGGACACACCAATCCAACCAAAGTAGTAGCGCTGATGAAATCTGACTGTGTATAACCTGACAGCAGCTCAGAAGGATTTGATTTATTTAACTTTTCTTACATGCTGCTTAAGTAATACGATCTCTGTGTAGTATTTATGCATTCCAGGATTATACTAAATTATAATTTCTACAAAAATAGTACATTATTTATTCATTAATGTATTTACTTTTAGTTTACAGTTCTACAAAACATTTCACAATAAAGTCAGTTCAAATAAAACAGTTCATATAGTTACAGTTTAAAAGGTTAGAAGACTATTATGCACATATTATAGAAAAAAACGAAAAATTAAAAGGGCCTTAAGATAAATACTTCAGATAAATAAAAATTTGAGCTGCAAATGATTTCTTCAAATTAATTTGAAATTGTCCTATGACATGCGATTCATCTAAATTTCAATGTTGAGAGTCCACACTTAGCTACACCACATATATTACGATCTCATGCCTTACGACAGTACATTTTTTACACAGATTTTTTTACTTCTCTTTTACTCTAACAGTAAGAGGGAGTGATTTCTTTTGAAAGTCATTTGCCCCTTTTGACACCTGTGTTGCTGTAACTTTCAGTGAACATTCAAGATGGACTCAAGATACTGTAAAAACATCTTGGTTACATATGTAACCTTAGTTCCTTGAAGAGGGAACAAGACCTCATGCGCCTCTGCATGATTGCGTCGTGAAGCACGTATGGAATCAGTCCAGGAAACAACCAGGAAGCTATAAAGCATACCCAAACCAAACAGAGTTAGCTTCTGAAAGACCTGAAGCAGATCGTTCACTGGCATGCAGGGAGTATGGCAGGGCAATGCAGCATCTCGTAAACGAGACGTTCCCT
Source organism: Paracanthobrama guichenoti (assembly GCA_018749465.1). Lineage (NCBI taxonomy): Eukaryota > Metazoa > Chordata > Actinopteri > Cypriniformes > Gobionidae > Paracanthobrama > Paracanthobrama guichenoti. The sequence goes on from CM031945.1 coordinate 28,469,017, forward strand.
TTCAAGGGAACTCGCACTGCGTCGAAACACTGTAGGAACGCCATACCCGTGCCTCCATAAGAGCAAATGTCTGTCGGTATGAAATCTATGTGCACACTAAGACGATAGCACCTGCGCCCCTGGAGTGGAGCCAAGATCAAGTTCGTAGAACCTCACGAATGTGTGTGGTGAGGACCAGCCTGCTGCATCACAAACATCCTGGAAGGAAATTCCTGACAGTAGTGCTTTGGAAGCAGCCATACTCCTAGTAGAGTGGGGCCCGTACAGCCAATGGTGAAGGCTGACCTGCCGACTCATAAGCCAGTGAGATGACCTCGACTACCCACTTGCTCATCCTCTTCTTAGATGCCGTGCACCCCTTCTTGGGTGACCCAAAGCAAATTAACAGTTGTTTAGACTTTCTCCACAGGGCAGCTCTGTGGACATAAGCATCTAAGGTCTGACATCTGAAAGGGAGGAGGACAGAAGGCCTGCAGTACGATAGGTCTTACAGTATTAGTTGGAACCTTAGGAACAGTCTAGGGTGAAGAAAAGCCTTTACCATACCAGGTGCAAATTCCAAGCACGAGGGAGAGACCATGAGGGCTTGAATGTCTCCAGTTCTTTTGAGAGACAGGATAGCGAGGAGGAAAAAAAAGTTTCAGAGGTCTAAGCCTCAAGGTGCCATGAAACGGGTAACTAGAGGGTGTCTTCCCAATGACAAGCCACCCAAAGGAGTGTGGTAAGCAGGTAAGGCCTCCACATACACCTTTATTGTGGAGGGGGATAACCCTGCAGAGAATCGCTCCTGCAGGAACTCCAGCACTGCACCCACTGGGCAGTTGACTGTGTCCTGAGTTTCCTTGTGGATGGAGCTCTGGAGTGGAGGATGAACTTATGTGCTGGACCCCCTCAGAGGTCAAGCCCACAGTTTCCACAACTCTTGGCGGGGGTGAAGGATCGACCCACTCACCTGAGAGAGAAGGTCCCTCCTGGGTGGAATCTTCAGAAGAGAGCCGTCGAGGAGACGCTAGGTGTGAGAACCATACTCGGGCCAAATCTAATAAAAATTCTCCCATAGGACCTCCACCACCTCAGCCGAGCGACCACTCATTATCCGAGAACGCACACTACTAGTAATACAAAACACACAGGTCTGTTACATCCCAATAACAAGCTCCTATATTTCGCAGTAGATTCATTTATATTGATAAAAACGGGTAATATTAGGCTTGTTGCGATAGTCAGTGTTACCGGTGTTCAGGCATAACACTGGTTACATCACTTGCCAAACGCAGCACTGCCCCCACAGTCATTTTGATATTTTATAGTAGTAAAAATTTTTGTTCAGTTAGAGAACAGATTAACTACAATTAAAAATTGGAACGTGCCACGTGAGCCGAACGAGTCTCAGCACATCAGCAGCAGGAGTCAGATCTCATTCAGGAGCTGAATGACAAAATGATCGTGTAAGATTTGGTTTCAAAATGAAATGTAAAAGTGCTTATTTAATGGAGTTTGTCAATGTACTGTTTTGTTGTTGTGTTTTTCATTAAGAATAACAGGCTAATGAACCCACCATTCAAGCAACCCGCCCCGAATTGGCAAGCCGAAAGTAAAATGTGCACGGCCGCACTGTCATTCATTCCCGGCCGCACAGTGCACAAGCTCTGTAATGTGATGGTGAGGGAAAATGTTCTCACCGTCACATCCCTAACGGGTAAAAGGCTAATACATTTTGATTTTTATATTCTATTTTCCACAATGTCAAACCAACGCAGCTTAACCCAAAATGCAAGCTCAGGCATCTGTTTCTTCCATATAAGCTCATGCAGTTGTGCGCTCTAGACAGAGAATATACTCCAGTTGCAGGGAACACTTAGGCTAAGAAGAAGCAAATGTATTTATTAAGTGTAACGTGGTTGGGTCCCTATTCAACTGTTCATCTTTTTAAAATGGCTAGGTTATAAGATAATTGTAAAAAAAAAAAAAAGAAAAAAAGTATTGCATTTCGGCAGATTTTAGTGTAAACATATGCAAGTGCGAATGAGAACTGTTTCGAGGGTGATGCCAGGTGTGTGCATAAAAAAAAACAAAAAAAAACGGATATTCGAATCCCGAAATTGAAAATCGAACACCAACCCATCGAGCGAATATTCAAATTCTGGAGAATACAATAGCCACCAAAGATTTTTTTTTAAAAATAAATTTGCAAATATTTCAAACCAACTTCTTCTTTGTTGTCATTATGGGGTATTGTTTGTAGAATATTGAGGAAAATAATGAATTTAATCCATTTTGGAATAAGGCTGTAACAGAACAAAATGTGGAAAAAGTGAAGCGCTGTGAATACCAGATGCACAGGACATTGACCAAGCAGTCATGTCTGCTTTTGCATACTTGTGAAGAGTATGTTTCTGATATGTCTCTGATAGTGTCAAACTGGACATTGATTTCTTTATCTGTCTTCCTCTTTAGGGCAGTTCAGACTATCAACAACACACAGACAACTTTGGAAGAGTGAGTGTTTTATTCCCCTTTGCCTGTTCTTGTAATAATAGAGAGGTTTTTTAAAATATCCATTTCTTATGTATTTTTGTTATAAAACGATTATTATTCTGCCAATACTTGAAAAATCTGTGTTGAAAATTGTGCTTTAGTCAGTATGGTAAGTCTGCAATAATGATTTCACTTGTTCTTCTGCTTTGCCTTTTTGTTCCTCCTTCTGCTAGCATTGCCTTCCCAAGTATCTGCACATAAAAAGCTTTATTGTCATCTCAGTTCATAATCAGAGCTTCTGTTTGCTGAGTTGGACTAAAACTCAGGTCCCCTTTCGGCGCTGCTGCACTGTTTGTCAGGGGGCTGCCCACAAGGCTGTTGCTTCAACATTATTGTGTACTCTTGGCTGCTGGTTTAAAATGAATTCTGGGTATTGCAGCTAATACTATCTAAAAGGTCTGGCTGCAGACTGGCAGTTGCACAGTTGCACTCTTCGACTCACACTTTCTCTCACCTGCGCTTCCTCCGCCAGTGATGTCACTTACACTTGACACAAATATCACAGAAAAAAAAGTTTCCAGGCATTAGTTTGCATTGCCAACAGTGTCAAGAAGCTGGAATGGTTAATTGATTAAATATACTTTACTATAATGAGACCAAAGCATTTTTTCCTGAAAGAAAGTATTTTGTTGCTGCTTGTACAATATATTTATCACACAATCAAAGTTTTAAAAGTTTTATACACTATATTGCCAAAAGTTTTGGGACACCGGTCTTTACATGCACATGAACTTTAATAACATCCTATTCTTAATCCGTAGGGTTTAATATGGAGTTGGCCCACCCTTTGCAGCTATAACAGCTTCAACTCTTCTGGGAAGGCTTTCCACAAGGTTGAGGAGTGTGTTTATGGGAATTTTTGACCATTTTTTTAGAAGCGCATTTGTTAGATCAGGCACTGATGTTGGACGAGAAGGCCTGGCTCGCAGTCTCCACTCTAATTCATCCCAAAGGTGTTCTATGGGGGTTAAGGTCATGTCTTGGTATGCTGAAGCATTAAGAGTTCCTTTCACTGGAACTAAGGGGCCAAGCTCAACCCTTGAAAAACAACCCCACACCATAATCCCCCCTCCACCAAACTTTACACTTGGTACAATGCAGTCAGGCACGTGCCATTCTCCTGGCAACCGCCAAACCCAGACTCGTCCATCAGATTGCCAGAGAGAGAAGCGTGATTGGTCACTCCAGAGAACATGTCTCACTGCTCTAGAGTCCAGTGCCGGCATGCTTTACACCACTGCATCCCACACTTTGTATTGTATTTGGTGATGTAAGGAACCACATTCCATAAAGCTCTCTACGCACTGTTCTTGAGAGAATCTGAAAGCCACACAAAGTTTGGAGGTCTGTAGTTATTGACTCTGCAGAAAGGTGGCCACTTCTGCGCAGTGTACCTCAGCATGTGCTGAGCCTGCACATAAAAAGCACATAAAAAGCTGTGATTTTACGTGGCCTACCACTTCATGGCTGAGTTGCTGTTGTTCCCAATTTCTTCTACTTTGTTATAATACCACTAACAGTTGAGTGTGGAATATTTAGTAGTGAGGAAATTTCATGAATGGACTTATTGCACAGGTGGCAACCTATCACGGTACCACGCTTGAGTTCACTGAGCTCCTGAGAGCGACCCATTCTTTCACAAATGTTTGTAGAAGCATCTGCATGCCTAGTGCTTGAGTTACACACCTGTGGCCATGGAAGAGATTGAACACCTGAACTCAATGATTTGGAGGGGTGTCCCAATACTCTTGGCAATATGGTGTACTTCAGAATTCAAGTAGCATAACCATAGCTAATATTTATATATAATAGGATACAAAGAAAATTGTCAGCTCTAAACAGCAACACAAAATTACTTTTGAAATTACAATTTTAACTTTTTTTTTTTTTTTTTTTTTATTTAACTTGTTTTACGGAACAAATAAAAATAATGATGATAGACATAAAAAATAAAACAATATAAAAGTTACACATTTCCAAAAGCAAAATTGCAATAAATTGCAAGGGAAGATTGCCAGATGGCTGGAAGCGATGGTTTATAGTTTCAAAAGTTTTTCCTGACACATGGCTACCATTTTGCTTCAGAAGACATTGCTGCGTCACCTGGGGTCGTATGGATTACTGTCATGTTCATTTTGTGTGGATTTTGAAGTCTCTACTTTAGAGGTCCTTGCTTTATGTGGATTCACAAAGATGGATTATTTTTCTAAAAATCTTTGTTTGTGTTCATCTGAAGAAAGAAAGCCATATACATCTGGGATGAGGGCATGAGGGTGAGTAAAATCATGAGAGAATGTATATGTTTGGCTGGAGTATCACAAACAGGGATGGTAAACTATACAGTGGTTTCAACATGTAAGTGATATAATAAACCAAAGACAGTAGATACCATTCTGTGTAATAATTTACTTTATGTACTTTATGTATTCAAGATAGTAAGAGAGTTGGCATTTTAACTTTAGGCTATTTATAATGATTGTGACATTATCTAACTATGCCATACAATCATGATTAATAGCCCAATGTTTAAACGCAAAGAGACACAATAGTGAACCAATATAATTACATTTAATTATTGTAGATCAGAGATTCAATTCTAAACACAACATTGACCAAAAAATTATAATAATTATACATAAGCCAATGATGACTCCATTGGAAGCACTTCTAAATCTGACATGTGTAGGTATGCATAGATTTGTAATTGATGTTTCCAACAGCTGAGTCTGCAAGTGATGTCACTGAAAGAGGAAGTGCAGGTGAATGAGAGCACACGTCCCTATCAAGCCTGTCAGACCCACTGACCTGAGCTCTCTCCCCATGCTCCATAAATTGTGTTGAAGTGTAATAAAAGTATACTATATAAATGTGCATGTATAGAAATTGACATGTATGGCTGTAATTGCTGTTTGTTATCATTTCTGTACTGTTGGCCACAGGGTCCTAAGGGCCATAGTCCCTGGACAGGAGTGTCACAGTTCCTGCAGACGTCTCAAAAAATCATCCAGTTTGCCTCAGGGCAGGAACCGCAGCCAGGAGACACTATCATCTATGTGGCTGGAGCTTTTGACCTGTTCCGTATCCTTTCATGCTTAGACAATACTTAGTGCAAACTCAAAAGAACAAATATTGTAAAATATCCAGAGTGCTCTTCTCTTTAATGAAGACTGGGGCTGTCAAAATCAATATATTGATTTTAAAAATCTGGTTGAAGGAAAGATTGTCAGTAAATAACAAAGAACACTATATTGCCAAACGTTTTGGGACACCTGCCTTTACATGCACATGAACTTTAATGACATCCCATTCTTAATCCGTAGGGATGTTGGCCCACCCTTTGCAGTTATAACAGCTTCAACTCTTCTGGGAAGGCTTTCCACAAGGTTTAGGAGTGTGTTTATGGGAATTTTTGACCATTCTTCTAGAAATTGTCCAAAATGTCTTGGTATGCTGAAGCATTCCTTTCACTGGAACTGTCACGCGGACAGCGTGGAAAAAGACGAGGCTCCAATAGCGAGTGCAATTCAAGTATTTATTTATTGACAGGGACTCAAAAGGTTCAAAGCACAGAGAAAACAAGAAACCACAGGAGAACGTGACAAAGTCCGGTGCAGGCAGAGGTAATCCGAACAGTAGCGGCTCCGGAAAGGCGAGGAAGTGACACAAGGACGCAATGGGCAAGGACCAGGCAACAGGAACACCAGAAGGCAGGTAACGTCCACACACAAACTCCTCTGAGGTCCAAACTGCACGCGAGAGATCCCTGGGACAGACTGCAACGATCTGACAAACACAGATGGGAAGTGAGGCATGATATAGGCAGGTGCAGCTGTCGGTGATGATGAGATCCACTGCAATCAGTGACCATGCCTCCAACACAAAAAACACACATACAGAGAAGCGCTTGAATTCACTGAGCTCCTGAGAGGGACCCATTCTTTCACAAATGTTTGTAGAAGCGTCTGCATGCCTAGTGCTTGATTTATACACCTGTGTCCTAATACTTTTTGGCAATATATAGTGTTCTAATATCTCACACATCAGAACACTGAACAGACACAATCAAAATGACTGAATTATGCTGTAAATGATTCATTTAAGGTATGCCAGCAGAAGATCTGGTGAACACCGGTTACTCACAACATCGTCAAGAAACTGTTACAGCCTGCATTGAAAAAATAGCTTGGAAAGTTGCATAGTTAGCAGCGGTCACTTCTTAATGAATAACTGGTAACAAGCATGGGCATTAACAACGCTTCCTGAGACCCTTGCATTCTTTTCCACCTTGCTTTTCCTGAGGATACACATCTGTATGCCTCCTAAGACGATGTTAGTGTTGTACTTTTTGACCCAATGCACATCAGACATCGGCCATGTGGATTTCCTGGACGCAGTGTCCCAGCTTTCAGAGAAGCCATATGTTATCGTGGGGTTACACTTTGATCAGGTAAACTGGATACAGGAAAGTCTTTGAAAGATTATTATTGAAAGAAATCTGGAAGAGATGTGCGAGGAGGAGGAACTGCAGGTTTGTTTACTTTTTACTATAATTCTAGGAGGTGAATCGTTACAAGGGAAAAAATTATCCCATCATGAACATCCATGAGAGGACTCTGAGTGTGCTGGCCTGTCGAGTGAGTGTTTGATACTGATCGCAGTTGGTGCCTGTTTATGTCTTCATATGTTTGATATGAATTTCTTCTTTTTGTTTCCAAATCTCTCAGTATGTCTCTGAGGTTGTTATAGGAGCACCATATGCTGTAACAAAAGACTTACTGGACCATTTCAAGGTATCCACTCTTTTATTGTGTTGACCATCACCATAAAAACCGTCTGAGACTGACACTACCTTTTGCCTGTGTAAATGTGGCCATAGAGTAAATACACTGTCCTCATGGTGTAGGTAGACCTGGTGTGCCATGGCAAAACTGAAGTGTTTCTAGATAGAGATGGATCCGACCCATATGCTGTAAGTGCCACATCGAGATTTACTCAAAATTCCAGCACAACACACTTCTATATGATCATCTGTGCATGTTTTCCACACACAGGTACCCAGGAAAATGGGAATATTGCGGACAGTGGATAGTGGAAACAGTCTCACCACTGACAATATTGTGCAGAGGATCATCAAAAACAGGTGTTGCAATTAATAATAATAATGTTTAATTAAGTTTAAATCTTGCCAAAAACACACATAAATCGAAAGATCTATTGGAGAATAATCGTACACATATAAGCATAAGCAAATGACCACTGTTTTGCCATTTGTATGTATTGGTGACCTTACACAGATCAGGCATAACATTATGACATGACGTGAATAACACTGATTATCTCTTCATCACGGCTCCTGTTAGTGGGTGGGATATATTAGGCAGCAAGTGAACACTTTGACAACCTCAAAGTTGATGTGTTAGAAGCAGGAAAAATGGGCAAGCGTAAGGATTTGAGCGAGTTTGACAAGGGACAAATTATGATGGCTAGACAACTGGGTCAGAGCATCTCCAAAACTGCAGCTCTTGTGGGGTGTTCCCGGTCTGCAGTAGTCAGTATCTGTCAAAAGTGCTCCAAGGAAAGAACAGTGGTGAACCGGCGACAGGGTCATGGGTGGCCAAGGCTCAATGATGCACATTGGGATCGAAGGCTGGCCCGTGTGGTCCGATCAAACAGACGAGCTACTGTAGCTCAAATTGCTCAAGAAGTTAATGCTGGTTCTGATAGAAAGGTGTCAGAATACACAGTTCATCACAGTTTGTTGCGTATGGGGCTGCATAGATGCAGACCAGTCAGGATGCCCATGCTGACCCTTGTCCACTGCCAAAAGCGCCAACAGTGGGCTCTGTCAGCAGGATAATGCGCCTGCCACAAAGCAAAAATGGTTCAGGAACGGTTTGAGGAGCACAACAACGAGTTTGAGGTGTTGACTTGGCCTCTAAATTCCCCAGATCTCAATACAATCGAGCATCTGTGGGATGTGCTGAACAAACAAGTTCGATCCATGGAGGTCCCACCTCGCACCTTACAGGACTTAAAAGATCTGCTGCTAACATCTTGGTGCCAGATACCACAGCACACCTCCAGGGGTCTAGTGGAGTCCATTTGTTTTGGCAACAAATGGGGGACCAAAACAATATTAGTCATAATGTTATGCCTGATCTGTGTAATTTGTATGTTTTCCTGGTCTGGGCTCCAAATTGTGGATGCAGGTTAACAGGAATGTGTCAGCTTCAAAACAAGCTCTTTTGACTGCATCTGTAACAAAATTATTTCAACTCATTCCTCAGTGTCCATATTTCAATGCAAACATGTTTAATGCACTTACAAGCAGACATTTGCATCTTTGTTAAAGCGCTTTATACATACATATACACACACACATATATATATATATATATTCTCAAAAAAAAAAAAAAAAAAAAAAAACAAACAAACACATGACTCATGACAGGACTAATCTCATGTTATGTTTAATGTTAAAATGTTGTGGCTATACTTCCAAAACTCCTAACGTTTCAAATTACGTTGTACTGTAGAAATGCACTATTCACGGTCAAGTTTGAGTAAAATAACAATAAAAAGCAAGTTATATTTGGCTGGTCATGTGAGATGTGGAAATGGACAAGCTCTGTCAGCAATTATCAATGCAACGCTAGTATTATTACTGTACCTCTTGTGCCTGCCAGGTTGCTGTTTGAGGCAAGAAACCAGAAAAAAGAGGCCAAAGAGATGGCAGTGATCCAGGCCATGAAGCGACAAGAAGAGGAAAGAGCACAGGCTGTGCTGTAGGGAAAAACACACCGTCAAAGACTAACAAAACCCAGTACATGCAGTTGACTCTTTTCTAATGTTTCTTCTACATACTGGACTTACATACTATCACAACACCAGCAGCTGGAAGCACCTTTTATTGCTGAATTAGCACGTGTTGTTTTGGGGAGCTGTGTGTTCAACCCAATCTCACGGGAAGTCGCATCTATTTTACGAGGTGGCGATTTTGTATGAATTCATGCAATCGTAAGGAAACATTTTGAGGGGAAAAAAGCATGAAGGTACAACACCTCTAAACATAACATAACCCCATAATTGGGGTATAAGTAGATCATATGAAAACATATGAATGAGATTGCACAAATTCTTACCAATTTGCCAAAATGTAAAATAATTACAAACTGCCATGAGATTGTGTTGGTGCGTCCATTTAGCTGACATGTGCTTTTGTAAACCCCTCCCACTCTTCATCATTTCCTCCTGATGGCCGCTCTGATCAGATCTACTCACTGAGGAAGAAAGGAGGCTGGTATGTGTGCACTTTGACCACCAAGATGACTTACATGACCTTTACCTCTACATGTAAGTCCAGAGATTCCAGTTTCGCTTGGAAACCAACACTCCTGAATCCACAGGAAGTGTATTACAGTCTTCTGTCCTAATATGGGTTATTCATGATAAATAATTAATATATATATCTGTCATAATCAATGGCTAATCCTCATATGAAGTTTCTTTTCATTGTAAAGCACTCCAGCAAAGTGAATTAGTGTTCTATAAAAAAAAAATAGCTAGGATATGCTGTTCAACAAACATGCATTTTAACATGCTTTTGCAAACCTTTTTTATGTTTATTATTTTTAACTGAATCATTGTATCTAGTCAAAAGGATAAAGGAACATGTTTCAGGATGGATCTTTTGTTAGAATGTCACATTCTTGTAGTTAAGGGGATAGTTCACGCAAAAAGGAAAATTCTTTCATCCCAGCTAACAAAGTTTTGTTCCAAGAATTTCCAAAAATTCTGTTTTGGTTATGGAAACATTAAAATGTCCAGTTTTCTTAAGGTTAGTGTGATTGATGTTCCTGAAACATTTTTTCAACTTAATTTTTATTAACAACTCAACATACTTCACAGCAAAATCCACAGTTAAATGAACACTACTGTACTATACTCTACTGTTCTCATATCTGTGTGGGTCCAATCTATATCTGAATTAACTGCAGTTAATTCAGTGAATAAAGTTTGCCTTTATTTCTGTCATACAGAAGTTCTTATTGAGAATTAACAGAGGTTTAGATGTTGGTGTTTCATTAAATGTTTTTATTTGAAGTCACCATTATGGTGATCAGTGTTTGCTTTAGCTGGGCTCTTGGTCATTGACTTGTTTTCTCATTTGTTTCTCTTTCTGCAGTTGTAATAGTGAATAGTGGGATATATATATATATATATAGCAAGTGAACATGTTGTCCTCAAAGTTGATGTGTTAGAAGCAGGAAAAATGGGCAAGTGTAAGGATTTGTGTGAGTTTGACAAGGGCCAAATTGTGATGGCTACATGACTGGGTCAGAGCATCTCCAAAACTGCAGCTCTTGTGGGGTGTTCCCGGTCTGCAGTGGTCAGGATCTATCAAAAGTGCTCCAAGGAAGGAACAGTGGTGAACCGGTGACAGGGTCATGGGCGGTCAAGGCTCATTGATGCACGTGAGGAGCAAAGGCTGGATGTACTTTGACACGTACCACCATTGTTGACATGTAAGCATTGTGGCAGACCATGTACACCCTTTCATGGAAACGGTATTCCCTGGTGGCTGTGGCTCTTTCAGCAGGATAATGCTGCTGCTACAAAGCACAAATTGTTCAGGAATGGTTTGAGGAGCACAACAACGAGTTTGAGGTGTTGACTTGGCCTCCAAATTCCCCAGATTTCAATCCAGTCGAGCATCTATGGGATGTGCTGGGCTCTTGGTCATTGACTTTTGTTCATTAAATATTTATTGATTAACAAATATCGTTAAAAATGTATCGTTTGTTAAATATATGAAGTCAAAGCATTAATGAACAGAAAAAAAAATGTAATAAACAAATTCAGCTGTTGTGATAGAAAGGTGATAGAAAGGTCCCTGTAATGCATTGCCACTGAAGGCCTGTGTGAGATCTTCCAAAAATGCTACAACATCTTTTTTGCAGAAATTGAGACACACATAGGCGCATGGTCTGAAGCGCATGGCACAGGTGCACATAGGGCATGTCTGAAACCACTTTTGCTGAAAAACGGTTGGCCCAAAAGCCTAGTTGTGCCTAGTGTCTTAATGAGTCATGGGTGTGTTTTGGGCGTAACGTACAATAAACCAATCAGAGTCTCATCTCCCATTCCCTTTAAAAGCCAGTTGTGCTCACACCATGGCGGATTCACTATTTACATGGAGGAATGAACGCTTCTCCAGAGAGGAATCCTTTTATTTTTAATATTTGAAATGTGTGTGTGCTGCTGTGTGTGCGTCCCTGTGTGTGTAAAAAGCAGAGTGTATGTGCGTTGGGCACCACCTATAGACGCATATTACTGACACACCCTTTAAATAACACTAAAAATACTGCACTATTGACTTTAGACCAGGTTTTTTTCAATGGCGCAGTTGTTTTCAGTTCCTCACGATAGCAACTTTCCAACAATGCTCCTGAACACACCTAGTTTTCAGACCAGCAGCCCATGGGTGAACAGATGCGCCAGTGCATTTGATATTTCAACAACATGGAGCTGGACGTGAAAATGATCACTGCGTCGGGCTGAAACTAGCAAAAAACATATGCGTATGATAGGGCCCTTAGACATCAACACTCATCATACAAACCTCAACAATGGCAAAATTCAAAAGAAATATTCAAATATAAATGGTAAAATAGTTCAGCTGCATAATTTATTCATAATGCAGTGCATGCTGTGAGTCATGAATGATTTCTGCACAATATTAAAAAAACATTTTTGTATTAATGACAAAACACACTTCTGATCAGTGATTAGACTTCAGATGTGATGGTCATTTCATGATGTCACCATTAATTAACAGCCAATATCACATGATGTTATTCTGTCTTGACTTCCTCTGACACAGTGTTTTCTGAACACACTATTAAAGCAGCCAGAGAAAAACTAACAAGACACTAAAGCAACTAAAGAAAACACTAATCACCATAATGGTGACTTCAAATGTTTGCTCCTCTTTCCTTCAGGTGTCATCACTAATGGTCACACTGAGCGGTGTTCATGAAACACAGGGGATTTTGCTGTATAGCATCCAACTTAAGCCATTTTAAGCCAAAAAGTAAGTGATCCTTAATATTTGAAGGACATTCAAAGAATGTTAGTGTATTTGGTCTTGCCGGAATAGAAGATCTGATACACTCTAAAAATGCTGGGTTAAAAACAACCCAATTTGGGTTGAAAATGGACAAATCCAGTGATTGGGTTGTTTTCATCCAGCAATTGGGTTAAATGTTTGCCCAACCTGCAGGGCAGTTTTATTTAACTTAACTATTGTTTAAAAATTACTATATGACCGGCTTAAAATTAACCCAAAATAGGTTGGAAATTAAAAATCAGACACATAATTACTAGAGGCAGCAATAATAACCAAAAGGTGGACATTTATTCAAGCAATTTATTATTTAATTATTAGCCTATTCCTTAAACTTATTAATAAATGTTCATTTATTAAACATAGGCTATTAATAAACATTAATTTCCAACATATTTTGGGTTAATTTAATTTTGGGTTCAGCAATGTTGCGTTAGATAAAACATTTAACCCAACTGCTGGGTTAAAACGGCTCAGTCACTGGATTTGTCCATTTTCTACCCAACTTGGCAGCATTTTTAGAGTGTATTCTCTTTATGGTTCTCCTCAGCTGATTAAAAATGTTAACTCCCATGTAAATATTTATAAAAAGGCTATTAAACTATTAAATCTACTAAATTTGAATCAGTGATTGGAGTATTCAAACTGAATTGGATAAATCATATTTAAATAATATTTAATTCAATGTGGTTTCATAAAGTGTGTTTTCAAGAGAAGGGGAGGATTCAAACTTTAACTGAAATGTGATTTTGAGACTTCTAAAGCGCTACTGGCAAATGATATTCACAACTTCACACCTCACAGCTCCACCTTGTGGAATAATTGGACCATTAACAAGACAAGACTTTTTGCTCAAAACAAGAGTGACTTGAGCAAAAAGTTGTGTATGTTGTTGATTTAATAGATGAAGATGGTCAGTTTATTTAATATAATTCATTCATGGAGAAATGTGCAATAAAATGTAAGTCACCTTTATTATATATATATATATATATATATATATATATATATATATATATATATATATATATATATATATATATAATATTATATACAGGTGCTGGTCATATAATTAGAATATCATCAAAAAGTTGATTTATTTCACTAATTCCATTCAAAAAGTGAAACTTGTATATTATATTCATTCATTACACACAGACTGATATATTTCAAATGTTTATTTCTTTTAATTTTGGACATTATAACTGACAACTAAGGAAAATCCCAAATTCAGTATCTCAGAAAATTAGATTACTTAAGACCAATACAAAGAAAGGATTTTTAGAAATCTTGGCCAACTGAAAGTATGAACATGAAAAGTATATAGTAATACTTAGTTGGGGCTCCTTTTGCCTGAATTACTGCAGCAATGCGGCGTGGCATGGAGTCGATCAGTCTGTGGCCCTGCTCAGGTGTTAAGAGAGACCAGGTTGCTCTGATAGTGGCCTTCAGCTCTTCTGCATTGTTGGGTCTGGCATATCGTATCTTCCTCTTCACAATACCCCATAGATTTTCTATGGGCTTAAGGTCAGGCGTGTTTTTAAGAACAGGGATACCATGGTCCATGTGCAGGTGTATATATATATATATTTTTATTATATATATATATATTATATTATATATTTTATTATATTTATATATATATATTATATGGCAGTTGCTTCAATGCATTTAGGGGTGTGGTCCTGGTCAAGACAATCTCCTGAACTCCAAACTGAATGTCAGAATGGGAAAGAAAGGTGATTTAAGCAATCTTGAGCGTGGCATGGTTGTTGGTGCCAGACGGGCCGGTCTGAGTATTTCACAATCTGCTCAGTTACTGGGATTTTCACGCACAACCATTTCTAGGGTTTACAAAGAATGGTGTGAAAAGGGAAAACGTCCAGTATGCGGCAGTCCTGTGGGGCTAAAAATGCCTTGTTGATGCTAGAGGTCAGAGGAGAATGGGCCGACTGATTCAAGCTGATAGAAGAGCAACTTTGACTGAAATAACCACTCGTTACAACCGAGGTATGCAGCAAAGCATTTGTGAAGCCACAACACGCACAACCTTGAGGCGGATGGGCTACAACAGCAGAAGACCCCACCGGGTACCACTCATCTCCACTACAAATGGGAAAAAGAGGCTACAATTTGCATGAGCTCACCAAAATTGGACAGTTGAAGACTGGAAAAATTTTGCCTGGTCTGATGAGTCTCGATTTCTTTTGAGACATTCAGATGGTAGAGTCAGAATTTGGCGTAAACAGACCGAGAACATGGATCCATCATGCCTTGTTACCACTGTGCAGGCTGGTGGTGGTGGTGTAATGGTGTGGGGGATATTTTCTTGGCACACTTTAGGCCCCTTAGTGCCAATTGGGCATTGTTTAAATGCCACGACCTACCTGAGCATTGTTTCTGACCATTTCCATCCCTTTATGACCACCATGTACCCATTCTCTGATGGCTACTTCCAGCAGGATAATGCACCATGTCACAGAGCTTGAATCATTTCAAATTGGTTTCTTGAACATGACAATGAGTTCACTGTACTAAAATGGCCCCCACAGTCACCAGATCTCAACCCAATAGAGCATTTTGGGATGTGGTGGAACGGGAGCTTCGTGCCCTGGATGTGCATCCCACAAATCTCCATCAACTGCAAGATGCTATCCTATCAATATGGGCCAACATTTCTAAAGAATGCTTTCAGCACCTTGTTGAATCAATGCCACGTAGATTTAAGGCAGTTCTGAAGGCGAAAGGACCCCCTTTCGCCTTCATTTAATTTGAGTCAAAGTTGCTCTTCTATCAGCTTGAATCAGTCGGCCCATTCTCCTCTGACCTCTAGCATCAACAAGGCATTTTCGCCCACAGGACTGCCGCATACTGGATGTTTTTCCCTTTTCACACCATTCTTTGTAAACCCTAGAAATGGTTGTACGTGAAAATCCCAGTAACTGAGCAGATTGTGAAATACTCAGACCGGCTCCTCCCGGAGTTCAGGAGATTGTCTTGACCAGGACCACACCCCTAAATGCATTGAAGCAACTGCCATGTGATTGGTTGATTAGATAATTGCATTCATGAGAAATTGAACAGGTGTTCCTAATAATCCTTTAGGTGAGTGTTGAGAGAGAGAGAGAGAGAGAGAGAGAGAGAGAGAGAGAGAGAGAGAGAGAGAGAGAGAGAGAGAGAGAGAGAGAGAGAAAGAAAGAAAGAAAGAAAAGAAAGAAAGAAAGAAAGAAAGAAAGAAAGAAAGAAAGAAAGAAAGAAATATTTATATGTATATAGAATTTGCAATATACACTAAATACAATTTATTCTATTAGAATTTCCACCCTGTTAGGTTTATAGACCAGGACAACATAAAAAAATAAAAATAAAAAAAAAAGGTAGGACTGAGAGTTGAAGCTTACTTCACTTTGTACAGTTGAATTCCAGCAGGAAAATAAATGATGTCATTTCCTGAAAATGGTCTGGAATTGTGGTCTTTTTGGAAGTCGAGAAATAAATACTAACAGGGTGGAAGATGACTTCAGGGACACGGTAAATTAAGAAAAAAACACACAAAAAAAAAAAAAAAAAAAAAAAACTACAGTTTCACATGATTCACGTGATTTATATGTATGATTAGAGGTAGTTAACAAAGAGTAGAAAAAATATTTAAAAATATTTTGAGGTTTTTATAATTTCATGGTTTATATTTCTCTTGCAGAAGTTGATTACTTTGCATTGAGGACATGATGAAATTGAATGCATACATCAATAAAACGGTGAGTAAAATACAAAATAGTATTTTTAAATAGTAGTCTATTATCTCCGTTTAAGTGATAAAGAAGACTAAATATACAATTTAAGCCATTTATTATGAATATGTGTGAGTAAATAAATCGAGACAGGAAAAGTCACTGTATACCAGGAATGACCCAACGACAGCCTCATTCTTGAATGATTCAGCCGTTTAAACATTCTTTCCAACATTTCTTATTTGTATATTCAAAAATATTTTAAACGATCTCATAACATAATTTAATGCAGTCGTAATCTTTTCAGTGTATATTATTTAATTTGATTGGTAACAGCCATATTGTCTTATTCTAATTTAATTTATTGATCAAATTTAAGAATATGAAATTAAATCTGAAGCATAGCCTATATTTAATAGAATTAAGGGAAAATTTGCCCTTTATAAAAATATCACAGATATGCAGATTTAAATATGTCGAATCTGATTGAACAATGAATATTGCTTCAGAATAAATTATATTTACAACACAAAACCATTTTTCTCCGGACAAGCACATTTTTACTCGGACAATACAAGTGAATGATAGATTTACTTGTCCGAAAGACAAGCACATGAACAGGCTTAATGTCGAGCCCTGCATAAAATACTTATTTAAAGATAATTGGTGAATTTTATAAAGTCGTGTATGAGTCTCTTTCCTTCTAAGATTTTGTGCATGCTTCATGTTTTATTTTATTAGTTTTTCTTCTCTCCTTGCAAGATTATGCTTTTGTTTATTGTACTAAATATGCTGTTGTTTATTTTATAGGCATAGGCAATATGCACAGATATACGAATGGAGATTTAATTTTATTTTCAATTTAAAAATATATATTATTTTTTGATCGAGAAGCCGTTTCACACAAAAATATTTTTTACTACATGGCGATTTCTTTCTTTTTTTTTTTCATGCCGAATTAAAAAGTCCCCAATTATGTCCTGTGACGTCATGTCCCCGACACGCAGTTTGAACAGGTGTGTGGTGCAACGAGGATTACCGCAAGTATCACCTGTCTGGCGTTTTAAACGATTTTAACTCTATAGCTTTAGAAATGTTTCGCAGTTTTGACTTTTCAACATCCCTGCAGGTAAGTTAAATATGGAGTTATACTCTAAAAAGGCGGCACTGATTTGAGTAGTAGTTGACGAGTTGTCGTGTGGTGTGTGTAGGCTTGTCTCGCGGCTGTGCAGAAGTGTGTGAAACCGAGGGATGAAGAGAAAACATCCTGTAATCAGAGTGTTCACATAGAGCGCGAGCTGCGCGTGCACAGAGTCCTGATACTGGGTAACTCTCTATGCAAGCACAATGGAATTGATCACAATATGCAATCAGTGAACACATGACCAAAAAAATAAAATAAAACATTTGAAATGACAGGTGCTTGAATTCCACAGGTGCAAATTGAGTTAACAAATTAAGCTGTTTCAGGAACATCATACTCGTAATACACCATGATTCTTAATTTTATAATGTGTATAGCTAATGTTATCAGTGTCATCTTGACCTGCTTGATTTGTGCTTTTATTTTTTACAGTAAAGCCCCTTGCTAAGTCCTCTAGTCAGAAATGCACTATATTGCCGAAAGACGCCTGCCTTTACATGAACATGAACTTTAATAACATCCCGTTCTTAATCCGTAGGGTTTAATATGGAGTTGGCCCACCCATTGCAGTTATAACAACTTCAACTCTTCTGGGAAGGCTTTCCACAAGGTTTAAGAGTGGTCAAAAATTCCCATAAACACATTCTTCTTGAAGCACATTTGTGAGGTCAGGCACTGATGTTGGACGAGGACCTTGCTTTGTGCACTGGTGTGCAGTCATGGTGGAACAGGAAGGGGTCATCTCCAAAATTTGTGTTAGGAGCACAAAATTGTCCAAAATGTCTTGATATGCTGAAGCATTAAGAGTTTCTTACACTGGAGCTAAGGGGCCAAGCCCAACCCCTGAAAAACAACCCCACACCATATAATCCCCCCTCCACCAAACTTTACACTTGGCACAATGCAGTCAGGCAAGTACCATTCTCCTGGCAACCGGCAAACTCAGATTCCAATCCATCGGATTGCCAGACAGAGAAGCGTGATTGGTCACTACAGAAAACACAGTGGTGGCGTGCTTTACACCACTGCATCCCACGCTTTGCATTGCACTTGATGTAATGGCTGTTTAACACCGCAAGCGTGAGCAGCGCGTATTTTTTTCGGTGCACATGTTAATCCAGGAGTTTATTCAGGAGCAGTGTATAAGAGTCAAGCGAGCAGCAGTGATGCGGGGGTTTCAGCGCCGAGCCTATTATTGCTGCGCTGCTGACGCTCAATTAAAGTGAAAGCACACTTTTGATGGACAAAATATATATGATTTCACACAAAAAGTGCTCAAAATGCACACAAGAATTACGTGTAGTGTGTTTTAACAAGACCTGGAGTATGTCAAAAGAAAATGAAGAATAAAAAATATTTGTAGAAGATTTACACATTTAAACTTATACTTTCACTCAAACTGAATAATTAAAATAAGTATGGTTATGATTATTAAAAAAATGAACTAGCCAGCAAATATTATCAACTTTATTATGTAATACTCAGGCAGGTATATAGGCTCTAGCACAACCCGAATCAAACCCGAGTGCGCGTTTTTTATGTATGTCTTGTATCAGAGCTGTTTACTTGGTTGTGTTTGTTGCTTACCATTTACATGTGAATGTTGTAGCCTTTCAAGACTATCAAGTTTATAAATGAACAACTTCTAAAAACAAATATAGGCTAGGTGTCTTTTATAAAGAAATACTCACTTGTATGATATAAGTGAGCATTATATGTAGCGTTGGAGCTGCTGCTGTGACGCTGTACAAACACTTCCAGTGTGAATACTCTCGTGCAGCTGCAGTGACGGTGTAGTTACGCTGATGTGAAGCTCACGCACTGCTCACGCTTGCAGTGTGAAATGGTCGTAAGGCTTGGATGAGCTGCTCGGCCATGGAAACCCATTCTATGAAGCGCTGTACGCACTGTTCTTGAACTAATCTGAAGGCCACGTGAAGTTTGGAGATTAGCTATTGACTTGCCGACTTCTGTGCATTGTGCACCTCAGCATGTGCTGACCCCATGTGCTGATTTTTACGTGGCTGAGTTGCTGTTGTTCCCAATTGCTTCCACTTTGTTATAATTAGGGCTGTAACTTTTTATTCGATATTCGAATATGCATTCGAGTTACCATCCAAATGAGGCAGCGGAGTCAGAGACACAGCAGACGGCCAGAGCATCCTGCGTCCAACATCACATGACTGCTGCATACTTTCCTGCACAACCGGTTGGCACATCTGTGCGCTCCGAACAAGTGTTCTCCACCGCAGGGAACATCGTCAGTAAAAAGAGAGCTGCACTTGATCCAGATCAAGTTGATAGATTAGTGTTTCTAGCAAACAATGGGGGGCGCTCGTAGATATTCTAATATATTCAAATACATTGCTTGATATTTGATATCCGTTCGAATTTGATTTTTCTCAAAAATGACAGCCCTAGTTATAATACTACTAACAGTTGAGTGTGGAATATTTAGTAGTGAGGAAATTTCACGAATGGACTTATTGCACAGGTGGCAACCTATCACGGTACTACGCTTGAGTTCACTGAGCTCCTGAGAGCGACCCATTCTTTCACAAATGTTTTTAGAAGCGTCTGCATGCCTAGTGCTTGATTTATACACCTGTGGCCATGGAAGTGATTGACCACCTGAATTCAATGATTTGGAGGGGTGTCCCAATACTTTTGGCAATATAGTGTAAAATAGGCGTTCTTCCCTTAAACGTCTATTTCCAATAAACGCACAAAATCACTTGTTTTAGATTGTGAAAGTTCACAAATCAAGCTCAATCACTTTTTGTATTTCTGCTCTTTCCCATTTTTCTTGTGTAAAAAATGACATACAGGTAGTGCCAATGAATACGGTCAAAAGCATTAGATGAATCAGTTTATAAATTAAAAAACTGGTCATCTAACCAGGACATACTAGGCTCAAATAGACTGTTGTATTTGTGAAATTTCCACAGCACAGTTTTGGTAAGTTTAACCCTTTCATGAGTGCTTAACTACACTATTTTGAAGAGTTAACGGACCACAATTGCACTGAAAGATTTCACAAATCAGAATAGTCTATTTGAGCCTAGTATTGACCTGACTAGATTACCTTTTTTTTTTTTTTTTTTTTTTTTTTTTTTTATACTTCTAAGCTGATTTATCTAATGGCTTTGACTGTTTTTTTGTTGCCACATTATTTATATACTGCTGTGCTCTGCAATAATTTCATATAGGTACTCCAGAGAGCGGCAAAAGCACATTAGTCAAACAGATGAAGATTATCTACAGCCATGGCTTTAACAAACAAGAACTCATCAGCTTCAAGGTGCAGCACTGACCTTTGGATGACCGTTGTTACCCTTGCCATTTGTTATTGGCGAGGCATAATGTCAGAATTGTCATTCTTATGTTTGCGGGTTTCTGTTAGGTTCTTGTGGTAATGGTTATTTCTTGAGTTGCATAAGGTTTCAACACTAGAACTTAGGGCTGCACGATTATGACAAAAATCTAAAATTGTCAATATTGAACCCTATTAATTATTTAACCCTATTATTGGTAGGGGCGACGTGATTGTGAAATAAGACTTTGAATAATTTTAAATATCAGTGAAATTTCACAATTATCAGTGCTTCAGCAATAACTAATACTAGGTTAGCTACATAGCTACATAAATAGTTACATAATACAGTCACAAGTAAACAAAGAAACTCATTACAAACAAAGACAAATGCAACAGAACAAAAATACAATTGAAATAAAGTGTTTTAAATTTTTCAGGAAGATGTACTTACAGTGGTATTCAGATAAGTAATAGCCTACAACAAGCACTTGAATAATCAAATGTAAAATAACATTGAATAGTCTTACTGTATGATTAATACTTATTAAAGCTACTTAAATTATTCAGTCAAGATCAGTGAGTGATTTTTTTTTTTTTTTTTTTTTTTTTTTTTTTTTTTTTTTTTTTTTTTATATTTGTCATTTGTTGTTTGATTGTCATTAATGACAGACTGCAGCAGGGATATTAGGCTGCTGTCACTTTAAGAGCTTATGCATGGATCCAATGTACTGTTATGGGAACACCCCTTTTTTTTCCCTCATTTTCCAACTCCCTAGAGTTAAACCGTTGAGTTTTACCATTTTCTAATCCATTCAGCCGATCTCTGGGTCTGGTGGTAGAACTTTTAGCATAGCTTAGCATAGATCATTGAATTTGATTAGACCGTTAGCATCTCGCTCAAATGACCAAAGACTTTTGATATTTTTCCTATTTAAAACCTGACTCTTCTGTAGTCTTCTGTTCGTTGTGTACTAAGACCAACAGAAAATGAAAAGTTGCGATTTTCTGTACCGATATGTCTAGGAACTATTCTCTCATTCCTGCGTAATAATTAAGGAACTTTGTTGCCGTACCATGGAGTGTTACTTTAAGGTCCTTGCACACTCGTCTGAAATTTTTGCTTAAGAAATAAATACGACCTCATGTTGTCAATCACGTTTACACACTGCCTCAAATTTTCGTCTGTCATAAAAAAAAAAAAAATCAGATCATGTAAAATTTTCTGCGTTTTTCGCATCTGTAGCAAGCATTTTGAGAGGTGTTTTGACAATTCTGAGCCACCGTACAAGCAAACGCCAAAATCCAGAATGACATCTGACAAGTTGATCCACTTTGTTTCGCAGCACAATTTGTGTATGACAAACTTTTAATATGTAGCTACAGTATCATTTAGCAAAGCATCAAACTGAGTCACTGACATCCTGAAGTAAACTTTGAGTTGCTCGATATTGAATTGCTTGATGGTGGAACTGTCCTTCCCCTCTACGCAATCTCAGGATTGGATGGACCCAATATTTCCTCATTCTTTTTTTCTTTTTAAGAATAGAGAGGACTGCAAAATCATCCTTACTGCTTACTGACTTGAAGACCATTTTTGTAATGTTTTGTGTAATGTTTTTCGCATCGGACTCTGTGTCCAAGGTTTCTGTGAGTGACACACTTTTTTGGATGGCGAATACGAAAAAAGAACCCCGAATATTTCAGACTCAGTGTGCAAGGACCTTTACACACGTTTTCTTTCTCAGCTGTGTGCGTTGATTTAAGACTGTTTCCATTAATACTCTCCAAAAAGGCTTTTTGTGCACACATTTAGGCGTGTACTTGAAGCCCATTTGCCTATCTGCATTTGGCTCAGACTCGGAGTGCGCACACAGAAAGCCATCTGGGGAACAGCATCTTTTTTGCAGCTTAATGTGCTTTTAATAACACGGTTTAATATCAAACCCGTCCTGCAGTTTAGCAACAGTAGACTGTATTTTACAACACTCACTTATTTGGCTGATTTGGATGTTAAGTTTGGACATTTAGGGAGGAATGAAATCACAACAAAATAATTGTTTTAACCTCGATTATCTTGTTTTCATAATCATTGGAAGCCAAAATCGAAAATCTATTACAATTAATCGCACATCCCTACTAGAAGTCTTTTTCTCTGTTTCAAAGTATTGCATATTCCTTGGAGGCATAGTTTAATTTGCCACGAAATTACAATTATATCACTGAATAAGAAGCAAACCTCTCAAATTGTCTTTATAATGGTTTCTTTTCTTGCAAGAAAAGAGTCAGCAGTCATACAGTCATTCAAAGAGTGGCTTCAGAGTGTGTCCTGACCCCACCGTGATCCTTCTTGTTTTATATACTTTTTGACCTTCAAGGCCAAAGCTCTACTCTTCTAACTTTCTAAGATGGTACAACAGTTCAAAAACATCCCCATATATTATACTCCTTCACACCTGAACCCCTTCAATTTAGGTGTATGGTGACCTCTTGGGTCATGTAAAGAGGTCAGCAGGTGTCAAATACTAGTCCAGTCGCTCCTCTTCCCTAATTCAAAGCCTAATGCACATATTTTCTCTAGCCCCGAATTCCCCAAACACATTTGACCAGTTACTAAATAACACAATGTTCCATATTCATAAGTTATATGAATAAAAAGTATACAATATAAAAGATAAGCTTTTTCTTCCACATTAACATGCACATGCATCATATATTTATTGTCTTTGATCGTTACATAATTTCCAGGTTAAATTAGACCGTGAAACATGAATTTACTTGTATGTACGTCACTGTTTATAACTCGCATATTACATCATAAACATTTTAATTTTGACATACAAATTAGAAAGTAGGGCTGCATTTTGAGTCCAGCTTCAGCCTGATATTGATTCATATAATCTTGGCGAAAACTTTCTTAAATAAGTAACGAACACTACAACTTAAGCAACATTTGATAACAAACAACTTTAGCGTTTGTGCTGTCTTTAGCAATGTTTGACATTTAAACATTCATAACATAATAGTATGTGTAACTTAGCATGTGTAACTATAACAGCCATGTTTTGTGCTTTACTGGAAAGTACTGTATGACATGCTTATAAGTTGTCATGCTTATGTAATGCTGTATAATAATATGATTCATAAACGGTACTGGACTATGCTGTAACTACAGGATTAGTCATTTACTTTGCATAGCTATGTTGTAGTATTCTCCAAATGCTTGTTTTGTATTTAAGTTTTTGTGGTGTTCCAATTATACAGCCTGCGGTGTTGGATAACCTGCTGACATCTATGAAGTTTGTGTTGCATGGCATGGGAATGCTGCGCATTAATCTGTCCAACAAGAAGAACAAGGTGAGGCATACAGACTATCCATAATTAGTCATTATGATCATAGCCGCTCTATTAGACCCAAATGCTGATTAATATCTCACCGCTATCTGCCTACACTAAAATGTTTCTAACCTCTCAGAACCAAAATATTGCAAGAATGTTATATAGAATATTATAAAAACAAGCAACAATATAATCGCCAAGGGAATATACTGTAGGTAGTTTCAGGGATGCACTTTGGCACTGGGTGAGCATCAAATTATTTTTAAGTCACATTAAGCGACATGCCCAAAGCTTATATGTGAGAGTTGAATGCTGCAAAAATGTTATGTTCCATTTTCCAGTTTTAATAACATTTATTTTTAACCTTATGACCTGGCCATGTTGAAAAGTTTTGACAACCACAGAATGATTAGATTGTATCCTATATTCTTTAGTCCCATGCACGTGCCATTCTTTCGTGTGAGTGTTGTGTGGGAGAAGATATGGAGCTGCTACCATTTGTGGCTCATGCGTTCTGCAGACTGTGGGGGGATCTGGGCTTCAGGGCAGCAGTGGCCAGAGGCCACGAGTTCCAGCTCAATGATTCTGCTCTATAGTGAGTATTACCACCTCTCTGTCCTTCTATCAATACACAATGAGGCTATAGTTGCCTTTGAATGTTAGAACTGTTTCCAGTAACTTGCTTCCCTGACATTTACTAACATGACCATGTGATTTCTGTGACTGACATAACTGCTGGTGGATGTCCTGCAAAACAGAAGTGGTTTGGATAAAATGGGCAACATAACACCATGTGCTGTCTTACTGTGTCTGGTTGGATCTTTTTAAGTGACATGTAGCAAGTTGAATCTTTCAGTCTGGTTGAAGCCATCTTGCACGCCTCATTCTTTGTATGACAATCACGTATGCTACGGTTACTATGACTCAAGACATTGTTCAGATGCAAGGGCGATTTTAGGATTTCAATATTGGGGCTCAGCCCCCAATGAGGGTATAATTTAAAATCTTGAATATACAGGTGCTGGTTATATAATTAGAATATCATCAAAAAGTTTATTTCACTAATTTCATTCAAAAAGTTAAACTTGTATATTATATTCATTCATTACACACAGACTGATATATTTCAAATGTTTATTTCTTTTAATTTTGATGATTGTAACTGACAACTAAGGAAAATCCCAAATTCAGTATCTCAGAAAATTAGTATATTGTGAAAAGGTTCAATATTGAAGACACCTGGTGGCACACTTTAATCAGCTAATGAACTCAAAACAGCTGCAAAGGCCTTTAAATGGTCTCTGTCTAGTTCTGTAGACTACACAATCATGGGGAAGACCGCTGACCTGACAGTTGACCAAAACCTTTTGTGTGTGTGTGGTTTCAGTTGTTCCTATATTTTTTCGTAAATTTAGAAAAAAAAATTATTACGAAATCTTTGGTGAATTGTGATTTGTTCTTAAAATCATTTGTACACACATTTCACACACATGCTTAGTGAATGAGACCCATTAAGGGTATAGACTTAATATTACTGTAGTTGTCTAGATTGGCAATATGTGGGTAAAAAGTTTTTAATCTTTTTTTTTTTTTTTTTTTTTTCTCTCTCCCAGCACATGTAATGTTTTTTTTAAACTGTAAAAATAGTGACATTATTTTTTTTTACAGAACTTTTTAGGAAATTAAGGGGTGCAAAAGCCCCTCATTAGATGTTTTATTTTAAGAAATTTGTCAGGTTTTTCTCCTTAATGCTTGTGTGTAGGACCGGTTTTTTTACGCATTTCATCCTGAGCTGCCGTTGCTGATTCTAAAGCGTTTGATATGCAGACTGATATTCCTAGTTTTCATGTGATGATACACCCATGGCAATGCCCACCTGGAGGGCCAAAAAAGCCTTTGCGCGCCAGTTGTTTTTTTTTAACCAGGTTTGTACTAAGTACTAATGTAGTAAGATGTTAAAAGGCCAAATTAAATATACACACCTTATTGACGATGTATACTATGTACAGACAAGCAGAAGAACCTAGAATATAAATGCAACATGCAGTTTCTCATTACGCGTTTTTCCATAGAAAGCCATCATAAAGAACTCTTAACCATCTAGTGCATTGCGTTCATAATCTTGGCTCATCTGCTCACCTGTATATAGTGTGCTTCATCAATGTGTAAAGTGAATTTGATCTTTTAATTTGATCTTATTACATAAATGCTTAAGGTGGCTTATTCATGTTAAGTGTTTTAGAATGTCCCGCTGTTTTTATTGATTGAAATATTGCAGGAGGTTCTGTAAAAGGATCACAAGTGCCCAAAACTCTTTTCTTTTTTTTTTTTTTTTTTTTTTTTTTAATAGTTCTATGGATGTTTTGCCCTCTAGCATAAAATAATCCTCTAATAAAATGATCACTAAAAAGAGTAATTTTAACCTAAAGAGAATTTTACCATCATAAGATTCTCATCTCAAATGCCTCAGATTTATGACTAATTAACTGCTATTTGAAACTATGAAACTATTTTGTTCAAACTTGTAGGTTTGTATTGCACAATGCCAAGTTTACAGTATAAGCTGGATTAGTACACAAGCTAGAAGCAAAGGTGAAATGCAGGAAAGAGAACATTAATTCTAGTAAGTGCCTTTGTTTATGGTTGTGGATTAGTTATGAACTAAGCAGGTTGTCTGATTTTGTGCTTTTGTTTCCCCCTCCCTCTGTTTCATGTGCCACTTATCTAGTTTCTTTGAGAACATTAGTCGTATCATTGCACCCAACTACATCCCCACTGAAACCGATGTTCTCAGAGTTCGAGTGAGGACCTGTGGTGTCGTTGAAACCCAATTCAGAGTCAGCAACTCACTCTACAGGTAAACATTTCTAGTCAAGTCACCTTTATTTATATAGCGCTTTTTACAATGTCGATTGTTTCAAAACAGCTTCACAGTGGTAACAGGAAAATAATGCAACAGAATTTGATTCGCCTCTACAGCCACTCTGCAGAAAACAGTGTCATCCAGCTCAGTTCAATTATCATATAGTGTCAATTCGGGCAGATCAGTAATATAATTTATTCAAATAAATATTATATTTGAATATTTAGTATCCCCAACTAAGCAAGCCAAAGGCAACAGAAGCAACGGTTACAAGGAGCCAAAACTCCATCAGGTGACAGAATGGAGAGAAAAATCTTGGGAGAAACCAGGCTCAGTCGGGGTGCCAGTTCTCCTCTGGCCGACGAACAAACAGTGTATGACTATGGTTCAGGCAACGTTACAGGTCAGAAGTCATATTAGATCAGAATATTCTGAATATTTGTTATTAGCAATTAGCAATATTTTAAAATGTATGCAATGTTTAATAGGGAGCCAGTGCAGTGTTGACAGAACCTTGGTGACAGCTAATATGGTCATACTTCCTGGTTCTAGTAAGAGCTTGAGCTGCTGCGTTTTGGACCAGCTGGAGTTTGTTTATTAAGCATGCAGGGCAACCACCCAGTAGAGCATTACAATAATCTAGCCTTGAGGTCATGAACACATGAACCAGCTGTTTTTAAGATGGAAAAATGCGGTTTTACAGATGCTAGAAACGTGGCTTTCAAATGAGAGCTTGGAATCAATTGAATTAAATTGAATATTTTATTTGTCATTACACATGTACAAGTACAGTGTAACGAAATTAGTTTGGAGCAAGCCTCCGGGCCGCAGCCGATTAGTCAGGCGCCGCCACACGCTCTCCAGAAATACAAGAATGCAGTTTAGCAAGCATTACATAGCAAACACAACAAAACATAAACAAAACATAAACATAAACATGACACAGTACACGTGGTCACGTGATGGGATTTTTTTGTATGGACTGGGGGAGGAGATAAAGACAGGCAGACGGTTGTAGTGGGATCAGGTTAGGTTTTGTGTATGGTGCGAGTGAGTCTGTGAGAATGTTAGCCATAACTTCAGATGTTTTCGAGTTCAGTTCTATGGTTTGTCCTTGAAGGGAGATAAGGCAGTGCACAGGGGAAGATAGCAGACAGCTGCCCGGCTGCCCGGCTGGACTCCCCACCGAGAGATAGGGACCAAGTGAGGTTCGTTGGGCTAGTTGATTAGGTCAGGCAAATACAATTTATAATTTTTTAATCCATTTGATGATCTTCGGTAATTTGTCCGGATCATAATCAATCAATCAGATCTGGTCCTCAGCGTTTCGCGTCCGGTCCGGTTACAGTCCGTAAAAGTTCACCGATCTGACCCCCGATGGAGCCCACTCTTCCCTGCGTATCCGCAGTCCGGACTGCGTTGTTACGGTTCAGTTCCTCAATTCCTATCACTTTCTGATCTAATTCCTTCAAACGGTCACACACAACCCCGAAGCATTCTTTAATTTCCACAGACAGCGGCTGGGTGAATTTGCTTGCAGCGGTCTTACCAATCTTCCGATAGGTCAGGGCAATCCCAAAGCCAAAGAATAGGAACCCCACCGACAATAATCCAATCATGTATAAATCTTCCGCATCCTCCACGGACAGAGCCTCCAGGCACAGGACTTGCCAGTTGTTCCATGCGTCCCTCACGTACCCTGCGGCAAAGGTCCCGTCCGGGCAGGTGGGTTCTCCCGGGGCACCCTTCCTTAGTGAGAAAATCTTGTCGATCGCGCTGATTGACCAGTTAATCAATTCCATTTCAGTATTTTCAGGAGTCCAGCAAAGCAGCAGTCAGAGAGAAAGAGAAGAGACGAAACACTAGACAAAACAAAACAGCGCAAGAGCACAGCGGGAGCAGAGAGAAAAACACGTCTGCACGGATTGAAGGACAGATCAGGAAGGGAGCAAACCCTCTACAAAAATCAAAGAGCACACCCAGGTTCCTAACTGACAGAGCAGCCATCAAGTGTTAGCCAATCTGGGTGTCAGAATGGAATCTCAACTTACTTTTGAGGCTCACATCAAACATTTGTGTAAGACCTCCTCCTTCCACTTCAGAAACCTTGTCAAACTTCGTCCCATACTCACACTAGCAGATGCAGAAAAGCTTGTCCACGCCTTTGTCTCCTCCAGGCTGGACTGCTGCAATGAGCTCCTCATCGGGATCCCTGGCAAAAATCTCCAGAAGCTGCGGTATATTCAGAATAGCGCTGCTAGGATCCTGATTGAGGGTGCACAAATATGACCATATCACCCCTATCCTCAAATCACTCCACTGGCTTCCTGTTTCACTCCGGATTGAGTACAAGATCTCCCTCCTCACTCACCAGTGCATCCATGGTGACGCACCCCCCTATCTCAAGGAACTCCTCACCACACAAACATCCACATGTAACTTGTTTCAGCATATCTTCTATAAACCCCCAGGACCAAACTCCTTACTGTGGGAGATCGAGCTTTCTGCTCAGCAGCCCCGAGTCTGTGGAATGCTCTTCCTGACCACTTGCAGATCCCATGGATCTTAAAACCCACCTTTTTAGCAGAGCTTTTGGTTGATTTGTCACTTCTTTTTTTATTTTGTCCTTTTTTGTTTTAAATCTGTAGCACTGAGATTTTAATATCAAGTGTGTTACAAATAAAATTCATCATCATCATTATTATTATTATTATTATTATTATTATTATTATGTTTTATATCTGCTATGCATTCCGTTAATTTTGTGGGTTTTTTTTTTTTTTTTTTTGTAAGTTTTGTCAGGGCGTGAAGAAATATAGAGCTGAGTATCATCAGCATAACAATGAAAACTAACGCCATGCTTCCTAATGATATCTCCCAGTGCTAGCATGTACAGGGTGAAAAGCAACGGTCCTAGCACTGAGCCCTGTGGTACTCTACTGAACTTGTAATCGGTGTGACATCTACAAAATTCTACAATAGTATCATAACGTAGGCCCTTCCAATGTTGGAACCAAACCTACAACCTTGGTGGAGGGGTCTTCTCTCTCTGAACATTTGGCCGTTCGCTTGTAGAGACTAAGATGAGAAATAAAGACCTTTTTCCATATTTTCCTCTGCCCTGTAGTATTCAGTGGTTCAGATCACCACCACCTTTTTACTTTCACTGCCAGACTGGCACATCGTGTGTTTGAATAATCTGTTAATCAGTTTCTATGAAGTCCATGCTTATAATGAATTATAGCTCCATTTATGCTTATTTATAAGTATTACTCATTAAGACCATATAAGAACAGTTATATTTACATTTACATTATTTTTATACAAGTCATGCATTTTCTTTTTCAGTGTATATCTATTATACACTGGAACTATTTTATATTTGATCATTTATAAATCAGAGACACTTATTTGCTGTACCGATTAAAAACATAATTGATAATGGCATTAGAGGTCATGAATGGTCAGTTTGATTTGTTAAAATCTATATTGCTTATAGTGTGTGTGTGTGTATGTGTATATGTGTATATGTGTATATATATGTATATATATATATATATATATATATATATATATATATATATATATATATATATATATATATATATATATATATATATATATATATATATATATATATATATATATATATATATATATATATATATATATATATATATATATATATATATATATATATATTTTTTTTTTTTTTTTTTTTTTTTTTTTTTTTTTTTTTTACTTTGTATTAACAGTTTTTTTAATAATAATTTTATTACAGGAATTATTGTTCATTAGTTACATTTACAAATTAAAATGTCATTTACAAATACATTTACAAAACTTCAGATGTATAATGAGCACATCTTCATGATTTCTTAACATTTGCTTTAGGAAATTGCATCCTATGTTTTCACTTTACATAAAGCCATCAACGATGCATTTATAGAGGTTATTAGGTAACTGTATTATCACTCTCAATAAGTATTTAATGTAATTATAAGAGCACAACACGGCTATTAATAACAATATATTTAACTTATTTGACAGAAATAAATCTGCATTGCTAAAAAGTCATTGTAATTATAATATAACAATATAGCAATGCTGTATCATGGCTGCTTAATGCTTATAAGTCAGTATAGGAAGAAATGTATAGTAATACTTAATGAATTACAGCCCCATTTATACTTGTTTATAAGCATGGACTTGAACGTGTTAGAAAGTGTTACTGAATAATATTCTGAGGAGCTTTTGAAATCTCATTTCACTCATCCATTCTCTAATAGGGCTCTTTTTTTAGTAGGATCTTGATTGGGCCCCAATTTGTCATCTCCCATTATCTTTGCCAGATGTGTGTGTTTCGAGATGGCGCAGAATAGTGCCTATGGATCTGGTCAAATTGAATTGGCTTGTGGTAGACAAGCCAATTCTTGTGGTTCTTTGAACATTCACCCCAAAATTCTCTTCATTTACTATTTTCACTTTTGTTACTGACTAACAGATGGTATTTAGCAGATTGTTTATGTTGCTCATTTCCATGCAATGAAAGCATGCAGTGATCAGGGTCCATTAGCACCAAAAAAAACTAAATCAACAACAACAAAATTGTCCTCAAGACACATGCACTCTATTCCAAGTGTTCTGTGTGCTAGTCATATAATGGCTTTTTGTGAGGAACAGGCTGTTATATTGTATGAAAAGTAGGAGGAAGCCTTCGCATTGTAACTTGCTGTAAGTTTTTCTCAAAGGGATTTATTGTTAATCTGTGGTATCACTTGATATATAATTTATATAATTATGTCTATACAAATTATGCAAACAAATACAGCCATTAGTCCCATGTAAGGTATTTTGGCCTTAATGCTTCTACTGCTCTTGTGGTAAAGTACTATTATATGAATAATTTCTATATGAGTAATCTTTTGTTTACAGGCTGTACGATGTTGGTGTCCAGCGTTCAGAAAGAAAGAAGTGGTACAGTTATTTTGACAATGTCCAGGCAGTGCTGTTTATGGTGGCTCTTAGTGGGTACGATCAAAACCTCGATGATACTCATTCGACGGTGAGTAGCATGCTGGATCTTCAGTGTTACAGAAACAATCTAATCTCTTTTCAGTACACCAGATGATTTCAGTTAGAAGACCTTCTCAGAAAAGTTTGTCACATCGTTCCACGGGCTTTAGCTAAGAGCTGACAAATTGAATGGAATGTGTGTGTATTTAATGAAAATGAAATGGTTGCTAGCAGATGAGGTAGGGATAAAAAGCTAGGCTGTTTCTGGTGTTTAGGATCGGGTTGCACCAGTCATTCGTAAGTTCTTACCAGAATTAGAATTTAAAATCCACACAATAGGCTAAGTATCTACTAGCTAGTTTGTAACCCTAAAAGCTTTCCTGTAGCTCAAACAATAAGAGCGTGGTGCTAGCAACACCAAGGTCATGGGTTCGATTCCCAGGGGAAGCAAGAACTGACAAAAAGTGTAAAAATGTGTACCTTGAATGCAATGTAAGTCGCTTTGGATAAAAGCATCTGCCAAATGCGTAAATGTAACCCACTCTGCACTTTAATTTTGTTGCACCATTTGTTTTTGAGGAGAAAAAAAAAAAAAACATTCAGAATAACCTTGCAATAAATAATGATCCAAAAAACATACATTATATTTATATTTTATGATTAATTTAATTTAGTATGCACACAGCTTAGATTGGGTTCAAAGAGCCGCTAAAAAGTCATTTAAGCTTGTCGGGCTGTTGCATGAAGCTAGTTGTGCAAACGAGAGTGTTAATGCAAATCACTTCTCTGCTGAAGAGAAAGAGATTATGAAACATCATAAATTTAAACATTTACAAAAGGCAATAATAAACGCTGCTGCAAAAAGAGTTCAAAGAGGCAGCTCAAAGAAAATGACTATCAATGCATGTGAATCAATTGAATTTAATATTGTATAGGTTCACAAGCAGTTTTGAAGAATCTGAAGCTGTGCTGTGGTATCTGGCACCAAGATGTCAGCAGCAGATCCTTTAAGTCCTGTAAGTTGCACACATCCCACAAATTCTCGATTGGATTGAGATCTGGGGAATTTGGAGGCCAAGTCAACAGCTCAAACTCGTTGTTGTGCTCCTCAAACCGTTCCTGAACCATTTTTGCTTTGTGGCAGGGCGCATTATCCTGCTGAAAGCGCCACAGCCACCAGGGAATACCGCTTCCATGAAAGGGTGTACATGGTCTGTAACAATGCTTAGGTAGGTGGTACGTGTCAAAGTAACATCCACATGGATGGCAGGACCCAAGGTTTCCCAGCAGAACATTGCCCAAAGCATCACACTGCCTCCACCGGCTTGCCGCCTTCCCATAGTGCATCTGGGTGCCAGGTGTTCCCCAGGTAAGCGACACGCACACACCCAGCCATCCACATGATGTAAACGAAACGTGACTCATCAGACCAGGCCACCTTTTTCCATTGCTCCGTGGTCCAATTCTGATGCTACTGTCTACTGTTGGTGCTTTCGGCGGTGGACAGGGGTCAGCATGGGGACCCTGACTGGTCTGCAGACATGCAGCCCCATACGCAACAAACTGTGATGCACTGTGTATTCTGACACCTTTCTGTCAGAACCAGCATTAACTTCTTGAGCAATTTGAGCTCCAGTAGCTCGTCTGTTTGATCGGACCACACGGGCCATCCTTCGCTCCCCACGTGCATCAGTGAGCCTTGGCACAGGGGTCAGCATGGCCCACCGCCCATGACCCTGTTGCCGGTCCACCACTGTGCAGAGGCTGCGTCATAAATCGCATACTTCCCTAATATATAATAAAAACTATATAAAAGGAAAACGGTATGTGACAAAAGTATGTGTACTCATAAAAGTAGGCAAACAGTCCTCGGATGACCTACTACTTCTGGCGAGATTCTGAAGTGTGTTCACTTTGCTATACCATGAGGCCCCGGGAGAGGATTTATGAATGGCTGTGAAGCTACATAGCTGACACTAGTAGATCACATGATAATGACAACATGGCTGTAGTACATCTGGATTACATTCATACACTACACATTAATACTTTTTTTTTTTTTTTTTTTTTTTTTAAGTCATGTAAGGCAAGGCAAGTTTATTTATGTAGCACATTTACTACACTATGGTAATTCAAAGTGATTTACGCAAAAAGGTAATTAAAATAATCACAAAATGAAAGGAAAATTAAAATAGTTATAAAAGTAATTAAGAGTAAAAAGATGATACATAGACTTCTCATCTGGTACAACATTTCAGCTTTCCCCACTTGCTCTAGGACTTCCACATACTGCTTATCTCTTTCTCTCTGGATTTCTTTTGGCACGCCTAAATAATTTGTCGGACATCTCCAGCAGATCCGATCTTTCACCTAAAATTTCTTTCGCCAGGCAGAGCTGGACTATTTCAGTCCACGCTCCGATTAATCACCCACATAGTTTCAATGTTTCAAATTCTCTTCCAGAAATGTCTTAACCACGTACATTACCACAGAGCCAGCCTAACCACTATGGTGCCAGACCACCCCCCTTTTTTTTTTTTTTTTTTTACTTCAGAGAAGAAAAAAAAATTGTAACCAAAAATAAAAACAAGGTTAAATTGAAACAAAATAACACAAAATAAAGTGCATGCAGTTCGGACAAAGCACAGTGCTCATTCAGTAAATGCATAGCTGTTGGAGCACATCTGACCTCTTCAGGATGCTGGTTCCAGCTGTGGCTGGCATAATGGTCTTTTTGGGAAGGTATTGAGGCGAATATCATTTATCTTTGAGCGTTGTCTCTGTGCTGTGATGCAGTCGGAAACCAGATTTAAAATGATCAAAGTATCCGTTTGAGCTTAAGAATTTATTCAGCTAATTGAAAACCACTTTTTCAATGATCTTGCCTATGAAGGGGAGATTTGAGATTGGTCTGTAATTGCTGCTTTGTCTTATCCAGATTGCTCTCTCTCAGGAGGGGCTTAACCACTGCAGAGAGTTTGGGAAAGTCAGAATCAAAATATTACACCACAACTAGGCTAACTAACTTACACACAGCTGGAGTAACCAGCCCCTGGTGTTACCAGCAGATCATTGTATGATCAGCATCAACAGCCCATTACCCAGCATAAAATACTTAAAATATTCTGACGACACAACCATCTTGCCTTGCTCAACGATAACAACTCCATTTTATAGATTATCACACCATTGTCACAAACTTTGCCCAGTGGTGTAAGGATAACCACCTGAATCTTAATGTTGGCAAGACAAAAGAGCTGATATTCAGCCCCCCTCACCTCAGAATCCTATTGTTATTCATAATCAAACAGTTGAAATAGTGGACGGTCTCAGATATCTTGGAGTAACATTGGACAACACACTTACCTTTGATCAACACATTATGGACATTCAGAAAAGTCACCAAAGAATGTCAGTTATTCATAAACTCAAAGGACTTAAAGTTGCTCCTTAATTATTATTGCTACTTTATTGTATTCTATCGGTTTTGTCAATATGCTTTCTGTTAAACCGGACCAAACTCACAAAGATTCCAATATTGCTGCGAAAGTTATAGGTCTTCCAACATATTTAACTTAACAACAGAGCTATTACACACATTGCAATTTCAATAAAACAGGACTCCACACATCCACTTAATGAGTATCTAGCACCACTGCCCTCCGGGCGCAGGTACAGGGCTCTGAGGTGCAGGAGGGCTCGCTTTGGAGAAGCCAGATTCCCTCAGCCATCACATACCATCTAGAGTCATCTAGAGTCAAGTCACCTTCATTTATATAGCACTTTTTACAATGCCGATTGTTTCAAAGCAGTTTCACAGTGTTAACAGGAAAATAATGCAACAGAATTTGATTTGGCTGTACAGCCGCTCTGGAGAAAACGGTGATGTTATCCAGCTCAATTCAATTATCATAGAGTGTCAATGTGGGCAGAATTTAGTTTAAAATTTAGTGTCCCCAACTGAGCAAGCAGTTGGCAAAGGCAACAGTGGCAAAGAACCAAAACTCCATCAGGTGGCATAATGGAGAAAAATAAACCTTGGGAGAAACCAGGCTCAGTCGGGGTGCCAGTTCTCCTCTGGCCATCATGTTGTGTCGGTGAGGCAATTATTAGATAGGAATATTCAAAAGATCAGAGTCATCACTCCGGAGACGGTATATTTGGATGTTGTGTCGATGAGGCCGTTTCAGGGGAAGTCTAATTGACACTCTGCAGACACTTCAGGGATGCGTTGGTCATGTCTGGGCGCAGGTCCACCATCTGGTCTGAATACGGCCCGGATACGACTGACTGCCTCGGAATAAACAGAGGGACTAACATTAGCATAGATGCCATTCTTCTTATGATGTAACGAGTACATCAGGTGTTATGGGAAGTGTTCCCGGTTCCGGCTGACCTAGTTAATGCAGCCTAACAATCATTTACTGATTTGAATAATAGAAATTGATAATGTTTTATGTGTAAGCCATAGTAAAGAGATGTGTTTTTAGTCTAGATTTAAACTGACAGAGTGTCTGCTTCCCGAACAATGCTAGGAAGACTGTTCCAGAGTTTAGGTGCTAAATAGGAAAATGATCGACCACCTGCAGCAGATATCGCGGTTATGTTAATGTTTTTTTTTTTGTTTGTTTGTTTTTTTTCCTCTCTTCCTGTATTATGTCCTTTTGTATTATGATTATGTTTTGTGTCTTAAGTGCAGGGCTGTGAAAAATAACTTTTTTTGTATGAATTACATATTTGATTACAGTTACTCTATGGACTGTGCATGGTTTAAGACCTTTTATTTTCAGTTATTTCACCTTTGATAAACCTCCATTTGCATAAAAATTTGTTTAAGCCTTTTTTTTTTTTTTTTTTTTTTTTTTTTTTTTTTTTTTTAATAATAATTATCTCCTAACTTTTTTAACAACAGAACCATCTACACAGCCTGGAGTGCTTCAGCTCCACATGTAACAGTGCTTTTTTCAAAGGAGCTTCACTGGTGAGCTGCACTTCATTTCATTCAGTATAAAACCTGTTTACATCTGACACTTTCACTGTGTACTTGTGATTTAGGGCATTTATTTTTATGTGTGTATGTGTGTGTATATATGTGTTTGTATATATGTGTTTGTATATATGTGTATGTATATATGTGTGTGTGTGTGTGTGTGTGTGTGTGTACATGTATATATGTATATATGTATATATGTGTATATATATAAATAAATAAATAAATACCCTAAATCACAAGTACACAGTGATTTTATATATTTATGATTCATAAATATATATTTATTTATTTCCTGGGGTGCACTTATGTACATCAAAAATGGTCATAATTTAGAAATAAACTGCATTTTTCCTACACTGATTTTAGCCTCTGATTTGAATGCTCTGTTTGAAGGGGGCGTGTCTGCTGTAAGACTTCTGTGTAAACACCCACTGCTGTGATTGGCTGCTGTGAGAATTCAGTCGAAGTGCCCACTGCTGTGATTGGCTGCTGTGAGAATTCAGTGCAAACACCCACTGCTGTGATTTTTGCATATGAATTATTACATGTGAAACTCTTTCGAAAACTTTTCTTTCGAGTTCTGGACTCAAGCCAAAACTCCCATTATAATCAGTCACTGAAACTCGCGCTGTTTGATTGACAGCTCCAGCGATTTGAAGGAGCGTTCTTTGATCACTTTCTGTATATAATTGAATCACAAACGAGAAACAATGTGGTGTTGACCGTTTAGTCAGTGTCTCAAAATTGTTTATTGCTGTTATTGCCGTTAAAGAACATCTGACTGTACATGAATCATTACATATCAGAATCAAATCGCTGATCACAGATCAGGCATTAGAATTAACATGGTTACATGTTGTGCCATTATTGTCTGGTCCATATCTTTACGGTAAAAGCCTGTTTGCGAAATTGTGACTGATTTACCAAAGAATCCACAATGAAACAAATCATGCTGAGACATTCACATTGTTGAAAATAAATTGGCACATTCCTAGCATTAGGATCCTTTGGAAGGTAATGTTATTTTTAGTCCAGTGATCCTGTATCGCTCCTCTCTCCTCATCTCACTAACACGCCAGTGGGTTGCGATGATGTAGGCGTTGATCTGATTCTGCAGAGGCGGTCTCTCGTCGCACTATTACATCATAATGTGACAATACAATTCGATTAAAGCTGTTTTTGAACTGAAGAGGAAGTTTTGAGTTCTGAAACTTGCAGATTGTTTTTATAGTCCAATGACCTCTTATATGTCAACTTGATTTCACAATTCATGACCCCTTTAATAAAATTTACATTCAAGATATTTCTATGAGGTGCCATTCGGGACAAATGTGACTCGTTTCATTTGCAATCCAGTTGTGAAATTGTGACCCATTAAATCGTATCACATGGTAGTTGCTAATACCCAAACCTTGATTTCTGAAGATGATCAAAGCACATTGGCACACTATCAGTTTTTGGGACTGACCTCTTTACACCCATCTGTACCACTTTGGTTTTACAATCTATATCAATTTGTTCATGCACTTAAGAATTGGGTTGATCACAATATTTTTCATAAATACTGGAAACTTTCTTCTGCATCAAGACAATAAGGCAGTGATGAGGAATTGAATGGCTTCAGCTGTTTTTCTTTTCTTTTTTTTTAAACTCTCTTTCAGGTTTTATTTATGAACAAAATTGATCTGTTCACTGAGAAAATACTGTATTCTGGGAGACATCTGCGACTGTATCAGCCAGGCTTCAAAGGTACACTTTTTCACACAATCTGGTGACTGTATGATGATTAAAATCGTGAAATGTCCTATAAAATAAATGGTTACATGTTACATTTTCTAATACATTTACTTCATGCACAGATTAGCATGTTAGCCAGGGTTCAAAGTACCAAATGTACAAATCAGTGTTGAAACAATGTTACTCTCCAGTTGCCTGGTAACTTTATGAATGGTTAAGTGTGATCATCCAATCTCAATGGTTGTGATGTAATTATATATAATCTGACACGCATGTTTCAGAGTAAAGCACAGCACTGTTTTTATTTTCCCAGTCAATGTTGCTCTTTAAGTGCTGTGTGTTTGAGTTGCTTAGAATTTGCATTGACTTGTTTCTCTGTGTTGGGATGCAGGTCCTGACCGTGATGCGAGTTGTGCTGCTCAATATGTGACCGATCAGTTTGTGGCGTGTGCCACCACCTCAGGCAAGATGGTGTACCCTCACTTCACCAACGCCACAGACCCCTCCAGCATACATGACGCCTTTCAGTTCACCATCAGCACTATTGTCAAACACAACCTTCAAACTATCTCGCTTCTCTAACTTTTTTTTATCACATTTTTATTTTTGTTACTGTGTCCATTGTAAACAATTTAATTGATCATAAAAGCCATATTTTAAAGCAATAAATATATTTTAAGATTTTAATTATGGGCATCTTTGATTTGTTTATCTGCAAAGTTCCTGTAAATATGTGGATCTGTTCAAACCGAGACAAATACTGGCACCTTTTCAATTATCACTTATTGTGAAATTAAGCATACACCATTTACCTTGTTTAACACAAATTTTGCCATAATTTTCTATATCCAGCAAAATAAACCATCAGATTGAAGGGTGCAAAACACAAAAACATTTGTGAATGACACACATACATGTATATACACTGATCAGGCATAACATTATGACCACTGACAGGTGAAGTGAATAACACTGATTATCTCTTCATCACGGCACCTGTTAGTAGGTTTGAGGAGCACGACGAGTTTGAGGTGTTGACTTGGCCTCCAAATTCCCCAGATCTCAATCCAATCGCGCATCTGTGGGATGTGCTGAACAAACAAGTCCGATCCATGGAGTCCACCTCACAACTTACAGGACTTAAAGGATCTGCTACTAACATCTTGGTGTCAGATACCACAGCACACCTTCAGGGGTCTAATGGAGTCCATTCCTCGACGGGTCAGGGCTGTTTTGGCAGCAAAAGGGGGACCAGCACAATATTAGGAATTATGTTATGCTCTATCGGTGTATAAACATATTTAACACACACAACACCACGTTCAGTTTTGACTAATATTGTGAAATAATTGCAAAAATGCAGCTTAGTACAAGCTGATTTTATAATGTCTAAACATAGATCTAAATAAAAAAACTTGTATAGACTTATAACTAAATATGTATACCTATGTGAGTGATGCTCTGCAGCCATTTAGTGGCAGTTTAAATCGTGTTATTTTAATATTGTTTGTTTTCCAGAAGGCAGCAGCAGTCTCCCACTGAATCATGGCACATTTTTACGTTATCACCATGAATCAAATTGAGAAATGTTTATCGTCTTCAAAGTAACGTTTACATATTATGTTGATATGTTATACAAATTTAGGCTATATTTAGGAATTTAATTATTACAAAATTAGGTAAATAACTTTTTTTTTAAACATGAATTCCCCTAAAACTGTACAATTAAAAACATTAATAAAGTGGGTGATTTTTACATTTGTTTATAAAAAAAATAAAAAGTACTTTATTTAAATCACATTTTACTATGTGTGGTCTGGGGAGACTCCAAACGCCCTGAGTGTGCAGTACACCCTAATCAAACAGCGCATTATACGGGTCTAAACTGTTTTTTAAAAGGCCCCTACTACATGATACATGTAAATGAAACCGGTGTATGCACCCACTTGTGGCTAAATTTAACAGTGCACTTCGTCTCTATTTTTAATTGCATATGAAACCTACTAAAAGGTATCGTTTCCGCCACTAAAAAAAAAAAAAAAATAAAAAATAGAGTAGTTGTGACTTTTTATCTCAGAATTCTGACTTTTTTCCTCATAATTGCAAGTTTGTATCTCAGCATTCCGACTTTATAACTCGCAACTGTGAGAAAAAAAAAGTTGCAATTACTCTTATTTTTTTTTGTTTAGTGGCGGGCTTCCATAAAAAGGTTTGGTACCCAAGCAGGTGGTCCTGCCTGACCCAAACTTACACCACTGGTAGAGAGCAGCCTCCCAGTATTCTGATTGGCTACAATTGTGGTTCTGGTCACCTGTTTCAGTGACATCTGCCTTGTGGACTTTTTAAAAAATTGAAGGGTTAACTAAACCTTGAAAATTATAGTTTTATCCCTAGTGTGAAGCAGCTTCTAGATCAAAATGTAGGGGCAGGGCTGGATTTTGTCCATGGGAAATTAATCGGATGGGTGTGGTTTGCTATTGTTGTGATGTCATTTGAGTGACAGGTTTCCCCGCCCTTGTGCCAGTAAACACGTCATCAGAGAAGAGAGGTCGCTGCAAGAGGGAGGTGAAGTTTTTTTTTTTTTTTTTAATAAAGATTACGATCATGCACAAATTTAAAAAAAAATTAGCACAGATAAATCATTTATAATAAATACTGCAATACTACACAAACAAATAAATAAATGTCAATTTTATTTAATAGTGATCTTTAAGTGCCTTTTTTACATTGCATTATGTTTCAGGTTACGTTTAGTTTAGAAGCTGAGGGCCTCTAACCACAGTAAGCGGAGCATGTACAGTGTAAATAGTCTAAGTGTCTCTCAATAAGTGCAAATAAATGCAGTTCAAAGGGTTTCACTTTCACCTTTCTGAAAGTTTATTTAGCCTATTCTATAATTGTAAAATATGTGGAGAAAAAAAAATTAAATAAAAAGGTCTGCATTTAACATGCTTTACTTTGACCAGAATGAAAAATAACTCAGGGGGATGTGGGGGTATTTTTATCCTTCTGGATAAACATTTATAAAATATGATAATATAAAATAATTATGAGCAAGACATTAGCCGTTTTAGCAGTCAGTTTATTAAAATATCAGTTTCATCTCGTGATTTCTGAAGTAGCCTAACTTCCATGGGTTTTACTGGATTGTAGTTTTGGATACACATGAAACTCACGCCCATTTTTCACGAAACGAAAGTTCAGAGATGTTTAAGTGCCCCGCTCTTCCTCTGTAACGTTAGCTTCATTGTGGAGCATCTGGACGTGATCAGATCTGGGTGTTGTGAGAGTCAAATACACGATGACATGCCTTGACACATCTGTGCTCCTCTGTGACAACTAAACACACCTGCACACAGGTAAGACACAGACCTGAGGGTCCACTTGCTTTTATAATCTGTATGTGTTTAGCGTTAGCATGTCACGCGAGGAAGAGACTGCTAGTTCGTCTGGATCGGCCATTAATATATCATATCGTCTAACAGCTCAAATAACCCTCGCACTGACTCTTTATTTACTATTTATGAGTAAACTTTCGCTGAGCTGAATTCTGGTTAGCTTGCCTGAACTAGCGTCTCCAGTGTTTATGTCGGGTTGTGCGATTTTACTCACGTAAGATTATCTTATTATTCACAGATCGTGATGTTTAGCTGTCAGTAGATCTGAGACGTGTACGTTTTGTGTTGTTTAATAGTTTAGATAAGATGGTTGTGAAATACAGGTTCGCCATTCAGACGTGTCATGCACCGTAACCTAACGTTGAATAATATAATGAATTGTATGTATAAATATGATATTTTAAAAATATATTCATCTACCCTCGATGATTGAACTCTTAATTTCTTCGAATTATTATGGTTTCATTTTATGGTCTGTTTCTTCTTGCTCGCAATACTTGTAATTAATTCACGGTGAATTGAGCGACAGCGGCCTCTATTGGGGCTACATGTAGAAGTCAACAAGTGTTTTTTATTCACTCATTTCTGTATGTATTTGTTCAATTTGTGTATTATTTATTCTTTATATCGGTTTTTATTTGTATTGGTTCTTTTGATTTGTTTTTCTGTTTTCTGAAAGATTTAAATTTCCACAGAAGTCACGAAAAGGCAGGCTTTTCCATTGATTTCTGGAAAATCACATGGCTGTTAATGTTTGCCAAGCAATATGTAATAAAAAAGTGTGTGTGTGTGTGTGTGTGTGTCACAGCGGTTTGACTCATCCAGACAGAATGTAGAGCCGGAAATGTGTTTGCATTTGCAAAATGGTTTTCCAGTTAAGAATGGCATAATATTGCATTCTTGAATAGTGCAAAATATATTGAATAATGATGATGATGTAGTAAAAATTAGGCTATACAGTCAAACCAAAAGTGTTACTATTGTGTGCAGGCCACTATAGTTCATTTCTGTAAGTGAGGAGAGCAAAATAAAGTAAACTGTGACATATTATACCCAACAATTCTTCATACAGTGACTACCAGTAAAGTAGACTGAACAAAATGAAGCATTGCTTGGTTGAGCTAAACTGGTATTCTCTAATTGTGTCCTTAAATTTAACAGCTGATTGGTTGATTGTGATCCATTACACACCTTTCTATCAAAGTTATCTGACATTATCGAGATGAGTTTGTTCTGACAGTTTAACTCTGAGCTCTTGTCATGTTTTATTACCGATTATAGCGAATAAACTGTGATCATGTGAGAAAATGTTGAAGGTCTGAATACATATATCACATCAAACCTTGCAGACAGTATATGGTAGCGGTTTTGACTTATTCATTCACAAGATATTCATTCTTGATGTCAATCATGATGTCATCATCACTCGCATAAATACAAAAATTCTGGACATCAAGAATTAAATTTCAACTAGTAAAAACTATAATTCTTAATATCTGTAATGATATTGTCTCTAGTGAAATGTCAATGGCTGCCATTGTTGATCTTACTAGTTGAAATTCCATTTTCACAAATCAGAAATACGATTCGTACTAGTTAGTCATAATTTTTTTATATAAATAATTATGTGGTTACTAGTAAAAATGTAAATTCCTGATGCTAAATTTTCCCTAGTTGAAATTTTCCCTAGTTCTTGATATCTGAAAATGCATTTCTGATATCAAGAATTAGCATTTTAATCACATCCTGGGAATGAATGAAAGTCCAAACGGCTTGCCATAGTTAGGATGTGGTGTGGCCAGCAGAGCTTCTCCTCCTCGTGGACCACAGCAGATTTGTCAGTTCACATTTCACTGCCGGTTGTATATTCTGTATATAACTGTATGTGACAAATAAAACTCTTGAATCTTGAATCAGTTCTTGCTGTGAGATGTTACTCCACTTTTTCACCACGGCACTTGCAAGT
Organism: Paracanthobrama guichenoti; assembly: GCA_018749465.1. Taxonomy (NCBI): domain Eukaryota; kingdom Metazoa; phylum Chordata; class Actinopteri; order Cypriniformes; family Gobionidae; genus Paracanthobrama; species Paracanthobrama guichenoti. Next base: position 28,513,181 of record CM031945.1, read on the forward strand.
TCTTGAATACGTCTGGGGGGGATGTATGGCTACTGATTTGAGTTTCTAGATTAGGGTTCCTCAAACTCCGTCCTCAAACTCCTGGAGCTAAACTCTGCAGGAGCGAGTTTGAGGAACCCTGTTCTAGATGATGAACTTTAATTTTATAAGCAAATGAAAATTGAAAGCAATATGGAGTTCATAGAAATCATGTGATCATTATGTTATTGAAAGTGGGCAAATCCCCTTACACTCATACTTGTGCTCTTTGCAGACTTCACCTCAGAATGAAGTGTCTTAAATGCAATTATGAGTCTTTGGACAAGGCGCCCAAATTCTGCAGTGAATGTGGCTTTAAGCTGTTGTCCGAGTCATGTGACACAGCAACAGGTAGGCACTTGAGTCGTCATACATAACTTTTCTCTTGCTACGATTTTACGTTCTGTTGTTTGTTCTTTAATTTGTTTCGTACAATTATTTATTTCCTTATTTTGAATGATTATGTATGCATATTTTTATGAATGCATTTACTTTCATTTTTATTTCTTTTATCAGGGGTCGGCAACCTTTTTATCACGAAGTGCCCCCACCCCAAAGTATAAATACACACAACCTTATTTTTAAAGTTCAAAACAGCCTAAATGGAAAATTAACACATTTAGTTATAACACATTTATAGTTGATGATCAAACATTACTTAATCACAAACCTGCACCTGAAAAAATCACCTGCACAAACAGGTGTGAGGTACTTTATCGAAATAAAATCTTGATTTTGCCACATTGGCATGCATACCATAGCTTGCCGACACTATATAGTGAATGAATTAACTGTTTCTGACACGGCATCCACGTCAGGCGTAGCATTATGACCACCATGACTGGTTTGCAGCCCCAAACGCAACAAACTGTGATGCACTGTGTATTCTGACACCTTTCTATCAGAACCAGCATTAACTTCTTGAGCAGTTTGAGCTACAGTAGCTCGTCTGTTTGATTGGACCACACGGGCCAGCCTTCGCTCCCCATGTGCATCAATGAGCCACCATGACCCTGTGGCCGGTTCACCACTGTTCCTTCCTTGGAGCACTTTTGATAGATCCTGACCACTGCAGACCGGGAACACCCCACAAGAGCTGCAGTTTTGGAGATGCTCTGACCCAGTCGTCTAGCCATCACAATTTGGTCCTTGTCAAACTCGCTCAAATCCTTACGCTTGCCCATTTTTCCTGCTTCTAACACATCAACTTTGAGGACAAAATGTTCACTTGCTGCCTAATATATCCCACCCACTAACAGGTGCCGTGATGAAGAGATAATCCGCATTATTCACGTCACCTGTCGGTGCTCATAATGTTATGCCTGATTGGTGTATGTATGAATGTGTGAAGGCAAACACATTGTTGTCTGATGCCCCTCATTATGTCATGAAGGACATAATAAGAGTTTCCCCATCTTCTCTTTCCACACATCTGTTATCAGTTGTTGTTCAAGACAAAGTCTTGTCATGTGCTGATGCTTAAACTCAACATGAAATCAATATGCATGTTTTCTGGTTTCTGGCGTGATTCATTAGAACAGGTTATTCCAAAAGCAAAAAATGTCTTCGTAATGTCCATCAAAATTTCCAAAACAAATTTTCTTTTCAGCTCATATCACAAATGCTTTTCAACTCCTTCCCAACCATGTATCATATATGTTAGGTTTAACTAATTTTGTGCAAATTTAGAATTTGCACTTGAGAAATCTTGAATGGAAAAGCTTTCAAGGTGCACAGGCTGTAAAAGTTTAAAATTCACACAAAAAAAAAAAAAAATTTGCCCTCATGCCTTCCAAACTTGATTTTCTTTCTTCTGCGGACCACAAGAAGGCATCTGACGACTACTTCAGCTGTTTTTGTCTGTACAATGAAAGTCCAAAGGTTTCCATCTCCAAAAAGGACATAAAGGTAGCATACAGCTAATAACATCAAACCTCATTGGTTCTGTGTGTCACATAAATTAATCAAATAAATGAAATTTGATGTTACTGACACCATATTTTATTTGGGCTCCGTGGGATGACCGTTGTTTAAATTGATTTAACACTCTGGTGCTCTTCGGTCAAATCACAGCTTCATCGGAATTAAATGAAACTTGGTGACTTTTCTAGCATTAGGTATGTAAACACAAAAAAATTGGGGTCATGATTCAAGCATGCTAATTGGTTGTCAAAAAAAAAGTAGCGTTCTTTGTCTGCAGTCATAAATGACCGACCATAGGAAATGAATGGGAAATCGGCAAAAACAGTGGTCACAACCATAGTTGCATGATTTCTTAAATAATTCCAAAAGAGGGTGCTAATCTGCCTTCATTTTTTTTTTTGAAGGCCTAGACTCTATTTTAACCTGAAATACTATTATTTTCAATGGCAAAAATAGACCATAATTATTGCATAAATATTAAAAAGTACCATAAAATCATCTCAAAATACAAAAGAAAATAGAAAAAAAAAATATTATTGTTTTACTGGGGTTGAGGATGTTTAATTTTTAGGTGTCTGGTCACTTATGACAACCAATGCAACCCCTAAATGAAGAGCACCAGAGGGTTAAGAATGAATAACCACTTAAATTTGACTCTGTTCATCATACCAAGTGATTGAAGTTGCATTGATGTATAAATCACATTTTATTATTACATTCAGAAATAAATGTAAAATACCAGTGCATAACATAACTTATAGTGGTGTTCATTTAAACAATATTTATTATAAATGCCAAACCTAAACAAATTTCCGAAATAAATGAATGTGCGCGGAGGTGTAACTGTACAGCGGACACACCTCTGCCAGTTTGAGAATACATCTGTAACCTTTCACCTCCAGGTCAGGCCAACGGCTTTGTGTCCATGATTAGCTCCTTTTAGTCACACACTTCGTTTCATTAATCATCGTTCCACCTTTTCACTAGTCTCTCGCCAATTTCTCACTCACAGCAAATATGTGTTCTTCTGCACGATTAGAGTTTTCCTTTGCATACTGTCCAACAGTCAGTTTTAACTCTGTGTAACTTTTTCTGTTTTTGGTTTTTTTTTCTGACTGCATTTTACTATTATAATGAGGAGGCTGTAAAGTCAGATTAGCAAACGCCGATTGTGTGTGTGTCAAGTCGCTTCAGAATATAAATCATATAAAGCATGTTTCAGATGATAAAAAACATGACTTGTAGTCCGGAAAATGCAGTATGGTCTTTTTGGAGCTTGAAACTGGAAACACAAAATATTTTGCATTTTATAGTCAAATTTCCAGAAATGTGCTTTACAAATGCTAAACATTTAGATGGAAACCCAACAAGACACAGTTTCATCGTTCATTGAATTCCAGATGAATGAAATCAAGTCCTGCCCTACATTTTTGCTTTCTTGTTGAACATCCAGTTCCACTTAGAAATACTTCAAATTACAGAACTGAAATGAGTTGAGAATGATGTTTCATGTTGACTTTAAGTCTTTATTGTGGCAGCTGATGTTGATATGCAAGTTATTTACTACACATTTTAGCAAATCTGATTTCATCATTAAGGAATAAATGAATGAATGAACGAAAGGATTTAAAACTAGAATTCGGTGCAGTGTGAACAAAGCCTTCATTAGAGGTTATCAGTAGCTTTAGTGTGTGTGTGTCTGTATGTGACCTTTGTTTTGTGTTTATCAGCTAAGCCACAAGACGAGTCTCAAACGTCCTCAAACGATCCACATGGCACCGGTGCAGAATTGATTGATGATGTCAGACCTGAGTCAGAATTGCTGGATTGCCAGAATGCCAATGTATCTCCGAAGCGTCCAAATGAAGATGCCAGCCCTAGCCCAAAGAAAAAGGTGCTGGACATTAAAAAAAAAGTTTAACAATTAAATAGTCCTGTATAATTTTTTTTTACGTTTCTTAAAGAGTTTTATTATGTCTTTTTCTGTATTAGTAGTATTCATAATCATTGTATTTTGTGCTTCAATACTTGTGTGAGAGAGGCAGGGGAGAGCTAGACTATAGGTTGCATGAACGTGTGATTGGAAGGATCACATGTCAGACAGGGAGAGGATGTGGGAGAGTTATTTGAACATGGGAATGTGTGTGTGTGCAGTACAAGTTTCAATGCACATGTTGATTTATAGATTTGCTATACATTCTGTTTTAATGGAAACCATATGTTCTTATGAGTGTATAAAACTCAACCTTTGTCCAGAGGAACAGAGAAAGGTGGTATGTAACTTCTCTCCAGTCTTTCTATGCTGACATATAAAAATAATAAATAAGGGATCTCTTGGCAAAACTGCAACTGGTGTTGCTTCTGTGATTTAACCACAACGGGGGAAAAGGTTCATTTTTAAGTCTACATTCTTATTCTGAGATTTGTATTCATCCTGTTTCTACAGAAAAGAAAGAAAAAGAAGAAAAAACCTGGTGTTGCAGATGAGCCATCGTCTCTGACCTCCGAACTCTCTGATATATCTCTGACTGATAAAGAGCAGAAAATAGAGGAAGACCAGTCTTCTGACAGCGATGGCTCAAACTGCACTGTAGATGACCTGCCCAAACCAGCTGAATCATCCTCTCATCTGAGCCCACCAGAGAATGAAAGCACTGACGTCTCTGCTTTACCCATGGATGCTGGTAAAGGTCAGTCTGAAGAGAGCTGTGTAGCGCCTGGAATGACTCAAGAGCTGATCACCAGCACTGCCCCAGCTTCTCCACCAGTGTCAGCAGATCAGCAAGCCGAGAAAGCGAAAGCTGAATGTAAGAAAAAAGGCCAGAAGAGTGCGTCCACAGGAGCACAAACTGCTCTCGATCAGAATGCTAATATGGACCAGAATGCAAACGTAAAGAGCAGCACAGACAGTCAAATGGAGACAGATCGTCAGGATGTGGAACCGCAGAAGAACCGCAGCTCCAGTCAACAGAAGAATACAGACTCTGAGAAACGCAGCGAAAGTGGGGAAACTGAAACCAATAAAGGAGTTCAGCATGTTAAAACAAAAAAGTATGCAAAAGCCTTTGTATTTTGATGAATGCTGCTTCTTTTTACTTTTAATTTATTTTTTAAAAGTTGAAATGTCAAATAATAGTGTATGCTTTGACTTTAAAAATGACAGAAATCAGAAGAATGAACCACAGAAACCATCACAGGAAATGGTATTTGGACCAGAGAGTAAATCCAAGGTAAACAAAAATTTATATTTATATAGAAATTACAAATAAAAATTATTAATAAATGAAAACAAATATTTTTTCTTCAAACATTTCTTACCATAAATACACCAAAAATGTATTATTAGTAGTCATATGTGTTGCTAAGGACTTCATTTTAAAGGCTAAAGATTTTCTGCACCCTCAGATTCCAGATATTTAAATAGTTGTATCTCTGTCAAATATTGTCCTATCCTGACAAACCATATATCAATGGAAGGCTTATTTATTCTTATTTATAAATATTTATTTATAAACCCTTATTTATTGACCCTTATGGCTGGTTTTGTGGTCCAGGGTTATATATATATATATATATATATATATATATATGGAAATGTGTCCTTTCACTAAGGTGTCAGTAAATTTGGGAACTGGCATAAGAAAGAGCTAAAGCTTCAGCCAATCAGACATGGTTTTCAGCTAACAATGGCAACCTCAGAAAGCCCAAATATTTGTTGATTCATTGGTCAGACTGATATATCGGTCTGTTACTGGAGTTAAATTATGACATTTTGTGTTTATTTTGCATTTCGAAGACCCGCAGCTCAGATTCAGCAGTGAAGGTTGAGCAGAGTGAGAAGCAGCCGTCTGCTCGTTCTGACCAGAAAACAGAAGATGTTTCATCTAAAACCAAAAAGTATGCCAAAGCCTTTGATGTATTTTTGATAAATGTTTCTTCTTTTTAAAATAGGTTTTTCATGTATTTTTTTTTATTTTATTAAAATGTCAAATAATAATGTATACTTTCACCTTTTAAAATGACAGAAATCAGAAGAATGAACCACAGAAACCATCACAGGAAATGGTATTTGGACCACAGAGTACATCCAAGGTAAACAAAAATGTTTTATATATATATATATTATATTATATATTATGCAACAGTTCTTTCTGGTTCTCGATTCTGACTGGCTGTGAGCCTTTTCCGGCCGTACGATATTCTATCAGTATCTCCACAAGAACCATTTCATCCTTTGTATCACTGCGCTTGCAGCATTTCTCTCACAGCGAGTGTCATGGCGGACTACCATAACTACCATAAGCGAACTACCATCATTTTACAAATACTACTGTTGCTGTGTCACAGAATGTCGTTTTAAGAGTTTTTTTAAGGTGAGAATGCAGAGTGTGCCATAGTAATCACAGCGTGCTGATATAGAGGCATATTATACGGCTACTCATGTGATATTGCGTTTATACAACAGTTTGACGGCACACGTGAGTAAATAAATAAGAAACAACAACAGAGTGTCTTTAAAAATACTCTTCTGCGCAGAACTACTTCCTTCCACCACGGATTCAAATCTCAAGCTGACAATTTAAGAGTTGTGACCAAGCCTCCATTACTAATTCTGAAACGTAACTTTAGAGCTAGTAACGAAAGAGTAGTAGAGTATTATTGTATTATGAGAGAGAGCTCGATTGCATCTGATATAGCATTCATTCTTCAGGTCGATGTCCATTATATCCAAAAAATCAGTTTGAATGACCGCTGAGGAAAGCAATATGTTCGCCTTTGTCCTTCCCATGACAGCAATAAAACAACTTCCTTGGTCTGACTTACTCATAAAGACAGTCTTTGCTGCCATCTAATCGCATAATAATCTAACTTTCACTGAAGTCGAAATCACAATCCTTTCTCAATACCAAATATGGCATATTATTTATATAAAATAATATTCATCGAACAACAATATTTAAATGAACAACAATAGCCATTATAAAAGATAAGTAAATAAACACAAGCAAACAATTCAGTCAAACGTGCAAAAGCATCACTCTAGTACATGATTCAAGTTAAATATAGCCTAAATAAAGTTATGAAACTTAATTTTCCCCTTAACCAAAATCGATTTGCTCTGGAACAAGTAATAGTTTAATAAGACCAAAAATTGCCCGTTGATATACCCCAAATTAATTATATCTCATGTTTAACATCTACTTAAGAGCCAGTGGCAAATTCCACTGGTACTATGTAAAATGGTACTATAACTAACCGATAACTGATTGTACTTTTGACTGAACTGTTTGTTTGCTTATTTCCTATTGTACAAACTTCTTATACTTTTATAATGGAGAATATTGTTCATTTAAATATTGTTTTTCAGTAAATATTATTTTATGTAAATAACATGCTGGCCGTATTTGGTATTGAGAAAGTAGGGTTGACATAATTTTAATTTGAATGATTCTTACTTTCGATTTCGGTTCTTTTCGATTCTGATTCTTTGAGGGGTGGAGTCAAAACATGTCACAGGCTCATTTCACAGAGGAAAATTTTATTTTGATTCAATAATGAGTTTTAGTTTTGGGAGTTGTGGCACTATTCCACTTTCTCCGCTGGCATTTTACCCTGCTTTGCTGCAAAGTTGAATGGAGTTTCACAGCAAGTCTCCACCGGTTTAGTAATAGCATTAGCAGCAGTCATATTAGGACTGGTACTAGTGTGGGCAATTTGCGTAACGCTACATTCGTCTACGAGGGAAAAAAAATAATTTCAGTAACGTTGTTGTTCACCACAATTAGCAATTTGGTCAAGGGCTTTGTTATTAAACTACAACCACTTACCTGATTGTGACGAGGTAACGTTGGTTAGTGCAGGCTTGCCCGAAGAGGACGAGACAGTGGACCTGCGCAGAACGTCAAACACACTACACTTTTTTTTTTTTAAATGGTTCCATGTTGGAACCGGTTCTCATTGCCCAACCCTATCCATTAGAGATTATGATTTTGACTTCATTGAGTGTTATATTATTACACCATTAGATGGCTTTATGAGTGAGTCAGTAGCAAAGACTTTTATATTGAAAAGGACTGAAACAAGGTTGTAAACAAGATGAAACTTAAGAATGCATTGACTAGTGCTGTCATGGGAAATCCCCTTAACTATTAAAAGGACAAAGACAAAGATTCTCAGTGGACATTCAAACTGATTTTGTGATTATGAATATATACAGTTGAGCAGAAAAATATCAGATAGATGCAGGTAACGCACTCGCTTATTTGATATCTCTCTCTCTCTCTCTCTCTCTCTCTCTCTCATAATACTCTACATAATACAATAAGCTCCAATGAAGCAACTCAGCGTTCCTTCATTGCTAGTTCTAAAGTGACGTTTTAGAGTTAGTAACGGAGGCTTGGGCTCAACTGTTTAACTATCAACTTGAAACAAAAGTGGGTTTTTAAAGACACTCCATTGTTGTTTGTTATTTATTTACACTTGTGACATCAAACTGTTGTATAAACGCAATATCACACTCGTAGCCATGCAATATGTAAGGTATCCTGTAGGGGTGTCAAAATTAATAATTTCTACGATGCAGAAGAGGACGATTCGGTATTGGTTCAGTAATGGACCATAAACGATTATAATGTACTGATTCTTTTCTGACATCGGTTTGTTGCGTACGTGCTTTGTCGCGATAGCATATAATGGCAGAGGGAGGCAAGACGCAAGTGCGAGTGATTAAAAATTATCCAACATCTGGGCACATTTTGGCTTTTATGAACAACCGGGAAGCACAACCTGGAGAACACACGCGCTGTGTGTAAATCAAAGCTATTGTTTGCTGATTTATCAAAACGATTTAATTTACACTTGGGCACATAAATGTATCTCCACAAAACGGATATAAATCCGATCTTCAATTCCCGCACTATGTGCAGATTTAATGTTTAGAGTTCACGTCACCGAAAACAATAGATATTTTATTAATCATCAGCTAATTTCACAATCAAAGACCGCAATAGGAGAAAGTGTGGTAACAGCACTGGTAAGATCATTCAGTTTCTTTACTTTTAATGAAGTGTTGAATGTTTATATGTTGACCATCTACGACTTGCTTTTTATTTGCTGTAGTTTGCGTTGGCTTGATGAAGAGATGCTCATTTTTTGGCAATGCATGCTGCAGTTGCGCTGTCATATCTGGCTATAACATGACATAGCCTATAACATGCTCTCACACGTTTATTTTTTTAGTATTGTTGGGATGAGTAAAATTTACATATGCGGTTTAAACAACCAGATGCATTTAGACTTTAGTTTTGACTGTAATGGGACCCATATCACCTCCTGAAGTGGCTTTTAGTATTTACTTTTGTGTGTTTGTTCCAAATGCTCCTGTTGTCTTCTGTGCCCAGATATGAGTTTTGTTTGATACATTCAGAAAGCGTGTTTTCTTGGAGCAGGTAAAATTAAAGGTTCAGTTCATATATCTGACTACTTGTATTTGACAAAATTGTATACACGAGGATGCAGTGCATCATCAATGCATTGTGATGCATCGTGATATCGAATTGAACTGAATCGATGGCATGATAATCGTAAGCGAACCAAACCAAACCGTGAGACCAGTGTAGGTTCACACACTTAATATCCTGTACATCTAGCCAATTGTTATCGCAGAATAAACAGCGAAGAGTGATTAGGACTCCAAAGCGAAGCAGGGTTTTCCCACTTAAGTTTCCCACACAAGTAAATAAACAGACACAAAATATTGACTTGAGTTGAAAAATTTTATTAGCTCACCAAACAAAACTTCCATGAAGAAAACTCATTCCTAGCAAGTGTGTAGTGCAGACTTTAGATGAGCCTGTGTTATCAGTTTTTACCGGTTGTTATCGATTAATAACATTCCGCTGGATGGCACAATTGACCAATCAGAATCAAGTATTCCACAGGGCCGTGTAATAACGCTCTGTATCAGGTGTCATTGTCTACACCCGAATCATAGCATACAGTATATATAATTCTAGATATAAATTCTGTATATAAATATATTTGCAAATATAGAAATATTGAAGACATGTCAACCTCAAAGAGCTTAAATGTTGGTTGATTCATTGGCCAGACTGATATATTGGTCTGTTTCTGGAAAAAATTTAGTTAAATTATGGCATTTTGTGGGGGTTTTTTGCATTTAGAAGAATCATGGTTCCAGCGGAGATTCAGCCATGAAGGTTGAGCAGAGTGAGAAGCAGCAGTCTGCTCATGGGAAGAAAGATTCTGCTGCAGACCAGAAAGGCAAAGAAAGTGGTGATACAGAAAGTCAGTGTGTTGAGCTCCCAAAAAGGTAGGTTTACATAGCACTTAAAGCAGGCCCGGAGTGGCCTATCAACCATGTACAGAACAGGATATAGCTGTAAAATATTAGTTTAGGTGCTAGTTGCTATATATGTACCTTCTTGGTTGGAAACATTTTTAATTTATCCGTCAATGTTTTTAAAAATCCAGTTTCTGTCAATCAATCCTTCCTTCGAAATGTAAAAGGCCATCAAGACAATATCATGGTTTTTATACAGTGGTGTAACATGACATTTTATAGATGAGCATAGTCTACCATATGCTACTGCTTTCTGATATTAATTTTAATATATTTGACTTTTTAATTTGTATGTACAGTAACTATTGTTCAGCTGTACCGATTAACAAGTTGGATTGTAGAAAAGTTTAATTTGTTTTTTTATTTATCTGTATATAATCCTATTGGTCTTGTGAGGGCTGGTCTTGGGCATTAAAATCCCAGACTGAAATGGGTGTAATTTTTTTTCCCCACCTGGATTAATATCTCATTAATATTTTTAAATTGCAGAAATCCAGCATCAACTCAACATATAAGTTCCAGTGACAGACTCACCATTTACTTTCATGCAGTCCTGTCAAAAGACTTCAAGTTTAACCCAGAAGAGGATTATATTTTTGTAAGGGCTGGTAGTCACATTGGTAACTGGGAAAAAGATCTTGTCAAACTGTCTGTGTCACGGTTAGTAAATATTTTCAGGACCATTTTTTGATTGTTCATTACTATAACCAGTTTTTAAGAATCATTTGATTGCAGGGATCTCGGAGAGCATGGATTTCTTGTTGAAGGGAAATTTGTTTGCAAAAAAACTGATGTTGAAACTGTGTCCATCCCCTACAAGTATGTAGTGTATAAAGCTAAAAAGCGTGAAAAGTATGAATTACATTATGAATACATCTACAAACTGGATTCAAAAGAAACCACCAACAGATGTCTGTTTGTCAAACCACATCTCCTAAATGATGAAGGTAGGTGAAGCTTTTTTTTTTTTAACTTTTTTTTTTTCTTTTTAATAAAAGACTTAATTTGTTCTTTTGGTGTATTGCAGGGGAATGGCATCAGTATGACGATATCATCTGCGCAGAACCATCTAATAATATGCTTGAATGGTTAAAAAAATCCTTTTGGCCTGATCAGAAGAAAAGTGTACTCCAGGGAAGAAAAATCGCTGGTACAATCATGCTGGAAACTATCTTTGACCTCCTGACAAGCTGGAGCAAAATCAACCTCACCAACTTCTTTAGTCAACTCCGACAGTTTTATGAGGTTTATGGAAACCCTTATGTATATGAAAAGAAACAGATGCAATGGTCCCAACTTGATTACAGTGAAAAGATGTAAGTAAACCATATGTGTTTCAGCATATACTGAACACATTCATACATTACAAAATTTGTGCAAGCAAGAAAATTCTGTCATCATTTCCTCACTCTCACACATGAAATCTACATAATATTCAGAGTACTGTTTACATACACTCAGTTGAGTACTGAGAATCTACTTATTCTTGCAATTACAGTGCATCCAGAAAGTATTCATAGCGCTTCACTTTTTCCACATTTTATTTTACAGCCTTATTCCAAAATGTATTAAATTCATTATTTTCCTAAAAATCTACAAACAATACCCCATAATGACAACATGAAAGAAGTTTGTTTGAAATCTTTGCAAATTTAATAAAATCACACATACGCAAGTATTCACAGCCTTTGCAATGACACTCAAAATTGAGCTCAGGTGCATCCTCTTTCCACTGATCATCCTTGAGATGTTTCTACAACTGGATTGGAGTCCACCTGTGGTAATTTCAGTTGATTGGACATGATTTGGAAAGGCACACACCTGCCTATATAAGGTCCCACAGTTAACAGTGCATGTCATGGCACAAACCAAGCCATGAAGTCCAAGGAATCGTCTGTAGACCTCTGAGACAGGATTGAATCGAGCCTGAAGGGCTCTTCCAAACATGAGAAACAAAATTCTCTGGTCTGATGAAACAGATTGAAATCTTTGGCCTGAATGGCAAGCGTCATGTCTGGAGGAAACCAGGCACCGCTCATCACCTGGCCAATACCATCTGTAGAGTGAAGCATTGATGTTTTATTTTTACATTGGATGTTTTTCAGCGGCAGGAACTGGGAGACTAGTCAGAATTGAGGGAAAGATGAATGCAGCAATGTACAGAGACATCCTTGATGAAAACCCACTCCAGAGCGCTCTGGACCTCAGACTGGGGCGAAGGTTCATCTTCCAACAAGACAACGACCCTAAGCACACAGCCTAAGCACACAGCCAAGCAAAATTTTTTTCATGTTGACAAACAAACTTCTTTCACGTTGTCATTATGGGGTATTGTTTGTAGAATTTTGAGGAAAATAATGAATTTAATCCATTTTGGAATAAGGCTGTAACAGAATGTGGAAAAAGTGAAGTGCTGTGAATACTTTCCAGATACACTGTAGAATTACAAAGGTGACATGATTCATTACATCAGTTTTGTCTAATATGATTGGTTCTTCATAAGTATAATTCTCTTGTAAATAAATAAGTAAACTTCAACTTGTTGCTGGGATCATGAGGTTAAATATATATTTAATATATATTCAGACAGCTGTCTAGTTTTATTACATCTTTTGTTATATTCACACTTTGGCCCAAGTGTTTGGGACATTTCATTTTCAAAGGCATATACTGTAAATGTTAATCCTGCAAGAAAACGAAATGTTAGTTATGGTTAATTAACTTTTTCCTTCACAAGTGTGGGAAATGTTTTCTTGGTACACTTTTGGCCTGTTAATACTAATCAATTACAGCCCATGTCAGTGTTGAAGTTGAAGTTGAAGTTGAAGTTGAAGTTTATTCGTCATTACATACAGTAATGAAGTTTGGAAAGCCTTTATTCAGCGCCGCCCTCGCTCTCCAGAAATACAAGCAATTTAGCAAGCATGTAAACATAAACATAAACATGACACAGTACAGTGATGGGATTTTTGTATGGAGTAGATAGATAAACAGGCAGACGGTTGGAGGGGGTGGGATCGGGTAGGTTGTGTATGGTGCGAGTGAGTCTGAGATTGTGTTGTGTGAGAATGTTAGCCATAACTTCAGATGTTTTCGAGTCCATTTTGTCATAAGGCAGTGCACAGGGAAGATACATTTACTCCCAACCGAGAGATAGGGACCAAGAGCATTATAGTGCACCATCACAAAGCAAAATCAATCAGATCTGCCTCAAACTGGTTTCTGAACAGTTTCCTAGACATTACGTCCAGCCTCATGGCCAGACTTTACAGTCCGTCACCAAATCTGACCCCAATAAACCCTCTGGTCCGGACTGCGTTGATACGGTTCAGTTCCTCAAATCACTTTCTGATCTAATTCCTTCAAACGGTCACACAGAACCCTGCATTGAATTTCCACAGACAGCGGCTGGGTGAATTTGCTTGCACTGTCTTACCAATCTTCCGATAGGTCAGGGCAATGTAGGAACCCGCCATCAATAATCCAATCATGTATAAATCTTCCGCATCACGGACAGAGCCTCCAGGCACAGGACTTGCCATTGTTCCATCGCCCTCAATGGGGCAAATCCCGTCCGGCAGGTGGGTTCTGCAGAACCAGTTAATCAATTCCATTTCAGTATTTTCAAGAGTCCAGCAACAGCAGTCAGAGACGAAACACTAGAATCTCAAAGTCAGGATACAAGGACAGAATGTGTATCCATTCATGGCCACAATTTACTCGAGCATTATAGTGCACCATCACAAAGCAAAAGTCGCCTCAAACTGGTTTCATGAACTTGTTCACTGTTCTTCTGGCTTTCCCAGTCAACAAATCTGATTCCAATAAACACCTCTGGAATGTGGTGCAACATGAGATTGACAAATCTGCAGAACTTGTGTAAACGTGGACCAGAATCTCAAAGTCAGTCAGTGTGTATTAAAACAGTATATCAGCTAAATGGGGGCTGGGGCTGTCAAAGTCTAAAAATTACAAAAAAGCATAAAGTGGCATAAAAGTAGTCCACATGACTCGTGTTATATACCTTCTGAAATCAGCTCCTAAATATCATTTGTGGTCTGGTCACATCCAATTCAAATATGGCACATTCGGACATATCATTCAAGTTTGACCTAAATCGTTTGTATTCTACTGAAAAAAGAAGTTCAGAAGCATGTTTAAAGTGTGAGACAATTATGTTAATAAGTAAATAATGACAGGATTTTTCTTTTTGGTGAACTATGCCTTTAAGAGCAAAGACCAGAAGACATAATGTAGTGCTCAGATGTAAATGTCAACATGAAATGTAACATACGGTCTCATTTCATCCTGTCAGGTGAGCAAGCTTCTGAAGCAGTTCATGCTGGAGCAGGTGTCTCCAGAGCTACAGAAAGACAGTGAGGGAACGAGTGCTTTCATCAAGGAGCCACTGAAGGCTGCTCTCATCATGCTGTATGTGTGGAGACAGTATCGTCTAGAATTAGAAAATGCAACTCTTGTTCGTCTCTGCTCTGCCCTCTGCCTGCCAAAATTACCTAAGGATAAATTCCTGTCTTTCTGGACTGACATAACCGAATCCTTCTCAGAAATAAAAAAGTGAGTACAGTTATTTTGGTTATATGTAAATTATAGAGATCTGAAGAGAGCGTGTTGCAAAGCAAAACACTTCTAAAGTAGTGCTACATAGTGTGCTATGTTCTTTTTAATTATTTAAATAATGGCAAAAAAATCATATTCAAGTTTAAAAAAAGTTTCTTTGTGTGAGGATCAAACTGAAATTCAAGTCATTATTCACTGAAAATCATGTTTTCCACCACAGCTTTAAACCATGGTGTTTTGATTTGTTTTTTACAAATTGCCAAAATTATTTTCCGACCGGGTCCAGCTTGTTTTGAGAAAAGTATCAGTATCTAAAAGGTCTTATTAACTAACATTTATTACATTCTTCAGCTTATCTGACATGGCGGAGGCGCTGATCAACAAAGTGAGAGCAGAGAACATGACCAAATGGATCATCGTGATTCCACTTCTGCACCTTCTCAGAGGCACTTCAAAACCATTTGAGCCAGTGTTTACTAAGGTCAACATTAAATATGAGCAGAGCTGGGCTGGACTGCAGGGACTCAAACCAGCTGCTGTACCTTCTTCCAGAACACAAGAAAGAAGGTATTTCAGTCCAAAGCATCCAAATGCAAAAACGGTTTTAATTTCAAATTTCCAGGTTAGATCATGTTACAGTCCATATCTAGAGAGCATGTTAAAGGCTTTATATGTTGTAGTCAGATATGATGGCGCTACTGCAACACGCGTCGGCCGCTAATGAGTAAAGCAAGCCAACACCTGCCGCAAGTGAAACTGAAAGTAAGTCTTAGAATGCTCAAAAACACAGTCATGATCATTAAATCTAATGAGAGTAAATTATCTTCTTACCAGTGCTTAGCTCGCTCTTTCTCATATTGCGGTCTTTGATCTCGAAATGAGCTGATGAATAAAATGCAGCTCATATCTGTTGCTTTCGTTGACATGAACTCCGTTAAATGTGCATGTAGTGCGGGAATTGAAGATCAGATTTATATTCATTTTGCGGAGAGGTGTAAGATAAGACAACCTGCATTTTTTTATTAGATTTTTTATTTGTTTAGATTGTGTAGCCTGTTTCATTTGCGAGCGCCTCCGATCAGCCTACCTCAACTTATCAAAAATGCCTTTTTACTGTGGTGGTGGTGGTGGTGGTGGTGATAGTAGGCTAAAGGTTTAAACTAAATTTGTGATGCTTGAAGTGTTTGATATCTATGGATTTTATTATAGGCAAGACGAGTCAAGTGTTGATTTGAGAGACTATAATCGTTGGGTTAACTCACTGTCGGCCGCTGGCCACTTGGTCACTTGAAAAAATTAAAACTTTAATTTAACAAACAAATAAATGCTCCAAACATTTTTCTAAATTAACTTAATAAAGAAATGAAACAAAACGAAATATAACTACTCTGACATTAAAAACAAAACTGAACTATTTTAATGGCTGCAACAATGTGTAATAGGGAGGATAAAATTTTTTTAAAAACACGGGCCGGGCGTTACTTTGTAGTGCGTTACTCCCAACACTGCATAACATTATGACATGCGTGTGCCGGGTGTGTGTGCATCGCTTACCTGGAGAGCACATGGCACAAGGCAAGCCGGTGGAGGCAGTGTGATGCTTTGGGCAATGTTCTGCTGGGAAACCTTGGGTCCTGCCATCCATGTGGATGTTACTTTGACACGTACCACCTACCTAAGCATTGTTGCAGACCATGTTCAGCCTTTCATGGAAACGGTATTCATTGTTGAATCTCTATTTTAGGGCAATGTTGAATCTCATGAAAGAACATGGACATTTGGTTGAGGTAGACAGACTGCTGGCCCGGTCTTGGATGTATCTGATGACAGTAGATGAGTTGGTTGATTGCAGTTCCATCATCCATGTAGAGCTCCTGGACATCCTGCAGCTTTTCACCATGAAATGCCCCATTGATATAAACTACAGCACTTCCACAGTGAGTATCAAGCATCACCAGAAATAACCATATATGTACAAACCAGAACAGATTAAATTAGCATGTATACCTTTGGCAAATAAATGTTTTTTTTATTTAATTTAATTCATTTAATTTATTTGAATTATTTTCTCTTAGAATGTAGCGGACGTTCTGGCACAGATTCAAAGTCACTTGCTTGAACAAAGATACAGGTAATGTTTTTCTACTACATTTTTTTTAAAATTGCCTTTTATGTAAATTATGTATTTGTAATAATTTGGTGTTGAAGCGGCAATAGTCTCAGCCCAAGTTGATTGGAGAAAGTGGAGAAAATCAACATAATTGCCAAGCTTGGGCTTGTAGCTAAAATGTAAGAAAATACAGAAGAGAAATTCAGATCCAAACAATAGCCCTTTCAAGGTGTGCTGGTTAACTTGCTTCCATTACTGTTGTAGCTGTCTGAATGAGGATTATGGCTTCCAATGTATACAAGCAACCTGCAAACTTCTTGAGAAGATCTGCAATCTAGTTCATTACTACAGCTATGGACAAAATTTCACTGATATTCCTGTTGCTTGCGTGAACCTTGTGGCCTCTGTATCAGGATTTGCCCAGGTATTCCATCCTAAAATCATATTATCTTTGTTTAAAATTGATTGATTAAAGCCAATAAACATACAGAAGACATCAGATTGATTGAGAATGAGAATGTAATTTTTGTAATTAAAAATTAATCCCTAAGACAATGCAAGAAGCAGACACTTTTTTTGAGAAGACTCTTGCACTACTCAATGATGCCAAGCGGACTGTGAGAGCTTGGATCAGACAAACTTTCAAAGGTGGGCTTTTGAATTATACGGGTACCAGCTTCACTACAGAGGTTGAGGTAAGCAGAACAAATACCGTATGTTCATCCAAGCTAACCAGTTCAATCCACACATTTTAAATCTATTTAATTTTATTATATTTTATGTTCTGTTTTACAGATTTGGAATAACATTATTGCCATAGATTTCATGAATAAGGACTTCACTAAAGAATGGAGAGAGACATTTACAATGGACTTTGAGGGGAAATATCAACAGGTAATTATAACACTGTTATAGTATCGAATTTTATTTTTGGTCGGGCCTGGGCAAAAGTGCGGGTACTTTCAAGATACCTATTGTGCAGTGGTGGGGGCATACATGTGCCACCCACAAATTACACCTATGCTTTCAGATAAAATAACAATCGGACTCAATATTCAGGTCATTTCAATCTTATTTTCTTTGATCCTATTGAAAAAAGATCATATCGTAGAACACACCTTGTAAAACTACCACGTCTCAGCCATGAATGTGC
The DNA here is from genome assembly GCA_018749465.1 of Paracanthobrama guichenoti. NCBI lineage: Eukaryota > Metazoa > Chordata > Actinopteri > Cypriniformes > Gobionidae > Paracanthobrama > Paracanthobrama guichenoti. The sequence continues at coordinate 28,531,325 of CM031945.1, forward strand.
CCAGTCAGTGTCACTGTCAACATAAACCAAAACTGTAATTGCAACCTGTCCACATACAAAACATGAGCAGTGGTTACAACACACGTTAGACACTTTATTTCCACTTTTCAAATATATTCTTCATTTTTATTGAAAACAAATGCCTTACCGATCTGATATGTGATGGGAAAAGGAAGTAGAGCGAGTTCGGCAAAAGGCGGAGTCGAACCTCGGGTCGAATTGCGTCAAAACTTAGCGCCATGTACCTTACCCCTACACTGTATGTACTGACAGTTACAGATGGTGCGTTACTTTACAGAATGAAACTGCGCTTGGAATCGAAATGTCTTACTGTTATTTGCGGGCTGATGGATGGGTTCTCTCCAGTGTCAATGCGAGTTTTTAAAAGTTCTTTTTATAGAATTTTGCATCGCTGCTGTTTATCTATCACACAACTGTAAATTATAATCTAAGTGATTAGGCAAACACACTTCATGAACTCACGCAACATGCATGAGACAGCCTGACACCTAATTGCCTAACACAGCTGTCAATCATTATGTAAAAACTAGACTGTAAAAAAACACATTTTATTTATTTTAGTATTTGAGATGTTATAATAATTTTGTAATTACGTTAAAATAATTTCAACAACTGTTATTTAACAAATATTTGTATAATAAACTGGGTGGGGGGGCTCATTATAGTGGGCTGGCCCGCTGGCCACGACCCCTGGTATACACATCTAGTCGGGTTGAAAGTCAAGAACAGGTCCAATATTTTAATTACATTTTTCATTTTTTAAAACACCTAATAATCAAAAATGCTTTACTTTTCAGTTTTTCAGTTTGTGTAACTTCAGTTTTGTTAACATTATTTCACTGTACAGGGAATACTGTACTAAAACTCTCATGACCGTTTTCTTGCAACAGTACTGAATCTACAGTAATATGACAGAAGAAATTATGTCTTAGCTTTTAATGTTTTGAACTTGCGAAATGAATTGATAATATGAATGTATAATCGATTTGTATGAATTTAAGGATCATCAGATGTAAATCAGTATAATTATTGATATTATTATGTTGCACATTTTGTTGACACATCTTCTGTATTTGTAAATTTAACAATTTGTTTTCACTCTTATTAGGAAGATCAGCTGAATCAAATCCAGATTTATTGCTCAAAGATTACAGAACTTAACAACTCCCAGCCTTTTTTGGTGGGCAGTGTAGAGAAGTGTGCTCTCCAGGCTGTTACCACAATATGCCAGGTAAATATCTTTCACTTCATGCTCACTGACATTATGATTCATACAACATAGATTAGAACATTTACAAAAATGAGATTGGGGACCAAATCCTAGTCTGACCTCTGAATGCTGTTGTATCAGCAGAATTTAGTTTTGAATGCGTGCTGGCTCAAAATGCTTAGTGCTAGGGGTGGGCAATATGGCCAAAATATAATATATACACCAATCAGGCATGACATTATGATCCTATTATTGTGTTGGCCCCCTTTTTGCTGCCAAAACAGCCCTGACCCATCATGAATTCCACTAGACCCCTGAAGGTGTGCTGTGGTATCTGGCACCAAGATGTTAGCAGTTATTCTGACACCTTTCTATCAGAACCAGCATTAACTTCTTGAGCAATTTGAGCAACAGTAGCTCGTCTGTTTGATCGGACCACACGGGCCAGCCTTCGCTCTCCACGTGCATTAATGAGTCTTGGCCGCCCATGACCCTGTTGCCTCTTCACCACTGTTCCTTCCTTGAACCTCTTTTGATAGATCCTGAACTCGCTCAAACTCAAATCCTTACACTTGCCCATTTTCCTGCTTCTAGCACATCAAATTATATCCCACCCACTAACAGGTGGCGTGATGAAGAGATAATCAGTGTTATTCACGTCACCTGTCAGTGTTGATAATGTTATACTTGATTGGTGTATGTGTACACAGCATAGTACACACTTTTCTATCTTTTGGAAGACAAAGGTAGAATTTTTGTTATAATGTACTAGTCGTTCTTTTGCATGCAGTTATAATGAATTGGATCTTTCGAGCTTCTAAAAGGTTCTATTGTGCTTTTTGTTTTGGCAGCAAAAAGCACAATAGAAGTATCATTATAGTAGTCCATATAGCTTATATACACTATATTGCCAAAAGTATAGGGGTTCAATCTCTTCCATGGCCACAGGTGTATAAAATCAAGCACTAGGCATGCAGATGCTTATACACACATTTGTGAAAGAATGGGTCGCTCTCAGGAGCTCAGTGAACTCAAGCGTGGTACCGTGATAGGTTGCCACCTGTGCAATAAGTCCATTCGTGAAATTTCCTCACTACTAAATATTCCACACTCAACTGTTAGTGGTATTATAACAAAGTGGAAGTAATTGGGAACAACAGCAACTCAGCCAGGAAGTGGTAGACCACGTAAAATCATAGTGCAGGGTCAGCGCATGCTGAGGGTCACAGTGTGCAGAAGTCGCAGTCTTGAGGTCTGTAGTCAATAGCTACAGACCTCCAAACTTCATGTGGCCTTCAGATTAGCTCAAGAACAGTGTGCAGAGAGCTTCATGAATGGGTTTCCATGGGCTCATCCAAATCTTAAATCACCAAGTGCAATGCAAAGCACGGGATGCAGTGATGTAAAGCACGCCGCCACTGGACTCCAGAGCACTGGAGACATGTTTTCGCCGCAAAAAATGCTCATCTTATTTAGTATTTTTGTCTTGTTTCTAGTCTAAATTTCTAAAAATTCTTGAATCAAGATGCATTTACTAAAGTAAAATGACAAGATATTTGTTCTTGTTTTCTGGGAAAAATAAATAAAAATGAAGTCTGTTTTTGCTTAAATCAAGCAAAATTATCTACCAATGTGTTAAGAAAAAATAATCTTGTTTCTGTTTAGGACAGAAACAAGAAAAAAAGATTTTAAACAAAATTTCAGATTATTTTCAAGATTATTTTTCTTAAACCACTGGCAGATAATTTTTCACTGCATTATTTTCCAGAAAATGTAAAATCAACTTGAACTTGAATTAAGAATTTGTAGATAATTAGACTGGAAACAAAATGACAAATACTAAAGCTGGATTATGGTATGGGGTTGTTTTTCAGGGGTTGTGCTTGGCCCTTTAGTTCCAGTGAAAGGAACTCTTAATGCTTTAGCATGCCAAGACATTTTGGACAATTTCATGCTCCTAACTTTGTAGGAACAGTTTGGGGATGGCCCCTTCCTGTTCCAACATGACTGCACACTGCACTCCATAAAGACATGGATGAGTGAGTTTGGTGTGGAGGAACTTGCCTGTCCTGACCTCAACCTGATAGAACACCTTTGGGATGAATTCGAGCGGAGACTGTGAGCCAGGCCTAATCGTACAACGTCAGTGTACGATTGTACACAGTGTACGATCACCTCACAAATGATCTTCTAGAAGAATGGTCAAAAATTCCCATAAACACACTCCTAAACCTTGTGGAAAGCCTTCCCAGAAGAGTTGAAGTTGTTATAGTTGCAAAGGGTGGGCCAACTCCATATTAAACCTTACAGATTAAGAATGGGATGTAATTAAATTTCATGTGCATGTAAAGGCAGGCGTCCCAAAACTTTTGGCAATATAGTGTATTTTAAAGTCTTATGAATTCATAAGGCAAACGTGAGATGATTAGACTAAAATTGAATAGTTAGGTCATTATCTCTCTCAACACAGAGCAATATTAGAGTAATAGTAATAGTCCTCCAAATTCATTTTCAATACAATCAATAAATTAAGACACAGATAACAGCTGTTTTGTTTGTATGAAACGAGAGCGCAAGTCCACTGCGTGAGTGCTATGATATGCAGCGTCGGGAGTGGGCAGTGGTCAATTTTCGGAAATATCTGATTTATGCATTTTAACAAGACAAATGTACACCTTTTTTTTGTAACAGACTAAATCTGAGGGAAAACTTTTTGAGACATTAAATAAATACCGGATAAACTGGAAATTTGGAAAGCTTGTGTCTACCATCATCCTAAAGTCCTGGCCAAGAGGTGACAAAGGAACCTATCTGGAGGAAGAAGAAGTTGTTCTCAAACATCTTCTGGGCTGGACAGCAGCCAAAAATATCTTTCAGCTTCATGGTAATTATATGGTTTTCCTCCACGTGGTATTTTTATGTTTAAAGACAGAAACCGTATGATGATGGAGATATTATCTATGTTCTGGCTGCAGGTGCTGATGAAAAACTGATCGATCAGCTTTCTGATGAAGCTAAAGAGAAATTAGCCATGGCAACATCATTATTCACAAACATTGTAGATCAACTTGTAACAGGGAATATAAAGATAAAGCTACTCAATCTCATCCTGCAGAAGAGTAGTGCATTCTTTGAGCTGCTCAATTTAGGTAAAATACCTCACACATGAGATTTTACCCTTTTAACACACTATAATGTGAAGAGTCATGACCCTATTGTTTTTCCAGAGTGTTTTTGTGAAAATGAACAATACAAGGATGCCAACGCCATGAAGAGGCTTCTTCAGTCTAGACGAGAGGAGGTGAAGGCTATCAATCATGAGAGTGCATTGGTGGATGCTCTCATTACAATGTGCCGCAGTCTAGAGGAGCATGTGACTGGTAAAAGCTATCTATTGAACACCTGACAATAACAGATGGCTTTTATACAGAGATTAATATTATAATATTTTTGTGATTTGCAGTTGATTTTGAAGAGTTGGAAGAAAAACACCATATTGACATAGATGAGATGGACCTCGACGAGTTCATGGATGTTCATTTATTAAATCAAATTCGCTCTCCAGTGTCAAGAGTCGCCTACTTTGAGCTTGATGATGATGTTCGATCTATGGCAGAGGTCCTAAATGTCTATAAAGACAGCTACATTTTCAAATCGTGTTGGTTGAATAAGGCAGAAGAGTTTGCAGAGAGTGGAGAGGAATCAGATATCACACTGGAAGTTCTTAACGGAGAAATATTCATATCATGTTATAATGCCTACAGAAACATATACACAAGCCTGAAAGAAGGTAGCATAACTTTTGAAGAGGTTGATGTAACATTCAAAGCCTACAAGGGAAAATATGAAGATCTGGAAGCGGAAGTTGCAATCATGTGCAAACTGGATCTCAGTGATGACCAGCACTGGGTCCAGACAAGAATCCAGCAGATCGAGCAGTACCATGAGCTTTATCTGGCAGTAGAGTCAGCTCAGGTGGTCATGATGGTCAAACAGACGCTCTGCCTAAAAGGGGACTTTCAAGTCTTGGAGAAGTTGCTTGTTACAGTAAGTCTTCTAATTTTTGACAATATGCTTCCTGTTGTTAAATAAATGCATTTTGATTCAAATAAGTAATGGACATGGTAAACCCATGAGGCTTTCTTCTCTTTAGACACAGTTGGATTTTAAACGAGAGTGTCTTGACAGCATTGACAATGAGTTGATGCAGGCAAAAACGGTGCTTGTGGACATCACAGATTCCCGTAGACTGTGCCTTCAGGAACTTGGCCTCAGAAAGAATTTTGTTATATGGGTTAAAGAGGCTCTTGAAGGTAAATTATAGGTGTTTGCACTGGTAATTGAATGAGATTTCATTATTTCTAATGCTCTTTTGTAAGCAAATGTTAATCCTCTTTATCACTTCAGACATCAATGAGTTGAAAGTCTTTGTGGATTTGGCTTCCATCTCTGCCGGAGAGAATGATTTGGACGTGGATCGTGTGGCCTGTTTTCATGATGCAGTTCTTGGCTACTCCTCAATGCTCTATGATTTGAAGCCAGATGCTGACTTCAGACTTTTTAAAGATATGCTGAAAAAACTGTGGAAGGCACTTGACAATGACCCCAACCTCCCCAAAAAATTGGTAAGAGTATCTGGTAGCATTGATAACCAAAAGAAGAATCATATTTTGGTTCACCAACATTTTTTCTGTTTCAGTGTGACTCTGCAAGACACATCGAATGGTTGAAGACCGTCAAGGACAGCCATGGGTCAGTGGAACTGTCCTCTCTATCTCTGGCATCAGCTATCAACACAAACGGCATCTACATTATCAGTGCACAAAATCAAAAGAAGGTTTGTCACTACTGTCTGAGTTCAAATAGATGTAGCACAAGATCATGCACACAGAAATGTTGAAATGCTCATGATTAGTTGCTAAAATTGTGCTGGATTTTCGACTAAAATCAGTTTAAAGTGGTGTGTTTTGGAACATTCTAGTTGGTACAAGCTGGACAATCATCTTGGTTAGGGGTCTTTTGGGGAAAATCTGAGTTTTTTAGTTAGTCCAAGCTAGTTTAGCCAATTAACAAGCTGGACTATCAGCTAATAGAGACCTGGTCATCTCGATCAAAGTCCTTGCTTAAAAAAAAAAAAAAATCAGGTGGGATGAAATGTGGTCATGCTGATTTTTGAAAAATTGCAGCTGATTTGTTGCTAGACCAAGATGGTCTACCAGCTCATTCAGGTTCCCATCCAGGCCGATATTCCAGAAACTTGCTAACAAATGGCTTGTTTCCACTGAGCGGAACAGTACAATTCAGTATGGTGCGCAATTTTTGCCGTTTCCATTGTCAGAAGTTGTGAATGGTAACCGAACCGTACCATACCATTTTTATGGGATCCTTCCATTGGGGTACTGAGCACAGTTGTCCGGAAGGGTGGAACTAAACTCACTGAATGCTGATTGGTTGACAGAGTCAACAATCGTCACTTGCTTGTGCTACAAAGTTGTTGATGACAACACAAGAGGCGGCATTTTTTTTTAAATTTAGTTGAAGCACTATCTTGTGACAAGCAGCCACATGCCAAGAAGCAAGAATAAGATCTGTCCTCTATTGTGGCTTACTGTGTTGCTTTCTTTTTCAAAAAACACAAAAACAGTTATTAGGGTCCAAAACACAGCTTAAGCTAAATTTTTTAGAAGAGTTTCCTTCAGCAGCAATGAGATGCCATATTAACACGATTCTTATTTTTATCATCTGTCTTTATCCTTATCGAATATCCTAATTGATGCAGATAATATTTCGGAAATGTCAACCCATGAATATTGGCTTTTTTCAGTTATGCTTGGAAAATATTCTGAAGCTTCAAATTGTGGAAGAGCATGATGAGGGCTGTGAGACACGCATTTTTTCTCTTGAAGACCTCAGGGATCTTCAGAATAAATTGATGCTAATGTCTGGCAAAGGAGATCAAGGCCAGTGTGAAGTCGATCAGTTTGCAGAGGTGACCTTTCGGCTTTTAGCTGTTTTATTCTGTTATATTTCTATTGCTATTGTAATTATCCCTTAATTAACTTATTCCCTGTTTCCAGGTCTTTGCCAGTGTACAGAGGTTGGCCTCTGCATTTATTGATTTGTTTGCTGCTGGAAATCCATTGTTCAGACATTGGGAGGCAAAAGTCAACTGTAATAGTAAAGATGCATGCATCATAATGGACTTCAACTTAGGGAGTTTTGTCAGTGCCATCATGGTGGAAGGTGATGTCACAGAACAGTTGCCTGAAGTCTGCAAGAAAATAGAGCGCTGCCTATGCTTCTGGAAAGCTTTTATGGACAAGCAGAGATCTCAGCATTACTACTTAAACTATTACACTGCAGAACAAGTAGTCTACATGTGCCGTCAGCTCAGCCAGAACAGTGTGACTGAAATGGAAGATCAAGTTCTGATGATGCTCTCCTTTATCAAACCTAACTGCTCCACTTCAGATTTAAGACAGGCTAGGCACAGGCTTCAGTATGAAGTAATTAAGAAGGGTCCTGAACAAAATGATGACTTGGACTTCCAGACATTTGTTGAAGTCCCCAGTGTGATTGAAAGCGGTAGTATCGAGGAGACATGCCCATCGATTGATGACTTGGAAAGTCACTTGGGGCATGCAAATGGGTCAGAAAAGCTAGATGTGATTTGGAATGCTTACATGCGAGATATGAGGAATTTTCTGCCAGACTCCCTTGATGTCAGTAGTCTTGGATATCTTCTTGAAATTTTGGCCAACAGCCCCCCTGAAAATGAGGGTGATTGGTACTCACAGGATGAGAGAAGGAACATTCAGAGAGAACTTCCAAACGGAATGGCCATTGGAAGACCAAATCTAATCATCTGCCCTTCTGAAGAAATTCTGATATCATGCATTTCAGTTTACATGAGCAGCAAGAATGAGCCTCTACCAACCTATGATGAAGTACTTCTCTGTAGTGCTTCCACTCCATATGAAGAAGTGGAACTTTTCCTCAGGCGCTGTCTTTCTGCTGGCTACAGGGGAAAGAAGATATACACAATGCTCTATGTGGACCAACTTTCCTATGAAGCGAGCTACAAAGTGGAGCAATTTTTCCAGTATCAAAATGCACAGGGCAGAAATGATTACAGGCTGGTGTTGATCTGCAGCTCTAATAGAGAACATGCATACCTTCCATCAGCTTTTAGTCAATTTAGATTGCACTTGATTCCTCAAGAACCAATAATCAGTATTAAGCGATACCTTGCTAGACATTTTACAGTCCCAGCTGACATATCCAGTGCCGCTGCTGTGTTCAAAAACAGACAATGTGTGGGAATTGTATCCTCAGAAAGATCAGGAGTTGGTGAGTATACATTTAAGTAATGGATTTAAATTAGTTAGTTTGCAGAATTCATGTTAGTTGGCTATATAAAGTCACTTACAGCAAAAAAGAGATGCAATTTTCTGTGCGTTTATAAATTTTTTAGCAAAACGTGTAAGATGCAGAATTATATCTATGTGGTTCATTTTAGGAAAATCACTTTACATTCAAAGAATGTATGAGAAATTGAAGAGGATCGCCAAGAAGCCTTCACAGCTGAAATGCATTAGGTTAATTAACTCAGAAATTGATGAAAACGTCATCCTTCAGTCCTTGCTCAACAGCCCCAAGAAAAAGGAGCTTTCAGTCTATCATTTTGATGTCACCACCATGGTAGCTACCTGATTTTACTTTATGTATTTATTTATTTAATTTGATGAACAAATAGAAAGAAATGTTGCTGCTGTTTTTTAATATATTTTGTATACTTGCAGGTAAAAAAGGGACTTCATGAATTTCTGTTCAGGCTGTTGATCCTTGGATACCTCATGGACTCAGAAGGAAACATGTGGAAAAGCAGTAATAAGCACTTGTATGTCATTGAGACCCTGAGACCGGATGCCAGCACATTCCGAAATGCTGTAAGTAAATGGATATAAATTATTTAATTAAATCACAGGAATTAGGATTTTTTTTTGTCATTAATCAGACAAATGCCTCATTAATTAATTAATTTGCCTTTTTCTTGGTAGGGTGCAAAAGTTCCGTCTGCTTTCTTGGATGTGTTTCCAAATGTTTACTGCCGTCCACCTAAAGAGGTACTTGAGTTGGAAATGAGAATCCAGGAAGATAGATCAATAATGGAGGATGAAGATCCCCTTATGGATGACCAAGAGTTCCGAAGTGAGGCCTATCAGCGACCTTATCAGTACCTGAAACGTTTCTACAATGGTGAAAATTTGGATGCCTTCATGTATAATGGAATTGAGGGCACTCATGTGGAATGCCTGCAGATGTTGTTTGTGTACTGCGGCATCATAGACCCCTCTTGGGCAGAGTTGCGGAATTTTGCCTGGTTCCTGAACTTACAACTTCGGGATTGTGAGAGAACGGTTTTCTGTGATGTGTCTTTCATAGGGGATACTCTGATGGGATTCAAAAATTTTGTCGTTGATTTCATGATTCTCATGGCTAAGGATTTTGCCACTCCTTCACTAAGTATCTCTGACCAGAGTCCAGGGAGACTGTACAATGACCTTTCTTCTGCCAATGAAGAAGATTTGGCTCCCTTTAGGATAAGAAAACGATGGGAGTCAGAACCACATCCATACATTTTCTTCAATGATGACCGTGAGTCCATGACATTCATTGGCTTTCATCTTCAGCCAAATGTACAGAATGGCATCGATGCTATTGATCCATCAACAAAAAGAGTGATCAAGCAGAACATCATGACCAAAGAGCTCTATGAGGGCCTTAAACTACAGAGGGTTCCTTTCAATATTGATTTTGACCAGCTCCCAAGATGGGAGAAAATTGAGAGACTTTCCAGGGTGTTGGGAATACAGTGGCCTCTTGATCCAGATGAAACATATGAGCTCACCACAGACAACATATTGAAAATGTTGGCAATTCACATGCGCTTCCGCTGTGGGATTCCTGTTATAATCATGGGTGAGACAGGATGTGGGAAGACCAGGCTAATCAAATTCCTTTGTGAGATGCACAGATGTGGAGTTGCCACTGAAAACATGAAACTAGTCAAGGTTCATGGAGGGACAAATTCAGACATGATTTACACCAAAGTAAGAGAAGCAGAGGCCATGGCATTAAGAAACAAGCTGGATTATGGGTTTGACTCTGTGTTGTTTTTTGATGAAGCAAACACAACAGAGGCCATTAGCAGCATTAAGGAAATCCTCTGCGACAACACTGCTGATGGACAGCAATTGACAAGTACCACTGGCTTGCAAATCATTGCTGCTTGCAACCCATACAGGAAACACACAGATGTAATGATCAAGAGATTGGAGTCAGCTGGTTTGGGATACAGAGTACGTGCTGAGGAAACAGACGAAAAACTTGGATCTATTCCACTTCGCCAGCTTGTGTACAGAGTGCAGGCTTTACCACCTAGCATGATTCCTCTAGTTTGGGACTTTGGACAGCTCAATGACCGTACTGAGAAAATGTACATCAAGCAAATAGTCGAAAGGGTAGTTGAAACCCATTCCATTAGTTCAGATTACATTGCAACCATCACTGATGTTCTTTCAGCCTCACAGATGTATATGCGAACAAGACAGGATGAATGTAGTTTTGTGAGTCTGAGGGATGTGGAGCGCTGCATGCAAGTTTTTGGCTGGTTCTACAAAAACCACCCAATGATACTCTCAGAGCTTGACCAGTTTGAGAGTATCCAGCGGGCAGAGAGAAATGATCCACATCAGAGGAATACTGATGAGAAAAACCCAATTCTTTGGTCATTACTAATGGCTGTTGGTGTGTGTTACCATGCCTGCTTGGAGGATAAAGAGAAATACAGAAGGAAAATTTGCAGTCACCTTCCAGAGACTTACAGCCCAATGAAAGTGATGCAGGAGATTTCAGTAATTCAGGATCTTTTTCTGAGTGGAGTTCCATTGGGTGAAACCATTGCTCGGAACAATGCATTGAAGGAAAACGTCTTCATGATGGTGATTTGCATTGAACTACGAATTCCTCTCTTTTTGGTTGGAAAACCTGGAAGTTCCAAGTCCTTGTCTAAAACTCTGGTTGCGGATGGCATGCAAGGCCAAGCAGCCCATTCGGATTTGTTTAGAAAACTGAAGCAGATCCACCTTGTTTCCTTTCAGTGCAGTCCTCATTCTACACCAGAGGGGATCATCAATACATTCAAGCAATGTGCTCGTTTTCAGGAAGGCAAGAATCTAACAGAGTATGTCTCAGTGGTAGTGCTAGATGAAATAGGCTTGGCTGAAGATTCCCAGAAAATGCCTTTGAAAACTTTACATCCTTTGCTGGAAGAGGGGTGCATAGATGATCAGCCAGTACCCCACAAGAAGGTGGGATTCATCGGTATCTCAAACTGGGCTTTGGACCCAGCTAAGATGAACAGAGGGATATTTGTTTCCCGTGGCGATCCCGATGAAAAGGAGTTGATTGAGAGTGCAAAAGGAATATGTTCCTCGGATGCAATGATCCTTGAAAGGGTGAGAGATTTCTTTAAGCCATTTGCCCGTGCTTACCTGAACATCTGTAGGAAACAGGGAAGAGGTTTCTTTGGTCTGCGAGACTATTACAGTTTGATAAAGATGATGTTTGCTGTTGTCAAAGCTTCTAATCAGAAGCCTAGCGCAGAACATATTGTGAAGGCTGTGCTAAGGAACTTCAGTGGCAAGGATAATGTGGATGCTGTCACAGTTTTCACCAGCAGACTAAATATCCAAACGAAGCTTGAGAATATCAATGCCATTGAGCTTGTAAGAGAGAACATCACATCCATTGGCCAAGATGAGGAATGCAGATACCTGCTTGTTCTTACCAAAAACTATGCAGCCCTTCGAATTCTGCAGCAGACGTTTTTTTCAGACCAATGCCAACCAGAGATTATCTTTGGTTCAAGCTTTCCAAAAGACCAGGAGTATACTCAGATATGCCTCAACATTAACCGTGTTAAGATTTGTATGGAAACTGGTCAAACCATCGTACTTCTGAACTTGCAGAACTTGTACGAAAGCTTGTATGATGCTCTGAACCAGTATTACGTTAGCCTTGGAGGTCAGAAATATGTGGATTTGGGGCTTGGAACCCATCGAGTCAAATGCAGAGTGCACAAGGATTTCAGGCTCATTGTCATTGAGGAGAAGGACGTTGTGTACAAGCAGTTTCCCATTCCATTGATCAACAGATTGGAGAAACATTATCTTGACATCAATACTGTACTAAAGAGTGAGCAAAAGTACCTTGTTGAGAAGCTTGAACAGTGGGTTCAATGCTTCATTTCTGCTAGAAGCAAGCACCCAACTGCTCCCCAAGCACGTAGATATCATCCAGCTGATGCTTTCGTTGGCTACCACTCGGACACATGTGCATCTGTTGTCCTGCAAGTGACAGAGCAACTCAAAGGGAAAATGGAGCTCTCAGATCCTAGAATCTTAGATGAGGCCAAACTGATCCTTGTGAACTGTGCAACACCAGATGCCGTGGTTCGGCTAGAATGCACTTCCCTCTCCAGTGTAGAAAGTGATGACTTGTCAAGGGTATACTTTGAAGAGCAGAAGCATAGCTCCCTTGCTGACTTCATCCTTTCTCACGCACAGCAAGCAGGGCCTGGCAATGCCTTTTTCACAGAGGTAAAGTTTTTTTTTTGACTATTTGACTACTACTCTAGAATAGTGGTTCTAAATCAGGGGGCGACAAGATGGTTTAAAACAACCTTTAAAATAAGCGAGGTCAGCTAAAAATCAAAAGGATATTTCTTATTTTAATTTATTCCTTCAACTGTAATTTTTAAGGTCTTGGAAAACCTGGATATATGACAGAATTTTAAAAGCGTGATTTCTAGACCTGGAAAAAGTAATGGAAATGTATACAATTTTCACAATTTCTATAATGATTATAATTTATATCCTAGCTATGTCAAGATGTAAGATATTTTGTTATATAGAAATTGCTATTTGTGAATAAAAAATAAATAAACTTTGTCATTATAGCAGAAGTACCCAAAATATCTTATAATAATATAATAGTCTACATGGGGATAGATTGGGGCTTTGGAGACAAAAAGGTTGAGAACCACTGCTCTAGAAAAAGCCATAACTTTTCAGTCTTTATGAAAAAAAAAGCGAAAAAAAATTGTGCACAAAACTTGCAACTTTTTACTTTTTTCTTAATCCTTTAGGTGACTACCTTCTCAAGGCTTCTGACTGCAGCTGAAACTGAACAACTACAGAACGTGATCCAAAATGTAGAGCTCCTCTCTCTACAGCAGTTTGACACCGAACACTCGTTCCTCAAGAAAATCAAGTATTGTGTTCACAATATCACTACATTTTATCACATCACAACAAAAAAGCATGCTTATTCTTAATTAAAGGAATTAAATCCCTTTTTCTGTATTCAGAAACTATCTGGAAAACACCACTGGGGACAAGATACTTATCATCCAAACAGATTTTGATGAAGGCTCCCCAAGTTTAAATGTCATTGCATCTGCGAAGTGAGTTGAATGTGACAAATTTTGTTTGTTCAGTAAACGCAATGAAAGCATGATTTGAACTTAAAATATATTTCTAGGTATTCTTCTATCAATGAGATCAACAAATTCAGGAAAGAGGGCTATGGAAAGATTTTTATGTACTTCATCACTAAACTACCAAGAATGGATGGTGGAACTTCTTACATTGGATTTCATGGTGGTAAGACAAGTTTGATTGCATCACCAACCAAAACTGTTTGTTTTATAGAAAATCTCATTAAAATGTATTTTAATAAGGCCCTTGGAAGTCAGTCCACATCGATGACCTCAGAAAATCGAAAGATATTGTCTCTGATATAAAAGCCTTGCAGTGTCTGACCATCAGCGAGTTGTTTGAAGAGAAAGCAGAGAAAGTGGCTGAGCCTGAAGGTGAAATCATTTTATTTAAAAAATGTTGAGAGTTGTCTATAAAGGATGATCAACATTCTCAAACAATCCAAATAATTTTGACTGCTTGCAGCTATGGAGGTTGAGGAAATGTACACAGAAGAAGGAGAAGAAGAGAAGATGGAAGTAGAAGACAATAACCTCAACACCAACAATGTATTTTCAGTAGAGGATACTTGTGATACTATTGTTGAGTTCATTTAGCTTCTAGGTTGACACAGTAGGTCATTTTCTTGTGCTCTTTAGGGCTGGGAGAATGTTGTGGACACCACAGCCCTGGTGCGTAGCTGTGTTCAGAGTGCAGTTGGCATGCTAAGAGATCAGACAGAGGCAGGCTCCCGCAGCACCAAGAGAGTACAAATTCTGCTCACACTCCTGGCTGACAATGAGACTCTACAAGGTGAGACTTATCGCCGTTACTGTTGTTATTTAAAGCTTTCATGAATTAGCCTGTAAGTGGTTACTCATATTTAGATATTTATGTTATCAGCTGAATTTCTGAAAACGTTAAAGAAGCGAATTCATTCTCTGTTGATGGCCCACGATGAAAATGCAATCTCTGCCAAGAGCTGGGTCTCCAAGGAAGCACTAAATACAGATGCCTTGCAAGAGGGTGGAACTTTTAGGTAAGTGTAAGAGAGATGGTAAATTGCGCAGTATTTTGGATTGTATTTCAGATGTTTGTAAAACTCTATACCTAATACCTAATTTTACTTTCAAATATTTGTTAATTTCTGTTTTTTAGACATGCCCTGTGGAGGCGAATTCAAGCAGTAGTAACTCCCTTCTTGGCACAGCTTGTTTCAGTGATTGACCGTGACTGCAATCTAGACCTCTTGCTGGATACAAACTCTGAAGAATCCTTGAAGAAACTGTGGTTGGATATTTTTGGAGATGTCATGTTGCTGAATGTTCCTCACACAAATGTGAAAAACAAGTATGTTATCACTTTATTTCAAGAGGCATTTTGTTTGCCTTTGGGCCTAAAAAAACCCCTATGCCAGTAAACTAATGCGCTTAGCTACACAAGCTTTATTTCGTTTTGTTCCACAATAGGTGCATGAAAATGTTCCATATAAACACCTCAATCATAATAAAACTGCCCAAACCAAATGAAATTGTAATCAGTTTGACAGGGGTGGGATAAACCTTTTCATGAACCGATCAAACGAAAAATTCTGTGACATGATAAAGTACACAACTGAAAAGTGCACGTCGCGCTCACAACAGGCTATAATGTTGACAAGAGGAATGTTCAGTAGTAAGTAGCCATAGCAACTTACTCTCTGAACATAACCTGCTCCAGAGCAGCTCATGATCGCAGTTTGCTCAAAAGGTATTCAGATGCGTGTTATATAATTAATATAGTTATATTAATATGACTAAATTTGTTATATAGTTACAGTTATATAATAATACAATATGCTATATTAATTCTAAAGCACTATTATAACAAGGGTAATGTTTAAATTTGAATTAAATTCAAATATATTTATTATTTATTTAATTGTCATCTCACACATGGATCTGCATTCAATTAATTTAAATCAAACTAACAATATAATCTTTATATAAATAAATGTATTCACTTTTCTTTATAATTATTTCTCAATGCAAATGTAAACTAATGCGATCATCAAACATTAAACAGCATAATGCCTAATGTTACTGAATGAAATGTCGACACATGAAGAGGAAACAACTGTGAAGCTTTGAGGGTGCTGATGGACTCAATCTACTCCATCTGTGTTTTGATCGTCTTTCTGAATCTGATCAAGGCGTAATCTTTGACAAAAATGCATTTTCTCAACTTTTTGTTAAAAATATTGACTTTCTTTAGGAAACTTGCCCACATTCAAGTGTTGATAAAAAAGGATGCATGAAGCTAGAATAAAATGTTTTTAAAATTAAAGCTGCAGTCTGTAACTTTTTGTGCTCTAGCGGTTAATAAACAGAACTGATTCAAGATTCAAGATTCAAGATTCAAGAGTTTTATTTGTCACATACACAGTTATATACAGAATATACAACCGGCAGTGAAATGTAAACAGGTCCGCTCCATGGACAGTGCAAATTCACAGTTAAAAACACAAGGAAGAAATTATAATAGAAATAGGATATAAAAAAAGTACTATCTATATATATATATATATATATATATATATATATATATATATATGTCTATATCTGTAGAATTATAAATAATCAAGTCAAGAGAAAAAAAAGGTAACAAATAAGGATAAAGTGGAATAAAATAATTGAAGTAGACTTTGCAGTGAGTAAACTGTAGACTTATAAATATGTGGTTAACAAATGTATAAAGAGTATAATGTGCAAACAGGTTTATGACAGGTTGTTACACAGTAACAACGAGAACAGAAAGTGCAGTGCAATGTCAGTGTATCGATGTTTATCCTGGCGTGAAGTCACGTGATGTTAAGTTCAGGAGTCTGATGGCCTGGGGAAGAAGCTCCTCCTGAGTCTCTCAGTTTTGGCCATCAGGCTTCGGAAGCGCTTACCAGATGGTAGCAGCGTGAAATGAGGGTTTGCAGGGTGATTAGAGTCCTTGATGATCTTGGTAGCTCTACCTTTGCAGCGTTTGGTGTAGACGTCCTGCAGAGACGGGAGAGCTGACCCTGAGATACGCTCGGATAAGCGCACTACTCTTTGCAGGGCTTTGCGGTCATGACTGGTGCTGTTCCCATACCACGCTGTGATGCACTGAGTTAAAACACTTTCTATCGCCCCTAAATAGAAAGTTTTCAGGATAGCTGGTGAAACCCTGAATTTCCTCAGCTGGCGCAGGTGGTACAGTCTTTGCCTGGCTTTTTCACCTGTGTCTGAATGTGAGCAGTCCAGGTCAGGTCCTCGGAGATGTTTACTCCCAGGTACTTGAAGCTGCTCACTCTCTCTACTGGTGACCCGCTGATCATGAGGGGGTATGTCCGTTGCTGTCTCTTCCTGAAGTCCACAATCATTTCTTTGGTCTTGCCAACATTCAGAGAGAGACAGTTGTCCTGGCACCATGATGTTAGATGCTCCACCTCGTCCAAGTATGCCGTCTCATTGTTGTTGGAAATGAGGCCCAGGACAACAGTATCATCAGCAAATTTGATGATAGAGGTGGAGCTGTGTGTGGACAAACAGTCATGCGTGTAGAGAGAGTAGAGCAGGGGCTCAGGACACAGCCCTGTGGAGCTCCCACACTCAGGGTGATGGAGGTGGAGGTGGACTGGCCTATTCTCACCACCTGAGGCCTGCCAGTGAGGAAGTCCTCAATCCAGTGGCAGAGAGAAGGATTCAGGCCGAGATCCAGGAGTTTGGAGGTTAGCTTGGTGGGAACTATGGTGTTAAAGGCTGAGCTATAGTCAATAAATAGCAGTCTTACGTAGTTCCCACTTTTGCTGTCGATGTGAGTGAGGAGGAGTGGAGGACATGAGAGATGGCATCTTCAGTCGATCTATTGGGACGATAGGCAAACTGAAGAGGGTCCAAAGTGTCAGGAATGAAGGCGCAAATGGTGTTTTTAATGAGTCTCTCAAAGACCTTCATGACTATAGACGTGAGAGCCACTGGACGATAGTCATTTAGGCAAGAGGGTTTACTGTTCTTAGGGACAGGGATGATGGTGGATTTTTTGAAGGAGGTGGGGACCACAGATGTAGCGAGGGACTCATTAAAGATAGATGTAAACAACCCGGTGAGCTGATCAGCACAGGACCGCAGAACACGACCTGAAATACCATCCGGCCCGGCAGCTTTCCTAACGTCCACACGCTTGAGTGCTCTCCGAACTTCATCCTCTGAGACAGAGATCACGTGATTGTTGCTGCTCTGAGTAATTTCCTCTAACTGCATGCGTCTTGCGGAAGAACATTGCAGCCGGAGCTACTTCTCTGTTTGTCTATAGCGAGTCACGCAGGGACTGTGCTCCTCCCCACGGTTCCTACCAGACCGCTCTGAAATAGTCCCAATATAAACACTTATTATAAGTACCATAATGATTCAGGTAAGACAAAAACACGGTTTGGAAAATGGATTCATGTTGTACATTCTCACACAAATCTTGAACACAAAAAAAGTTACGGACAGCAGCTTTAAAGTGCAGTTAAAGGTATAGTTCAAGTATAGAAAATGTATATCTACATTTGAAGTTGAAGTTGAAGTTGAAGTTTATTTGTCATTACACATGTACAAGTACAGTATAACGAAATGAAGTTTGGAGCAAGCCTCCGGGCCGCAGCCGATTATTCAGGCGCCGCCCTACGCTCTCCAGAAATACAAGAATGCAATTTAGCAAGCATTACATAGCAAACACAACAAAACATAAACATAAACATAAACATAAACATGACACAGTACACGTGGTGGGATTTTTTGTATGGAGTGGGAGAGGAGATAGATAACAGACAGGCAGACGGATGGAGCGGGGAGGGAATAAGGTCGGGTATGTATGGTGCGAGTGAGTCTGAGATTGTGTTGTGTGAGAATGTTAGCCATAACTTCAGATGTTTTTGAGTTCAGTTCTATGGTTTGTCCTTGAAGGGAGATAAGGCAGTGCACAGGGGAAGATAGCAGACAGCTGCCCGGCTGACCTCCCAACCGAGAGATAGGGACCAAGTGAGGTTCGTTGGGCTAGTTGATTAGGTCAGGCAAATACAATTTATTATTTTTTAATCCATTTGATGATCTTCGGTAATTTGTCCGATCATAATCAATCAATCAGATCTGGTCCTCAGCATTCGCGTCCGGTCTGTGCAGTTTCCCTAGACATTACGTCCAGCCTCATGGCCAGACCGGTTACAGTCCGTAAAAGTTCACCGATCTGACCCCCGATAGAGCCCACTCTACCCTGCGTAAGAAAAAGACAACAGAAAGTGCAAAAATAATATATTAATAGTAAATGTTACTAACATTAGTATAATGTTATGTTCACTTAAAGAAAACGTGTATACTTGCAGTATAAACTACTAAACTAGCAGTTTACTGAGAGTACACTTCAAAGTGTACTTTCATAAACTAAAAAAATGTACTACTTGTATTAAAATAGTAAACTACTAGTACACTTGTTCACTTGTAGTACAGATGCAGTACAAATGAGAAACCTAGTTTTGCACTTAAAATTTACTACTGTTACACTTGTAGTACACTTAAACCCTACTTTTATATACTAAAAAGTGGGCCAATTTAGTCCCAAACAGCATTGAAAGTTGAACACTTACAAGTTTACTACTAGTACACATTGATATTAGTATACTTACTACATAAAATATACTTAAAAATATACTTGAACATTACTTAAGTACACTTAATAAAATTAACTTGAAGTATACTTCTTTTTCGTAAGGTTATGGCAGTCAGGTTTTTTTTCTTTCAAGTGAACTATTGATATTTCAGACCAATTCAGAAAGTTCAAGTTGATGGGCCCTATCACACATCCGGCGCAATGTGACACCAGGCATGACACAAAAGTGTTTTTTGCTAGTTTCAGCCCGACGCAGTTATCATTTTCACGGCCAGCTATTTTTAGGAACTGAAACCGAATGCACCATTGACCAGCACAAACCTGGTCTAAAGTCAGTAGTGCAGTATTTTTTTTGTGTGTGTGTTATTTAAAGGGTGTGTTAGTAATATGAGCCTATAGGCGGTGCACAACACACGCACACTGTGATTATTACACACACACAGGGAATATTTAAATATGAAAAAGTGGGCGTGCTGACCATTTTTCTGTTGTTAAACTGGGCCTAACATGCACTTCAGACCATGTGCTCAGATCGGTAAAATAGGGCCCAATATGTTTATAGCCAAATGTCAAACATTAATGGCACTGAATGGTACCTTACACGCAAGGTAAATCAAATCAAATGGAAAGCAAGAACATGTTAAATATGCAAAACAGGATCACATATTGACAATGCATTGTTTAAGCCTTGGTGCCTACATTAGCACACGTGTATTGTTCAGTATATTTCTGACGTTAAAGCAATGTCATTATTATAACTGAAAACACTCTTATATTTTAACAGCTCAACGATCTTGGTTCAGCACTACATTGCAGTTGACAGGAACATGTGTTCCACCATGCCTTTCAGCTGGAGAATTAAAGATTGTCTAGAGGACCTCTGGGTACATGCTTTGCAGCGAGAAGGTATTTTTGCTTAATTTCTTTTCTTTTAATGCCATGATTTTTTTCCTGAGCAATCATGCATAAATTATAGTGGTTATTTTTCTTGAGTGGTTAGTTTTTCCATTCCTTTAACTCCTTTGTTTACAGTTCAAAGGAAAAAGTAAACAATAAATATTGTCTTTGCATTTCTGTCATCAGGACACACTCTAAAGCAATTTGAAGAGTTCTTTTGGAAGACCCCCTTGGGCAGGTACATCTCTGAAGCATCCCAAGAGATGCAGATGGAGTTTTTCCACAGGTATCTCCAGGATTTCGTCTCCATGACCATGAACGTAATATCGGAGGTGGACCTCGAGGTGAGGGTCGGACCTTTTTAACGATATCCATCATCTGCATGTCCAAGCACGTACACTTGTTCATGTTTTGATATAATTCTGTATCTGTTTTTGCATTTTAGCTCTTGTGTGGAGCCCTTACTTGCAGTGTAAATGAGCTTAGAGATGGGCAGGAAGCACATGTGAGTGAAGTCATTTCTCTGCCGTGGGTTCATGCTGCCTACCATCATTTCAAGAACCGAATACAGAACCTCTACAGGATGATCAGTATGCAGCCTCAGATAGCTCAGATGCTCCAAGATAACAGACGCGCAAGAGAGGGCAAAGAACTTGTAAGTGCTTGCAACTTTCTTCTGCTTCAAAGGTTTGCCGCAAAAATACAGGGATTGGATGTGGATGTTCTACTTTGGTTACTTCCTTCTGAACGTCTTTCTGTTTCTCAGGTGTTAGATGTGTACGCTGCTATGGCCTGTATTGAATACCTGGAGCCCCAGATTCTAGATGGAGATGTTCAGAGTCTGGCCTGGCTTAGACGTATAAAAAAGCTACAGGTGCCAATTGAGCTGGTCTGCTGTGAGGAGAGTGTACGCCACTATGGAGAGAAAAGCAAACAGATGGTCACCCACATCCAGTGAGTTATGAGCTCTAAAATATGTTGTCCTATCATCAGTGTTTAACTGTTACCTGTATATTGTTTGTGTGGCTCTGTACCTCTTCAGTAGGTATTTTAGATCATTAGTTCTCAGCCTTTTTGACTTCGAGGCCTCCTGTTTTCCACAACAATATTTGACCACTTTCCCACAATGTAGGGTAATATGTTTCCTCTGGTACTGTAATGAAAATTTTAATATATCAATATTCACACAACAACAGAATATGGTTATTAGTCCTTAAATGGATAGTTCACCCAAACATGAAATTAGCCCACCTTCAAGCCATCCTAGGTGTGTATGACTTTCTTCTTTCAGATAAACACAATCAGAGTTATATAAAAAATATTATTTATAATGGCAGTGAATTTGAAGCCCAAAAAAGTGCATCCATCCATTATAAAAGTAATCCATACGGCTCCGGGGGGTTTATAAAGGCCTTCTGAAGCGAATTTGTGTAAAAAAAAATATCCATATTTAAAACTTGATAAAGTAAAATATCTAGCTTCCAGTGAACCGCCTTCCGTATTCAACTGACGCAGAAAGTGTAATGCCTCTCGCAGTTCAAAACGCTTGCACTACGTCTGACGTCATCATCAAACCAGTTACATTTTTTTCATTGAATACGGACAGCGGTCCACCGGAAGCTAGATATTTTACTTTATAATGTGTTAAATATGGATATTTTTGTGTGTGTGTGTGTGTGTGTGTGTGTGTGAGTGACTTTCACTTATATTTAAATTCTTCCATGGATCCAAATTTGAATTACAATTCTGTATCCTGTTTGCTGCCGCATTTGGGAATTGAATTTGGCATTAATCCTACATTAATCCGGATAGATTTGAAAACTGAGTTTTCGTTTCAAAACACTCTCCGTCCACACTAACGTTTTCCAAAAGTTTCTCATCCACTGATATATCAGTAAACGCCAAACTCAACTTACTGCGCATGCGTAAAACCTCATAAAAGCTCACTGAGATGGTACAGACATAATAAAGTTAACACACAATTCTTCTGGCAGGATAATTTTATTTAGCAAAATATCTCACCATTCACTGATGCGTCCAGGTAATGAGACATGGTCAATTGTTTGGTCTAAAACGTAACTCGTGTTTTGCCACAGGACAGCAAATGCAAGTAAATTTTCTGTCATCCTTGTAGGACTGTGATATGAAGTGTGTAAAGTACCATATTTTAGCAACTGTGTGAAAGTGAATAGCACATAACTGGCACAATAGCGGTATAAACATACATATCTATTGGTACAATATGTGTCACATTACTAAACATGCGTCATCGTTTTCAAATACCTCCGTCTTCACAGTCCACACTACAACGCGAAGACGGCATTTTCAAATGTTTTCGCTTTGGAGAGCGTTTTCAAAAAGCTACGTTTTCGTTTACTTAAAACGACATCTCAGTGTGGACAGAAGGCCAAAACGGAGAGAAAAAGTAGTACGAAAATGTAGTAGTGTGGACATGGCCTGAAATTCATTCTCAGTTCAGTTCTGAATGACACACAGCCCATGTGCGCAGTGCTGGCTTTCCTGCAAAGAAAACTCGTTTACTGTACTTTGTGATTATCAATATTATCAGGTATGATCAGTAGCATCATTGCATTATTAATTTTCAGACACGGGTGGCAGCGCATTTACTCTCTGGCCTTGTTTGTGGAGCACATGCTGCTGGGCGTTGGAGACGTGCAGTTGAAACTCAGGCCACTGGTTCTGGAACATACTCGACGCCTTGCACAAGTGAGTCATCTTATAGTTCTTCCTCAAATAGTTCCTTCAGCAGTTTTATTTCAGCTATCAATACTCATCTGTTTGCTAAAGGTCCTAGAGAAGAATTCAGACCTCAAAAAGAAGCAACCATTTGAGGCAGTGATCACCGTACTCAAAGCCTGCAAAGATGAAGCATCTCAGAGCATTTTTAGGTTTGATTTGATAATAATTATACTTTTTTTACCAAAGGGTTGTAAAGGGTGTTTACATGAACGCTAAATAAAGTGTTTTAAGTTGTGCGTGTTTATATGTCACAAGCTTCAAATGGGATTTGATCCTTTGACATGCACACACTGAAGAAATTTAGAGAAAAGTTTAAACCATCCCTTAACAATCCGGATGAAATTTCAGTTGTCCATGTAAATGCAGCTGCTGTTTGTTTACCCAGGTTTGGCATTCATCTTTGTCCAGTGTGCATGGGAGACCCTCGGGACCCTTTGAGTCTGCCCTGTGACCACATCTACTGCCTATCATGCATCAAACAATGGTTGGTGCCAGGTCAGATGCATTGCCCTCTGTGTGTACAGGAAGTGGCTGATGACTTTGAGCTCAAGCCCTCTGAGACAATACGGTAATCTAATAATTGTCCGTGCTGAATAGTTGTGCTTTTTCTTTCTGTTTCACTGTCTCTCTCTCTCTCTCTCTCTCTATCAGTCTAAAAGATTGTGTTTATTTTGGTCAATAGGGATCAAATCAATCAAAATGCATTGTTCAGAATGCGCTGTAATGCTTTCTTCATTGATCTGGTGTCCACCGTGTGCTTCAAGGACAACACTCCTCCCAGCCAAGACATCATACTCCACCTGTTGTCTCTTCTGATGGTAGAGGCCGGCTCCCTCCCTCAGATCAGAGGTACGTCTGTAATGTGTATGTGTGGAGGACTAGATTCAGCTTGGGAAGAATAAATGATCAGAACGCTGTTCCTCATGCTCTCAGGGCAAGACCGGAGGTTCTTGACTAAGGCTCTTTCTCCCTTCGATGACGCTGTGGATAAAAATCCAGTGGTGCGTTCAGTGGTGCTGAAACTCCTACTAAAATACAGGTGAGTGCAGGGCATACCCTTACGCAAAGAAAATATATTATTTAATGTACTGAGAATGATACAGAATAATATATTTTGTTAATATATTACAATATATTGAATGCTACTTTTCATATATTGAAAAATATGTTGCAATATGAAAGTGAAAGTGACATGTGAAGGCCAAGTATGGTAACCTATACTTGGAATTTGTCCTCTGTATTAACCCATCCAATTTAGTGTACGCACACACACACACACACACACACACACACACACACACACACTGCGAACCATAGAGACACACACGGAGAGCAGTGGGCAGCCATTGTTGCTGTGGTGCCCAGGGAGCAATTGTGGATTGCTCAAGGGCACTTCACTCGTTTCCTGCAGGTATACTATAATGAGAGATGGTTGACATGTAGGTGCAATGTTACTTATAGTCAACAGAATGTCGGAAGGGGACCATTAAAATAAAGTGTTAGCAGATATTGCCTCGTTTTAACTAAATTGAGTATTTAGAATTTGTTTGACCGGTTAGACTTTAAGTAATACCAACACAACCAAAACTTTCCTTATAAACTCAACTCAAATTCTTTGTGTAACTCAATTGAGTGAAAGTAACTTACGTGAATACACATTAGTGCAACACACATTTTTCAGTATATGAAATATATTTGTTTTATTCAATATATTTGAATATATTTACACAATATATTATTATGTATATTTTTCAATGCATTAAACTATTTAATATATTGATAATAAATATATTTTTCTTGCGTAAGGGTGTCATGGTTAAGGACTTTTATATTCTGTTTTGTTTCTCTTAGGATTGTTTCTCTGCTTCATTTTGGTTATTGCTCATCTCCTCTGTTTCTATTGTTACGTATAATAATCACCTGTCAATTGTTATGTTCGTCTTGTATTTAAACTCCTGTATGTTCAGTTTGTTGTCGGTTCTCATATGTGTTTATTGGTTTGTAATTCCTCCTATGTTTCCATGTGTGTACCGGAGTATTATGAAGATTAAATAAAAATATATTCTTTCTGAGCTACTATTTATCTCATCATGTGTGCTGCAGACCAGACCATTACAGTACCCATCTTGTACATTTATGAATAGAATAATTTTTGTCTTTTCCTATTTCAGCTTTGATGATGTGAAGCACTATCTCCAGCGTCATCTGACAGAAGTTGAGCAAAGCAACATTATCGAGGAGACTGATAAAACTGAGCTTTATTCCTTGTACATAAACTGTTTGGAGGTGTGTATATCACTGCCCTCACCAACGCTTGCCATATTTTACAGCTTGGGTGTAGTTTTCTAGATTCTCTCTCTGCATATTCTCAGGTATTGGAGGAGTTTACATGTTTGCTGAAAACTTTATGCTTTTCTTTCACACTCAAACTCAATCCTTTTATTTCAAATTCAAGCAACATTTAGATCGAAATCTTTTTAGTCTATGTAAACAATAAATTCAGTCTAGTGTGTCAACCTTTGACTGGTAGTGTAAGTGTATTTTTTAATTTAAGCATAACCCTAACCAAATTTGTGACGTGTATGCTTAAAGATGTAAAGCAAAAGCAAGTTCTAAAGGAAATGTGTTTAAAGGTATATTTTTACTGATTAAGATACTTTTTGTTAGTGCATGCAATTTAAAATGAACTTACACAGCGTTTTGATTAATTTCTTAAGAATTACTATTAAAACACCCATATGTGGTGTGTGTTTAAAGTTTTGTTAAAAGTACAGTAAATTCCTCCTGTGTCTGCAGGACTCAATGTATGATCGGACAAAGTGGCACTCTGTGGCGGAGCAGCAGGCCTGTTTGCAGGAGGAAACACGCTTTGTGCGGGAGTTCCTTCACTCTGATTCTGTTTCCGTACACACTGCATCTATAGAGCACCTTCAGCAGGTGGCCAGAGTTCGACTGTGCCTGGATGTGGCTGCTGACCTGTTTGTCAACAGGGTGACTACTGCTGGTAAATGAAAGTCTTTAATGCTTTTTGCTTTAGTGCCTGACATGATCTCACAAAACCTGTCAAGGTCATTTCCAAGTCACTTTTCACCCAAAAATCAAAAGAAAATGAACCTTCTTTTACCAACTTTAAAGGGGTCATAACACAGTCTCGTATTAATCTTGAGTACCTAAAGAGTAGCATTGCATCCTTCATATCTCCCAAGAGTCTTTAGTTTTATCATATTTATAAAAGACAGATATGCTGTACCGATTCTTTCCGAAAATAGTCGAACTCGCAGTGGGCAGAGCTAAAGAATCACACACACACAATACATCATGGCATTATCCCTGAATAACTTTCGATTCACTATATGTTGGTGTTGTTCACATTATATGCACTTATGCGCCGATTGCCAAAAAACAGACATTTGATGCAGTTTCACTCACCGCCTGCGGTTTCCACTGGAAACCAGGAACTAGGAACAAACACACACACTTGCAGAACTCCAGAAACACAAACTGCATCCACTGTTTCCTTATGCTGGGTTATTTGGGAAGCTAAACAAGGTTATTCTTCCCTCACAACCAGAAACACACTTCTTTAGTGACTTTGTTGATTTCGTGGTCTAAAATCAAAATGACAGCACTGCTGACTGCTCCTGTAACCTGAACAAAGCTTGTTGTTTTGACGCTCTTGCTGGACTCTGGAGAAGTTCCCATACATGGGGCCATACTCAAAAAAAAAACTTTACGAAACTTGTTTGAATCCTGAAGGAGTGTATTTGGCACAGAAATACTCCAACTTGAATCATACGTATATATCAACAACTTGTTTTTTTAAATGTTGGTATTGTTTAGCATGAGAATAAACTCTTTAACAGTGTAAATAAGGCAGAATGCATGAAATAGCATTATACTTTAAGATTTGTAAAATATTTTTTGTTATGTTTTAGGTGTACACGATGATCCTTTGGCTTCTGGCCCAGCGTTCTTCAACAGTGTGGTTGATCTGTGCTGTCAAAGCAAGAATGACTGGTACAGGGTTTACCTCATCAGAAAGATCTGCAGTCTTCATGGGGTTGAATATGTCCAGAAACTTCTGCCACAGGAAGGGTTCATGTGGCTGTTTCCTCAGGAGATTCTTGAATCGGTGGGTTTTAGTTGAATTAATTTGATAATTCTGATATGAGTATTTGTGCTTTGACTGCTAAATGTATTTCTCTCAGAATCAAGATGGAAGCCAGATTGACCAGTATCTAGCATGTGGAATGGGCTACAAAGCTATTAGAGATGCTGTAGCCAAAGCCATGCTAGATTGCAACATGAATGGAATACAGAAAGCCATTGAGGTATTTATTTACTCCTTTACACACACACACACACACACACACACACACACACACACACACACACACACACACACACACACACACACACACACACACACACACACACACACACACACACACACACACACACTTGTGTTCCAAAACCTAGGGAGCTTCCTATAGGTCATGCACCTGTGTGGCAGTGACTAGGGTCAGAAATAAGGTGTCCCGGAGCTGCTGTGCCGTTACAAAGGGTCGACCACTCTCACTCAGTTCCAGCGACCAGAAGCGTTGTCGGTGCTGCTCCGGACTCCAACCCTCTGAATATGGCTCATTTGAGATCTTCTTACACCAGGAGGTTCATGACCAGCAAATGTTGGGCAGCCTTCTGTACCTCCCCCAATCGGGGGATCGGGTGCACCGGCCAGTTTGTCTTCTGCCACTCACATGCCTCGGCGGTCTTCTCGAATAGGTCGAGAAACGCTTCCGGCTCATCCTGGGGACCCATCTTGTTGAGGGCCATGTGAATGGCAGGGGCAGGGTTCGGTGCAGTCCCAGTCCGAACCTCCCGGTCCAGCAAGCTCCGGAACAGCTTGCGGTCCTCCTGCTGCGCCTGGACGAGGGTGTGGAACCTCCGGTCCTGATCGGCCCTCATGTGCAGCAGCGCTTGATGGTACTTCTGATGGAGTCCCCGCAAGCGATTGTATAATGTCCGCAAACAGCAACGCTGACGGGGTCTGCATGATGGCGGCAGCGATCTCCTTCCTTCCCGGGTTTCGGCACCACTGTAACACTGTTCTCTTTGTAATGAAGGAAGGAGACAGGGTTGGCCTTGCTGGGACTCGTGTGTTTATTTTTAACTCTTTCCGTACACAAAACAAAAGTGCGCTGACTGCGCATTCAACTTTTGAGTTGCAGTCTCTCAGTATAACGATCCGGTGCGCTCTCCAGAGCTTTCTCCTATGGCCACACGTGTTCCCAGCTGCTCTCTCTCTCTCTAGCTTCCTGTTTCCAACCGGCTTTTATCCGGTCTCCCCACACCAATTACTGCAACGAGACACCTGCCTCTTCTCTCCGTTGCCGACCTCGCTGAACCATGCCCCCCTTGCCACAGAAACTAACAGCAGTTACTGAAAAATGAACTGAACTGAAATAAAATAATAATTAGCAAAAATAAATAATCGTTTTCGT
The DNA here is from genome assembly GCA_018749465.1 of Paracanthobrama guichenoti. NCBI lineage: Eukaryota > Metazoa > Chordata > Actinopteri > Cypriniformes > Gobionidae > Paracanthobrama > Paracanthobrama guichenoti. The sequence goes on from CM031945.1 coordinate 28,559,914, forward strand.
AATTAATAAGCTCTTTACTGTGGCAGAAAATCTGACCTGTGGCTGTTTAGGGAAATCTCTGTATGTGGCGCTTCAAGTGCACTCAGTGAAGGACCGAAACGTGGAACACATCGCTAGTCCTAAGCGGCTGTTCACAAAGAATGCGCTTGTGGCAATGAAATGTAAAATGACACAATGACACAAGGTAATGAGACGCAAGTTGAAACACTTTTAACTTGAGTGCACTGCTTTTAGAATGACGTTTCATGCGCAACAAGAGATGTCGGTGCAACTGCTAGTTGCAGGCAGCCTACTACTACTGTATGTTGGAGATTTCATGTTTGCATAATATTGACAGGTTGAAAGGTGTTATTATCATTGTTTTTAAAAATCATTTACTACTAATCATATTACTATCCATGTAGAAACATTTCCCAACAATGTAGGGAATACCAGGACACACACACACACGCGCGCGCGCACTGACACTGCATATGCACTTCATTATTTAATCACACTGGCTTCACAGTAGGTTGTGTTGGCTGTAGTCAGATGACTTTAGCTGTATTTTCTACAGTGGTCACACTGCTAGCCTACATTGCACTGCTGAAAAAAATTAAAATAGACATGTTTAACAATATTTCATCTCTAATATGAATGTTTGTCTGGAATTTTCATAATTTTTACTTTTATTATTACTAAACTAAGCTATAACTAAAGCTAAACTGAAAAGTATAGCAAAATTGAAAACGATATTAAAATAAAAACTAATTTAAAAACGTAAAACTATAATAACCTTGCTGTATATACCCTGAAATAGGTCCCTGTACAATTAAACTTTCATGAAAAAGCAAAATTATTGAAAAGTGTGAATTGCGGCATTATATTCTGCTCCCATTGCATCAGATTTCTGTTGCATCAGGTGTCTGTTGAGCTTATGAATGGCCAATCGGTGGTGTTTATGAGTCACCGCTGAAAATACCATTAATAATTATTATTACAATATCAAGAGCAATAATCATGACAAGTTTATTAACATAACAAATAAAAATATACAGTACTTGTCAAAAGTTTGGAAACGTTACAATTTTGGAATGGTTTTGAAAGTCACAAGATGCTCACAAGGCTGCATTTATTTAATCAAACATATAGTAAAAACTGTAATATTGTGAAATATTATTACAATTTAAAATAACTTTTTTTTTTTTTTTTTAATATAATTTATTTCTGTGATCAAAGCTGAATTTTAAATGTTTCTTGAGCAGCAAATCATCATATTAGAATGATTTCTGAAGGCTTATGTGACACTGAAGACTGGAGTAATGATGCTGAAAGATCAGCTTTAATAAATTAATTATATATTTAAATGGAAAACAGTTCTTCTGATTTTAATAATATTTCACATTATTACTGTTTTTACTGCATTTTGTTGAAAAAACATTTTGTTGAAAGAAATCATTTTAAAGTTTGGAAACATTAAATCAAAAAACATTTTGTTGAAAGAAATCTCATACTCACCAAGGCTAAATTTATTTGATCACAAATCAAATAAATTTAGCCTTGGTGAGTATGAGATTTCTTTCAACAAAATGTTTTTTTTTTTATGTTTCCAAACTTTTGACAGGTACTGTAAATGTCATGTCATGCAGTTTCTGTTCCAACTAATGATGGCTTTTGTCGATGTTTGTGAAATTGTATTGGTAGCAGTCTATAGTACTCTGACTGATTTAAAGTAATTGGTTAAATTCAAGTAAAAAAGAGCACAGATACATTTAATGTAGTAATTATAAAAATTGCTCCTGGATATCAGTTTGGCCCTTAATAGAAAAGTGTATTTCTGACCCTGGCAGTGACCATTAACCGAATTTCAGTTGAGCAACATGTGAAGTCCCAGTTGGGTTTGGATGTCCCATTAGACAGTAGTGAGGCAGTTCACTAGGGATTGGACCGGAGCAATTGTGTCCACTACATGAACACTGTAATTAAATGCTTATTATACAGTCAAATTCTTGGCATTTCTCTTCTTCACTTTGACTTAAACTGCTGATCAGTTGACATGTCTTTTGAAACTTCTTTGTTTGAAGGATTGCAACAGCACACCCATGAAAAAAGCAGTTTATCTCCTAATGGCTTTGTTCAGAGAAGTCACCTCCCTGTACAGAAGTGGAAACAAAAACATGCACCCTAAACCTGAGGTAAAAACACCAACATATGCTACACAACAAGGCATTTAATGTTTTACAAATCTCTAAAGGTTCTGCTTCATCATTTCTGAAGAATAGTTTGTAGATGTTCAAAAGTACATTAGAGTAATAATTCATTATAAAAAGTAATGATTATTATGAAAAGTAATGATGATTATGTCATATGGGGAATATAATCATTCATATTTTGAGATTAAAGAGCTTGATGTCCTATGAAAACATACTGTAAGTTCCAGAACTTCAAATCAGTGCAAAAAGCATTTACAGTTTTACAGCAATGAATACATTGACACATGACCACCGTCTATGTTTAAGCATGATCAGAAACTTGGTTAGCGAGTCACTTTTTGACAAATGTATATCCCTATGCCTGATATTCATGTTGCATTTGTTTTCTGTAGCAATGTGCTGGCCTTGAAGGTTTTATCAGAAGCTCAGACATCTTTGTCAATAATGAAATGAGAGCATTTGCTGAAGCGCTGGTGAAAAATCAACTGCGTGCTCTGCACATACAACCACAGACATCAGGCAGAGAGTTTGTGCTGGTGGAGGTCACAGTTCATATGGCTGCAGTCGTGCTGTGTGGAAATTTGCCTTTACTGCAGCCACTGCAGCGGCTGGCACTGTCCCCAAACAACATGATGGTACGAGCCCTTCACTCTATCATATAATGGAGTCACGTGGTGACAGGAATGTGTCCGAGTTGTGATATTTCTGTCATGTTCTCCTCACAGGCTTCATTCATCCCAACTATGCCTGATGACATGCTGGCTGTTGCCCAGCAGGCAATGGGACAACTTCAGTGGTATTGTGAGTGGCAAATATTATAGCACCACAGAAAACACACACAAATTGCAGTGTCATGCAAAATTCAAGACCTGTCAAATGTCTATGCAACCATGGCTTCATGGTTAATGTCTGATCAGAAGCACTAAGTTAAATCAAGTTGTACCTCATGTTAATGTAGCCATAATTAAACAGAACTTCATTATCAGAATATTCATAATATAGGACAATGTATTTGACATTGTTTGCCTGGGTATTACAGACAACTGTAATTTTCTGATATATCAAGTGTCTTTCTGTTGTGATGCCTAAAATAACACAATAATAATAATATTGCCAAAAGTATTGGGACACCCCTTTCAAATCATTGAATTCAGGTGTTGTAATCACTTCCATGGCCACAGGTGTATAAAATCAGGCAGAGAGTTTGTGCTGGTGGAGGTCACAGTTCATATGGCTCCAGTCGTGCTGTGTGGAAATTTGACCTAGGCATGCAGACACTTCTACAAACGTGTGAAAGAATGGGTCTCTCTCAGGAGCTCAGAGAATTCAAGCATGGTACCATGATAGGTTGCCACCTGTGCAATAAGTCCATTCGTGAAATTTCCTCACTACTAAATATTCCACTCTCAACTGTTAGTGGTATTATAACAAAGTGGAAGCAATTAGGAACAACAGCAACTCAGCCACGAAGTGGTAGGCCACATAAAATCACAGAGCGGGGTCAGCGCATGCTGAGGGTCACAGTGCGCAGAAGTCACCAACTTTCTGCAGAGTCAATAGCTACAGACCTCCAAACTTTGTTTGGCCTTTAGATTAGCTCAAGAACAGTCAAATCAAATCACCTTTATTTATATAGCGCTTTTAACAAGTCCGATTGTTTCAAAGCAGCTTCACATTGTTAACAGGAAAATAATGCAACAGAATTTGTACAGCTGTTCTAGTGAAACGGTGATGTTATCCAGCTAATTTCAAGTATCATATAGTGTCAATGCGGGCAGATCGGTAATATAGATGAAATTTAGGTGTCCCCAACTGAGCAAGCCAAAAGCCAGAGGCAACGGTGGCAAGGAACCAAAACTCCTTCAGGGTCAGAATGGAGAAAAAAACCTTGGGAGAAACCAGGCTCAGTCGGGGTGCCAGTTCTCCTCTGGACGACGAACAAACAGTGTATGATTATAATTCTGGCAACATTTCAGGTCTTAAGTCATATTAGGTAAATAGATATTCGTAAGATTATTCGAAAGATTGGAGTCGTCACGCTGAAGACGGGTTTAATGAGGATGTCGTGTCGATGCAGCATTTATCCCCATAAAATTTTTTATTTGACACACTCTCTGCAGACATTTCAGGGATGCGTTGGTCATGTCCAGGCGCTGGTCCACCATCTGATCTGGATACGGCCCGGATCCGGCTGACTGCAGTAAACCTCGGGATAAACAGAGAGACTAACATTAGCGTAGATGCCATTCTTCTCATGATGTAACGAGTACATCAGGTGTTATGGGAAGTGTTCCCGGTTCCGGCTGACCTAGTTAATGCAGCCTAACAATCATTTACTGATTTGAATAATAGAAATTGATAATGTTTTATGTGTAAGCCATAGTAAAGAGATGCGTTTTTAGTCTAGATTTAAACTGACAGAGTGTATCTGCTTACCGAACAATGCTAGGAAGACTGTTCCAGAGTTTAGGCGCTAAATAGGAAAAGGATCGACCGCCTGCAGTTGATTTTGATATTCTAGGTATTATCAACTGGCCAGAGTTTTGAGACCGCAATAGACGTGATGGAGTATAATGCGTTAAGAGCTTGCTCAAGTACTGGGGAGCTAAACCATTTAGTGCTTTGTAAGTAATAAGCAAGATTTTAAAATTTATACGATGTTTAATAGGGAGCCAGTGCAGTGTTGACAGAACCGGGCTAATATGGTCATACTTCCTTGTTCTAGTAAGAGCTCGAGCTGCTGCGTTTTGGACCAGCTGGACTTTGTTTATTAAGCGAGCAGGGCAACCACCCAGTAAAGCATTACAGTAATCTAGCCTTGAGGTCATGAACGCATGAATTAACTGTTCAGCATTTTGCATCGAAAGGATGTGCCGTAATTTAGATATATTTTTAAGATGGTAGAATGCAGTTTTACAGATGTTAGAAACGTGGCTTTCAAATGAAAGATTGGTATCAAAGAGCACACCCAGGTTCCTCACTGACGACGAGGACTTGACAGAGCAGCCATCAAGTGTTAGACAGTATTCTAGGTTACTACTTGCAGAGTTTTTTTGTCCAATAATTAAAAATTCAGTTTTTTCTGAATTAAGTTGCAGGAAATTTCTAGACATCCAATGTTTTATATCAGCTATGCATTCCGTTAATCTTGTGAATTGGTAAGTTTTGTCAGGGCGTGAAGAAATATAGAGCTGAGTATCGTCAGCATAACAGTGAAAACTAATGCCATGCTTCCTAATGATATCTCCCAGTGGTAGCATGTACAGGGTGAAGAGCAACGGTCCTAGCACTGAGCCCTGCGGTACTCCATACTGAACTTGTGATCGGTGTGACATCTCTTCCATGTACTGCTACAAATTGATAACGGTCAGATAAGTATGATTTAAACCATGCCAATGCAGTTCCACTAATGCCAACATAATTTTCGAGTCTATTCAAAAGAATGTTGTGGTCGATAGTATCGAATGCAGCGCTAAGATCGAGTAACACTAATAGAGAGATACAACCACGATCGGATGATAAAAGTAAATCATTTGTAACTCTGATGAGAGCAGTCTCAGTACTATGATACGGTCTAAATCCTGACTGGAAATCCTCACAGATACCATTTCTTTCTAAAAAGGAACATAATTGTGAAGACACTGCCTTTTCCAGTATTTTTGACAGGAAGGGTAGATTTGAGATCGGCCTATAATTGACTAATTCTGTAGGATCAAGTTGAGGTTTTTTAATAAGTGGTTTGATAATAGCCAACTTAAAAGTTTTCGGTACATATCTTAATGACAAAGATGAGTTAATGATATTAAGAAGAGGATCTATGACCTCTGGTAGCATCTCTTTTAATAGCCTAGTCGGTATAGGGTCGAGCATACATGTTGTTGATTTAGATGGTTTAACGAGTTTAGCCAATTCTTCCTCTCCTATGGCAGTGAATGAATGTAATTTTTTCTCAGTGACACTACAATGCTCTGTCTGATGTGACACTGTAGTAGACGGCTGCATGGTTATAATTTTCTTCCTAATATTATCGATCTTACACGTAAAGAAGTTCATAATGTCATTACTGCTGTGCTGTTTACAACCATGAGAAGTAAAAACTTTATTTTTGGTTAACTTAGCCACTGTATCAAATAAATACCTAGGGTTGTGTTTGTTTTCTTCTAAGAGAGTCGAGAAATAAGCAGATCTAGCAGTTTTTACGGCCTTTCTATATGTGATCATGCTCTCTTTCCATGAATTACGAAAAAATTCTAATTTTGTTTTCTTCCAGCTGCGCTCCATTTTTCTGGCTGCTGTTTTAAGGGCCCGGGTGTGCTCGTTGTACCACGGCGTTGGACTATTTTCTTTAATCTTCTTTAAGCGCCGGGGAGCAACTGTGTCTAAAGTGCTGGAAAAAAGAGAGTCAATAGTCAGTGTGTAGAGAGCTTCATGGAATGGGTTTCCATGGCTGAGCAGCTCATCCAAGCCTTACATCAGCTAGTGCAATGCAAAGCGTCGGATGCAGTGGAGTAAAGCACGCTGCCACTGAACTCTAGAGCAGTGGAGACGTGTTCTCTGGAGTGACCAGTCACGCTTCTCTGTCTGGCAATCCCATGGACGAGTCTGGGTTTGGCGGTTGCCAAGAGAACGGCACTTGCCTGACTGCATTGTGCCAAGTATAAAGTTTGGTGGAGTGGGGTTGTTTTTCAGGGGTTGGTCTTGGCCCATTAGTTCCAGTGAAAGGAACTCTTAATGTTTCAGCATACCAAGACATTTTGGACAATTTAATGCTCCCAACTTTGTGGGAACAGTTTGGGGATGGCCCCTTACTGTTCCAACATGACTGCACACCAGTGCACAAAGCAAGGTCCATAAAGACATGGATGAGCGAGTTTTGTGTAAAGGAACTTGACTGGCCTGCACAGAGTCCTGACCTCAACCCGACAGAACACCTTTGGGATTAATTAGAGCGGAGACAGTGTGGCTCAAACTCACATGTAGACCTGACCTCACAAATGCACTTCCTGAAGAATGGTCAAAAATTCCCATAAACACAATCCTAACCCTTGAAGAGTCTTGAAGCCTTCCCAGAAGAGTTGAAACTGTTATAGCTGCAAATTATACTCCATATTAAACCCTACAGATTAAGAATAGGATGTCATTAAAGTTCATGTGCATGTAAAGGCAGGCGTCCCAAAACTTTTGGCAATATATTGTGTTTAATAATAGTAAATGTATGTCCACTGCCCCATAGTAATACTTATGTTGCCTTCACATGCTTTAACAATCAAAAGGATTGTAAATAGTAGTTTCCTAGTTAAAAACTGGACATGAATGCCCTCTCAAGTCATATTTACCACTTGTAAGCTTGTGGATAAATTGGAAACCCAAGTTCCCGAGATTGGCAGGCCATAAACTTTAAACATGGCGGAAGGGAGAACGATTGCTGCTGTGACTGCTATTCTTTATTAGTTTTTTTTCCACAACAACTACACTGTCTTTGTTATAGCAGTGTATGTTTACCATTTGAAGAGCATTGTATGTTTTATACACAGAGAACATATCCTGTATTTGACTGAAAATCCAGACAAAGATAGCGCGGTAAATGTTTATAAGATATTATTGACATAATTTGGATGCTAAATATAATTTCCCAATAGATAAGAATAAACCTGGTGTCCTCCATGATTCCTGTTTTTTCCAACAAAAAGCTCATAATCATGACTTCAGAAGTGGCAAGTAGGAAATTTCCAAAAGCACATGAAGGCAGAATTACAAAATGAAATTCCACAATGATTATGTATAATTACTTGTGGCAGAACATAAAACAGTTTTTTCAAGCTGCTGTAATTGTTTCATTCACAAGACTAGAAACGTGTATTTATAGAGTAAAAGGGTAATCTTTGAATTTTTTTATCTTTTTGATTGACACATTTTGGCTGTTGTGTGAATTTTGACAGGCCTTTGACATTGATAAGGCATTCTGTTTTGGAGGATTAGATATCACGTTTTGTTTTATCATTTCCTAATCCCTGTTGTTCTTTTGATCTTGACAGTCTGCCCTAATGGTCATCCATGCACTGTTGGTGAGGTAGGGTCATGTGAAATAATTCTTTATCAACTATTTATTAGTGCATTAACTTTATTACCAGAACACAGAATTAGATTTAGTCATCAATCATTATTTATTTTATTTTTTATTTTATTTTCCCCATGCATCTGTCTAGTGTGGTCGACCCACGGAAGTTAGTCGCTGTCCAGACTGTAAAGCACAAATAGGTGGCATCAACCACAACCCAGTTCAGGGCTTCCAAACCATGCAGATACAGTAAGTTACTCCTGCAGTGAATGATTGTTGTTCATCTTTAAATCTGTCTAGCTCCGGTAAATATAATTAGTGGTGCTTGGCCAATAAATAATTATCTCCATAGCCACACCCTAGCAACCAATTACAGGTCCCTAGCAACCACCCTATTGGGTGACTTCCATTGAAAAATAGATGTAAAAAAATGGATATAAATAAATCAGAACATCATAGAGACAAGTCGGTTTGGCTCTTTTGATTTGGCCAGACATGCAGTCTATTAGTTTAACCTAATTAGTTTAGCCATGCCCACCATTTAGACCACCATAGCAACCCAAAGGGATATCTTCAAATCTGAACGTCATAGAAGGATTTTGCAGTTGGTTTATATAATTCATACTGGCAAGCAGCCTTTGGAGTATCATCACTGGCAACTGCCAATCCACTCCCTAGCAACCATTCACATTCAGCAAGACCTATATCTTTGCATCAGAATATTATAGAGATATGGCAGTTGGCTCTTTTGACTTTTGCTAGTAAACTGTACTTTTAACATGTTACACATGCTAACAGTGAATGCAAATAGTCCATTAGTGCACACATGCTAGCATGCAAATAGTGATTACCTAAGTGTTAAATCATGCAAAGGACATGCTAAATTCCACAGTAACCATCTGAGACAACTACCAACTGCCCAACACCAGAGCAACCTCCTAGCAACGCCCTAGAAACCATTTAGAGCACCCTAGCAACTGTAAAAACATGTTTATGAGCCATCTCAGTACTAGAATATTGTAGAAACACAGAGTTGGGCTTTTTTTTTTTTTTTCTCAGACTGGCAAATAGTCTTTAAATATCATCCTATAAACTGTATAAGCACACCCTAGCAACCATATAGCAACCACCCTAGCAACTGTACAAACACATGAATAAGCCATATCGCAGCACTAGAACATCGTACAGACATGGTGGTGGGCACTTTTGTTTTGGGTGAAAAACCAGTCTGTAAATATCACCATGGTAACTGTGTAGCCACACCCTAGCACACCCTAGCAACTGTGCTGAATTTTGCCACTGCAAGCACCACTCACATTTTCTTCAGGAAATGTACATTCTAGTTACTATGTTACTACTAGTTACTTTGTATTGCGTTTTGTGCACGTTTTCCCTTGCATATATGACAGCCTGTTGTACCAGTTTTGACTTAGGCTAAGGTTTTAACTAAAATTTTACCATTACTACTAATGATTTGTGGTGGTTATTTTTTGTTGTTATTTTTTGTCTGCTCACCATATTTCTAATTATTTGTTGCTGTCAATCTGTTTTTGAGGTAATTGTTTAGTCAGATAAAGGCAATTGTTCCTCTTCGCAGAGGGGACCGTACTAAGTCGGGACACATTCTGGGCGACGCACAACGTCGTGACCACCCTGACATGCAGGACACTAAGAATATGTCTCCAGCCCCCTTCGCTCTTCTCAGACTGCTCACACACATGTCCATGCTGCTGGGAGCTCAAAACAACCCTCAGGTATTATGTTCCTTCTTCCTGCCATGGTTTTAATTTTTATAAATTAAAATGCTATGCTATTTTGATGTAGTTTTAAATATTTATGAGAATATGCTTATTCTGGTTTTGAGTATCGATACCTGTGAAGCATACAGACATCAAGTTATCTATTGCTTTCCTGTAGCTCAAACAATAAGAGAATGGCGCTAGCAACGCCAAGGTCATGGGTTCGATTCCCAGGGAAAGCAAGAACTGACAAAATGTAAAAATGTGTACCTTGAATGCAATGTAAGTCGTTTTGGATAAAAGCGTCTGACAAAAAAAGCATAAATGTAAATGTAAATCTCAGACAACTCAATCCAGATCAAATACACACATACGTTTGAAGCTCATCCCATATTGTGCATGTTTCTGTCTAGAGTTTCATACAGATCATCAAGCCTGCTGTGCTGGATCCTTGTCATTTTCTTATGGCCCATCTTTTGAAGGACATGGAGCAGCTGAGCAGAGCTTTGGGAAAAGGGCTGGATGATATGGTCAGTACCATCCATTTGACCATCCACAGTCTGCTGGAGCCCCATCAAACCAGCCAGTGTAAGAGCATCCACAACTCACCTTACATTTGCAACCTGCCTTATTGATGCTTCAGAAATTCAGGAAATATAACATTTTGTTATTGTAAACAGGGCCTGTTCTTTATGATCAAAACCTTTCCACTAAAGATGCAAGAAATGCATGGGAAAATGCCATGAATACTGATGTCATCACGCATCAGCTGAAGGTATGCCATCTTTTCTTCTGACAAAAATGAGACGATAACTAAATAAAAACAAGTTTTGAATGACAAAAGCTATGACAAAAATCTACTGACATTTTCATCAACAAATAAAAATGAGAGGAAAATGTTAGGGAGGGATGATTTGGGAAGAGATCCAGTCAGAACTGATGTCTGCGCATTTGAATTATAACATGTTTATCTGCCTGGCAGATTGGCATACACTCACTACTCACGTACTGCTATTTACCGAATCATTTTAATAAGGATTAATCTATATTTAATTTATACAAATAAATATGTCTGCTTGAAAGAATGTTGTGTGCAAGTTGCTATGAAGAAGTTTCTTTATGAGAAGTGGTTTTATTTCATTTTAAGATGAATAAAGACATGTTATATTTCACATCAGTTAATTTCTAATTTGTACTTTCTCTGTATTGCATGTTCAAACCTTAATATCATTTATATTAACAGATGTTTTCTCCAGGAGTAGCCTATATAATGAGTTTAGACATTTTCAGAGAAATTGATGCATTACAATTGAACTAAACCCATTAGATTTTAGTCTACTAAAACTAAACTACAACTAAAACAATTCAATGACTAAAATATAACTAAAACGAAATGGCATTTTAGTCAAAAGACTGACTAAATCAAAATTTGCTGTCAAAATTAACACTGGTTCTTAACTTCTTGGTTAATTTAGTTGTGTATATCACAACTTTTTTTTCATCACTTTTAAAACTAATCAACACATTTATCAACAATAAAATAAAGCTTTTTTGTTTGTTGAGTAGTTTGATCACATGGGACCTAACATAAAGCAAAAACTGAGTGGTTGATTAAGAGCTGTTGATTAGTCGTTGCATTAATGACCTCAATAGTCGAGTACTTCTAATAACCACTAGATTAGCTGATTATTTGAAATGATTATCAGTTGAAGCTCGGCTTTCCATTATTTGATTTTTCTTTTTCTCTCAGGATTTGGAGCATCAGCTAAAGGAAGTGAACACCTTCATCAGGGAAGATGAGCGAGTGTCTTCTAATCCGGTGATGAAGTTGACATTTGGGGAACCAGGGCTTTTCCTGCACTCTCTGCCAAAGAACTCCCTCATCCATAATTCATCCATCTGGAGCTGCAGGAAGAAGGTCTCAATGTTGAGTCTGACCCACATTGTGGAGCAGAACAATGGTCGGGACACTTTGCCTGTGCTCTGGAGGTTCCTTCAGAGGGTATTTATAAGTTTCCTAAAGAAAGTACAGATTACACCAGTGGTAACATTTTAGAACACATATTCATAATTAACTACGACTTTTGCCTCAATAATCTCATAATTTACTGCTTATTAATAGTTAGTAAGGTAGTTGTTAAGTGTAGGTATGGGGGATATTTAGGTATAGATATAGGATATCTATATTAAGGATGTAGAATACGGTCATGCAGAATAAGGCATTAATATGTGCTTCATAAATTCAAATAAACAGCCAATATCCATATGCATGATAATAAGCAACTATTAATAGTGGGAAATGAACCTGAAAATAAAGTGTTACCACACCAGTTATACTGAACGTACAATTGAATAAGCATGACTACGCTGACAAAAAAGGCTTTCTGAAGTTGCGTAAAGTTCATTTAGATGTGATACTTCTGTGTGCAATATGTGGGTTGTCTGTGGGTGTACTAATACTGAGACTAGTCTCATATTAACCAACTGTTACTTTTAGGAAGCAGAGCTTCGGCTGGTGCGGTTCCTTCCTGACATCTTGGTTCTCCAGAGGGATTTAGTAAAGAAGTTCCAGAACATGACAGACCTAACCTACAGCACCATAGAAGAGTTCCTGCACAGCCAGAAAGCAGGTACTGGCCATATCAGAAATTTAAGAGATGATTTGCCATGGCTAAGTGTTGTCTTTGGGTCATTGTGGGGTCATTCATGATTTTGTTATAATAAACACATTATTAATTATTTTCGTAAGCTTGCTGATGGTTGATTTAACCATTTCAGCACAAATGTGCTCAGTAATCATGCAAGCATATGCCATTTCTCTATAAATAAATATTACATTCATTGCAAAGACTGTGATAGTGCCATGTTTTCATTCAACAGCCTCACTCTCTGCCTGGTATGAAAAGCGCATAAAAATCTTTTTGTCAACATGGAACCAAATCAGGGTATCTCTGGCTAACACAGGTAAGCTAACTGCTACTTACAGTGGCAAGAATAAATCTGTGAATATAACGGAGTTTCTGCATTGATTACTCCTAAAATGTGGTCTTGATCTTCAAGTCACATTTATAGAATACATAATGTGGCCCAAAAAGTTGTCCTTTTTCAAAATTGTATCAGTGATCATTGACAGAGCAGGCTGGATAAAGTCAGTGTTATGTGTTAAGACTTCTGCAAAAGCTAAATGGAGTCAATTAAGGAGATGAGATTGGAAGTGTGGGTGCTCTGCCCTTTAAATTAAAGGTAAAAAATCCTTAAATATGCATCAAATAGATGCACAGAGCTGGACAAGGCTACAAAACGTTGCTTAAGACCTGGGTGTTCATTAATCCACGGTAATATACCCTGTCTGCAAATATAGAAAATTCTGGACTGATTCTTATTTTTTCCACAGTACACTGTGAGTGATTCATTAAAAATGTGAAAAGTACAGTTGTTTGTGCATTATTAATTTAGTCAGATTGTATTTGTGACTTAAATTAAGATCAGACCTCATTCAGAAATCCATATATTTCTGAATCAAACTGAGTCAAACTGCCCAACTAAATGAAACACTAATCACCATAATGGTGACCAAACAATTTGCATAAAACATCAGTATCTATGTTCAGTCTGAGTAAAAATATGGATTACAATCAAATAATCAGCTGTTAAATTTAACTACACAATTAGATAATACCAATTTAGCTCAACCAATGACGAAGCAATGCTTCATTTTGACCTGACCATGCAAAACATATCCAAGATGGCGCCGCCGTGTTCGGTCGCCGTTCAGGACGCTCCGCGAAGACTGTGCTTTTATTTACTATTTTACTTTCTTTTGCTCTCAATTTTTACAAATTTATCATCTGCATTGATCTGCTATGACAGCAAAACTCTTTTGGACATTGGTTACCTCTACACTGGACTGTTTCAGGACACTTTCACCGATCCTCTGTGGCCATCTGAGATTCATCGGGACACAGAGTTGAACAATGGCCAGAGTCGACGGCGAAGAATCAAGAAACACCGTGGGAAACAATAACGTCCTTCTCAAATCAGAAACCGTGGGTGGACAATTCAATCCGCGCTGCAGTGAACACACGCACTGCCGCTTACAACGCAGGTCTCCTATCGGGGAACATGACTGAATACAGATCATCCTGCTATGCTCTGCGACGCGCAGTTAAAGCCGCAAAGCTCCGTTATAAGGATCGAGTGGAGTCTCATTTCCAACTCAACGACTCGCGGCGCATGTGGCAGGGTCTGAGGTCCATCTGTTCTTTTGGATACAAATCATCTGCAGAGGTGAGAGCTGATCCGTTACTTGTGAATGAGTTAAACTCTTTCTACGCTCACCTTGACTGTAATCATGGCAGCGCGACTCCGCCAAGTGACGCGTCAGAGGGAATCACTCAGAGCAGCAACAACCACGTGATCTCTGTCTCGGAGGTTGAAGTTCGGAGGGCACTCAAGCGTGTGGACGTAAAAGCTGCTATTTATTGACTATAGCTCAGCCTTTAACACCATAGTTCCCATCAAGCTAACCTCCAAACTCCTGGATCTCGGCCTGAATTCTTCTCTCTGCCACTGGATTGAAGACTTCCTCACTGGCAGGCCTCAGGTGGTGAGAATAGGCCAGTTCACCTCCACCTCCATCACCCTGAGTGTAGGAGCTCCACAGGGTTGTGTCCTGAGTCCCCTGCTCTACTCTCTCTACACACATGACTGTTTGTCCACACACAGCTCCACCTCTATCATCAAATTTGCTGATGATACTGTTGTCCTGGGCCTCATTTCCAACAACGAGACGGCATACTTGGACGAGGTGAAGCATCTAACATCATGGTGCCAGGAAGAAATGATTGTGGACTTCAGGAAGAGACAGCAACGGACATACTCCCCTCTCACAATCAGCGGGTCACCAGTAGAGAGAGTGAGCAGCTTCAAGTACCTGGGTGTAAACATCTCCGAGGACCTGACCTGGACTGCTCACATTCAGACACAGGTGAAAAAAAGCCAGGCAAAGACTGTACCACCTGCGCCAGCTGAGGAAATTCAGGGTTTCACCAGCTATCCTGAAAACTTTCTATTTAGGGGCAATAGAAAGTGTATTAACTCAGTGCATCACAGCGTGGTATGGGAACAGCACCAGTCATGACTGCAAAGCCCTGCAAAGAGTCGTGCGCTTATCCGAACGTATCTCAGGGTCAGCTCTCCCGTCTCTGCAGGACGTCTACACCAAACATTGCACTGCACTTTCTGTTCTCGTTGTTAATGTGTAACAACCTGTTATAAACCTGTTTGCACATTATACTTCTTTGATTTCACATATTTATAAGTCTACAGATTTCACATAAGTCTACAGTTTACTCACTGCACAGTTTACTTCACTTATTTTATTCCACTTCTTTATTTTTATTTTTTCTACCTGACTTGATTTATTTATAATTCTACAGATGTGTATATATATATATATATGAGTTAAAAAGCTGTTGTGTGTGTGTGTGTATATATATATATATATATATATATATATATATATATATATATATATATATATATATATATATATATATATATATATATATATATATATATATATGTATGTGTGTGTGTGTGTGTATGTATGTATATATATATATGTATATGTATATATATATATATATATGTATGTATGTATATATATATATATATATATGTATATATATATATATATATATATATATATATATATATATGTATATATATATATATATATATATATATATATATATATATATATATATATATATATATGTATATATATATATATATATATATATATATATATATATATATATATATATATATAGTACTTTTTATTCTATTTCTATTATAATTTCCTCTTGTGTTTTTAACTGTGAATTTGCACTGTCCATGGAGCGGACCTGTTTACATTTCACTGCCGGTTGTATATTCTGTATATAACTGTGTAAGTGACAAATGAATCTTGAATCTTGAATCTTGAACATGATCAGGTCAAAGTGTCTGAATCATTTTGACAAATTTTCATTGATTTTATTGGTAGTCACTGTATGAAGAATGTTTGGGTGTAATATAGCATAATCCCCAGTGTTAAATCAACACTGCTCAGAGTGTATTTGGTCCCACTCCACAGAGAGTTAAAATAACACTGAATCAGTGTTAAAGTTAATGAGATAATTAAGAGATTAAGTGATCATTGACTATTAATGATGAACACCTGATGATAATGAGCAGAATTACTGAAGAAAAAGAAACACAAGAACTACAACTAACTTCAGCCACAGCCTTAGATGAAATCAACTGAAGATAAAAGAAGACATTAAATCTCTGAAGATCTCAGCAGGGGATTAAATGACTTCACAATTATTCATGTCATACTCTACAGAAGCTCTTATTGAGAATTAAAAGAGGTTTAGATGTTGATGTTTTATTGAAAATGTTTGGTCACCATTATGGTGATTAGTGTTTCCTTTAGTTGGGCAGTTTGACTCTTGGCACTTTTAAGTGCATTTTTGGTGTTTGTAACCGTGTTTATCAAAACACATACTTTGTTACAATGGAAGCAAGAAGCAAAACTGATCAGGTGATATAGTTTTCATTATGAGACCGAATGAATCACTAATCTCATCAATGACCAAAAGTGGTAATTAGTAATTAATAGATATTTTTGTTCCAAAAATCAGACATTTTGAATTTATTTATTTTTTTAATTACAGAAACAAGTATTTTAGATGCAAACAGACATCAAGATTCAACATATGATTCTATATTTTAAATTATTATATTATTATTATACTGTGGTGGCTCCCAGAATGCATTGCGACATAAAACATGTCACCATTGGTGAGATTCATATGCTGAATTGTCTGTGTGTGTGTCTAAAGAATTGTTCTCCCTCCATTATTAAGAAATCTAAATTCAAATTCTAATTTGTGGCAAAATGTCATGTTGGTGAAAATTATTTATTTAATAACAAATAACTACTTTTGGTCAGTATAAGATTAGCGAATTTGATCTTTAAAACTTTATTTGAAAACAAACTTTATGATGCATAAAACAAGATCACATTGGTTTCTTTGCAACAAATTGTGCAAATTGTGGAGGATTTTCCAAAATAAATGTGTTTCATGGTCAATCATCACTTAATGAATCTCTTAATTTCTTAATTATCTCATTAACTCATTAACACTGCTTCAGTGGTATTTTAACTCTGTGTGGAGTAGGACAAAATACACTCTGAGCAGCGTTGATTTAACACTGGGGATTTTGCTGTGCAGTTTACTTAATTTTGCTCGTCACTTACAGAAATGAACTATAGTGTCCTGCGCACATTAGTAAAACATTTGTTTCTGAATCATTATTGTTTTGACTGTATATGACAAGAACTCAGATAAATAGACAGATAAATAGAAAACCCATGGCCCTGTTTTAGACCACTGTAAAGTAATTTCATGGACAGAGGTCTTATTTTTTTTCTGTTGATAATCGACGTAGGAGAGATAAAGCTTCCGGCTGACTACACTCAGGAAGATCTGGGTCTGGACACTGACCTGCAGGTGCTGCTGCCGCAGAGACATGGTCTGGGCCTGTGCTCCACTGCCCTCGTCAGCTACCTCATCACCCTTCACAATGACCTTGTGTACGCTGTGGAAAAACACACCGGAGAGGAGTCTGGGTAAGAGATTCAGCCGGTGTCCCATGCCATTCATGGTGTTTGCTAAAGAAGTCCACTTATTAAAAACATATCCCAAGTATTTATCTTAATGCTGCAACCTTAGGGTCATTACTTGCCGGCTAAAAAATATAATTTTGAATAAAAAATAATTCTGGTGAAAGAAATACATAAATGCAGAAGAAAGTTATATTTACTGAGTAATCCACTTTATGTAGAGATTTGGAGCCAAAAATGACATACTTTTATTTTTACACAGAGATTAGTTAAATCGGTTGATTTAAGTAATCTTTGTTGCATTATATGCCAGTGGTGGCAGTTTAAAATTGGGGAAAACAACTTCTTGTGTTTTTGGCTCCCAAGTTTGCATGCCTGTAAGTCAAGAAGTATTAAAGATATCTTAATATCCTTTTAGATTCTTTTCTTTTGGTATCTTGATTTTAAAGGCACTATATGGTTCAATCCCAGAGATATAGAGATCTTAATGCGGCTCCATGAGTAAATTGGTCAATTGTACACATTTTTAGTGGTTGAAAACCAAAGCAGATGATACTTATTGTGTTTAAAGAGGAATGTCTGAAGAACAAATAACACTGAAACTAGAAATGTATCTTGGGTTTCAATATACAATATCTTGCATCTTGTTTGTTAAAAACAAAATCTAAAAGGATATTAAGATATTTTTAATACTTGAGTTACAGGCATGCAAACTTGGGACAAAAACTACAATAAATGTATTTTTGAACTAGCCATCTTTGTTGCATTATATTCCAATGGAGACAGAGTCAAACTACCAATTGCTGTGTAAAAATAAAATAATGATGCTGCCATCTTTCTAAAGTAATTTTACCCTCGTTATTTGGCTCCAAATCTCATGTGAAAATTGTCATTTTGACCCCCTCTACAAAATAGTGGATTACCCAGTAAATATATATTCATGACATTTAATATTTTGGCTTTCATCACTATTTATGTTTGTCTTTCTTCAGAAAAAAATAACAAAACAAAATCACTGGGGAAGTTTCCAAAATTTGGTTGATTTGACATAGAATGACCCTATGCTGTTTGTAGATATGGAAGATATTTCAAATCGTGGCTTGTGGATAATAACTATTACTTTTCTGAATGATCACACTTGCGATTACTTATCTTAGAGTCTAGACAGTATTAGTGGTGTGTTCTTTTGGCTTGAGCCAGTAAGCAACCACCCAGAACATCCTAGCAGCCACATAGCAACACACTAAAAAAGGCCCGCAGATCTCTGTCTGAATCTTTGCCTGTCAGAGCTGATGGTTAAAGGTAGCTACTCTGAATTCTCCATATCATTCTCTGTCCTGTTTCCTCCAGTTACACAGTAAGCCCAGCTGACCTGACGGAGCTACATGTGATCCGTTACGAGTATGAGCGTGATCTGCTGCCGCTGGTGCTGT
Organism: Paracanthobrama guichenoti; assembly: GCA_018749465.1. NCBI lineage: Eukaryota > Metazoa > Chordata > Actinopteri > Cypriniformes > Gobionidae > Paracanthobrama > Paracanthobrama guichenoti. The sequence continues at coordinate 28,579,011 of CM031945.1, forward strand.
CCAACTGCCAGTATAGCATGGAGCGCGGACAGGAAACACTGCTGGAATACGATCTGCCCAAGATTCAGCAACAGATTCTTACCCGCTTTCTACAGGGCAAACCACATATCACCATTAATGTACGTCACAGCACCAGTTGACAAATGACTGTTCAGATGTATTTTTTTAAGGAGTTCTTCAAGTTTGACAAACTGCAGAGTAGATATAGGAGAAAAATTATATTTAATTGATTTATTTTCGTTTTGTTTTTCAGGGGATTCCGACACTGGTGAACAGACAGGACAGAAATTATGAGATCATATTAAAAGATGTGAAGGGCAAAGTTCAACAAGTAAGTCACATTATTTGTTTTAGCTAATACATGTCTAATCAGTATCTTATATATATCTTATAATGCAGGGCTATTGAATGCTGGATCCTGATTGGTTATAGACAAACACCCTAATAGCGCCCGTCCACCTTTTCAGCAGTGCTGGTTTGGTCCCGGAATTTTTTAAAAGTCTTCCATTAAAGCATTATAAGCCAATCACCCAAACCAACCAGCTAAAAGGAGAATCATTATATACATATACATTACAAACTTTGATTTGAAAGTCAGACAAAAATAAAAAGGTTCTGTGAACTTAACGGTTTTAGTGAAGGAAAGTACAATCCCATGAAGCACTGCGAACAGCATAATCAAATTGTTTATTGCAAAATATGCATATATATATTTCGACTCACATCTGCTTTTTTCGACTGGTTTCTTGTTTCTGATTGGTGAAACTTTCAGTACAGCATCATGGGTAATGTAGTTTTTCAGCACGAATTGTGCTGTTAAACGATTATTTAAAAAATAGTTTGAAATAATGTAGGCTAAAGGCTTCAACAGAAACTAATACTATCAATTAACAACCTCGTAACTCAAAGGTGTCTTTAAAGGTTTATAAGTTACGGTTAAAAATCAATTTCCCTATGGAGAAAATGAATGGAGTTTTTACTTTCAGAACCCTGTTATTTTACAGTACTCTATTTTAGTGCACTCTGTTATTTTACAGTAAACGCACAGCTAAAGTAGTTCCAGGCATTTTTTGACCACATTATTTCACTCTGCTAAGTGATTTCTGTTATTTCAAAGGTCCTTAACAGCAAATGAACCAAAACCCATAAAACATTGCCCAAGCAAATAGATATAGCATATAGGATCAAAATTACAAACTATTTCCACTGTTTTCCCCACAAAATTATGTTTCAATTATCTATGGAAAGCACGTTCTCTTTTTCCAGGTCTCTCTCCCATACAAAGCTACACACAGTACAGTCACACAGATGGAAACATTCTCGGACACAAGACACTGTCAGCGCTGCCTTGTGACTTCATCAATAAAATAGTTTCGCATCTGCAAAATTACATGACATTTCTCATTATAGAATGGTTCAAATTACTCACGGTTCAGTTTTTATCATGGTTTTAGGGTCACTGTTTCGGTACTGTTCAGTATGTGCTATGTTCAGGGTAATTGACATTTGTCAAATAAAAATAAACAAAATAAGAACTAATACTCAAACTACAAGCAACAGCTCAAATTTATACAAGATGCATATGAAATAAACAGTGCTTTTCAGGTTTTTTGAGTATCTATTCAATTTCTGTACCTGAAAACCAGTTAAAATAATCAAATATAAAATAACATATAATCTTCACTGTTTAACATTGATTGTTTATGTTTTACTTAAGACATAACATGCTATGTTTGCTAGGATTACGCACCAATGAGCATGTTGACAATTTTTTTTGTGTGTGTGTGCATGCATTACATACAAGCATAAGACTTGGGAAAAGGGAACTCAATATTTGCGCGCTTCTGATGAGTGCACACACACACACACACACACACACAAATCTTCTTTCAGCATTAGTTTCATGCCAGTAGCTGAAGCCTCTGTTACTAGCTCTAAAATTACATTTTAGAATTAGCAACGGAAGCTTGGGATGAGATACGTAAGATAGTATTCCTCCACACGAGCATTTTAAGGACAAAAACCTGACAAATGTCTTTAACATCTGAACATTGAAATTGACTTATTCCTCACTCCAACCATTCCTTACAACAACATAATCAACACAATATATAAGTATTGTGTTGGTTATGTTGTTGTTAGACATTAGTCCCCAAGAAAAACTTTAGTGTGAAAATGCTCTTAATGAACATTCTGTTGATTAAATGCAACATTATAAACCATTTCACAAGCTGTGTTGTGATTGTGTATCCAAAGGAGCCTCTGCAGCCTCTGACACAGCATGACCTGGTGAAGGAGCTGCAGTCATACAGTGATGTGTGTGAGGCACTGTCCACAGTCCAGCTGGCCCTGGGTTTCCTCGCCATGACGGGGGGAGAGCCGCACATGCAGCTGAGCACCTATTTGAAAGAGGTGCTACAGATGACTGACCACATGGGCCCACACATCTACAAGGTTGGTCATAAACACACGCTTGATTTATTATTTGGCTGAGTTTTGGGCCAAAATGTTTTGGAGGGCCGAAATCAGTGACAGAAACAGACACTTAATTAGACAATGAACATAGTCAAAACGTGTCATCAGTGAAGCTCACAACGTGGGTAAGCTACAACAGTTAAACATGTCAGTTCTGTGGACACTACCTCTGGATTGACAATATTAATTTCTCAATTTTAATCGGTAATCATATGATTTCTTAAATCTAAAATCTTGTAGTCCCTGCTGTTTTCTGTTGATGCGTGAACAAAACGTAAAAATATTTGTAGCGCACTTGCCATCCACTAATCGCAAAAAGCCTTGTTTTTAAAGCTTTGTTACATAATATTAAGTCCTATCTTTAAAATTCGGTCAATTTTATTACGAAATTCAAATAAAATGTTTTTGGCGCTATTAAAATACATTGTGCTATACGTTGTAGCACTTCAGTTACTATTAAACTTGGGTGACTCAATTAAATTCAAGTACTCGATTAAAAAAAAAATCCTTAGTCGTATTTAAAAGTGTTGCATTACATCTATGGCATTATATTTAGATCTATGGCATTACATTTAGATCGTGGCATGAAAGGTTGCAGTGATGATCATTGTAGCCGATCACACACATACTGAGTGCATGAAAGCAGTGATCTCGTCATTGCAACTGTTTCTGTACACTAACGAATGCTTTCATCTTCAATAACAGTGCAAATGCGATATAGTTAGAAGTGTTTGTACGTTGAATCAGAGTTACTGAGTCACTCTCGCTGTTTGATTGACAGCTGCAGCGTACGCTGCTCCAACGATTGCAAAGGGGGCTTTCTTTGATCTCTTTCTTTATAGAATTGAATCACCGTTAAATAACAGATTATTTTCACCCTACTAAGAGAAACAATGCAAGTTGACGTTTAGTCACTGGTTTGATTTACTGACACACAGACAAAGAACATCTGACTACATGAATCATTACATTTCAGATCAGGCATTCTGATGAACAATGAACACAGTTACTTACATGTTACATTACTGTCGAGACTGCACAATATTTTGTAATCCTCAACGGCATGTTTATTGCATGGTAACTCGATCTGGTTTAATACTAGGCCTATGTTACATGCGCAAATCGGTGGGCGGGGCTAAACAGGCAGTGATGAAGTAGGCGTTGATCTTCTTCTGCAGAGGCAGTGTTTCACCACCCTCTGACGTCACAGCCTGGCACATTCTGAGATCGAGCGTTTGCTGGGTCTTGTGTCAATAAAAGCTTTTCTTTAGCCCTATTCGGACGGTAATTGTTTCTCGTGGGGTCGTAAGGTATTTTCATCATTTACAGTCTGTGATTTTATTGCCGTCCAAATCCAGAATGTCAGTGTTTTTCTCCCACCACCCGCATAAAAATGCCCGGCCAAACTGTTTTTTGACAAACACCAAGGTCGTGTGGTGATTTAATTGCCGTCCGAATCCACATCTCTGAGTTTTCAAGAAGAGATCGCTTCAAAATTCACTGTCCTTTTTGACCTGCAGAGCACCGTTCGGTTGCACTTTAAAATTTGGATGCATTTTAAAGATCTAGCCTACACTTTTATTACTGAAATGCTGGAAAGTATTTACAAGAATAATCTTTCATCACCGCTCAAAAGAGAAAGAGAAGAAAAACACGTAAACATTTGAAATGAGTCGTTATTACAGCAGTAATTAACATAGGTTAAATTTGCAGCTTATTTCCGCTCATTTCCACATTCCACATCTTCCTATTTTTAAACAGGAGCTTTAAATAATTAAATAATTCATAGTTTCCTATTATTAAATTAAATATGATTTTATTCTTATTATTCCAAGCATATGACATTTTTACAGCAGACAATCATTCGACTGACCACGTGAGCAGGTTCCCAGGTGTGCAAGCATCACAAAACTCGCTCCTCCACCGTGAATAAATCGCTATCCGAATGCACAAGTTTTATCACTGAGGGGCATGCAAATTTATTTTAACGGACATCCACATGAGAAACAATTACCCTCCGAATAGGGCTTTTGACTAACAAGGAAGTTTTCAGCTCCGAAACGTACAGGATATGAACTTTTATATATCAAAGGCTGAATGAAAAGTTGATTTCTCAATTCATGACCCCTTTAAAATCATACTCTAGCATAGTGCTATTGTGAATTCACAAAGACTGTGATTCAGTTAAATAAATATATATGCCCTGTATATGCCCTGCGCGTTCAAAATATATACTGTAAATGCGCTTTTATTTTTAACATGATTATAAGTTACTTGCGTCTCAGAGCGGCTCCGTTCACAGTAAATGCTGCTCTACATGAACTGTTGTTACATTACATGTTGTCATCTCTGCATATGCCTTGTGTTTGGGTTGCTTATAACATTCATCTGGGAATGCAATGTGTGCCATTTCATCAGATTTGTAATGTGAATCATAACCAGGGTTGCCAACTCTCACGCATTTGGCGTGAGACAAGCTTTCAGGCTTTGTCTCACGCTCTCACTCTGCCCAAGTAAATCTCACGCCGAAATGCCAAACAAAGTCTAAGCTTTTAATTTTTTTTTAAGTTTTAATACGAAATTCAAACAATAAATACTGTTTTGGTGTACTTAATCTGGCATAACAGTTTAAGCCAGAGTCGCAATCAGAGTTGTGTCGTGCTTTCATCTCCCGACGGCAGTGCACAGTCACGTGGTTCATGGAGCTCTCAGTAGTTCAAACCAGCGCTTCAATACATTTGAATGGCTTAAGCGGCTAGACAACAGCTTCACTATACAGTATTATTATGGAGAGTATTTGCAGCAATTTTTGGTAAACAGTACAGCATAGTGTGCATTGATTCACATTTACAGTATCATTTTATTATGGAGAGTGATGGAGATGCAACACTGTTAACATTAATGTTAATGTTTTTCTTGTATTTAGCCCTCAGGTATAATGCATCATTATACATTATATTCAACATTATATATAGTCGTTTAATGTAGTAATGTCACTGAAACTCTGTACTAATTGGTACGGAGTACCAATTATACATTGAACACTTATACATTGAATAAGTGAGAGCAACTGTATAAGTGAGAGCAATTAGTACGGAGTTTCAGTGACATTACCAGTGTTGGTAGTAACGCGCTACAAAGTAACGTGTTACTGTAATTCCACTACTTTTAGCGGTAATGCGCATGTAACTAAATACTCTGTTTTTTTTTCTTTTGTTCTTTATTTTTTATCCTCCCTATTTACACATTGTTGCAGCTATTAACATAGTTCAGTTTTGTTTTTAATGTCAAAGTAGTTAGATTTAGTTTTATTTCTTTATTAAGTTAATTTAGAAAAATGTTTGGAGCATTTATTTGTTTGTTAAATTAAAGTTTTTATTTTTTAAAGTGACGACCAAGCGCCAGCGGCCGACAGTGAGTTAACCCAATGCTTTAGCCTCTCAAATCAACACTTGACTTTTCTTGCCTAGAATAAAATCCATAGATATAAAACACTTCAAGCATCACAATGTTAGTTTAAGCGTTTAGCCTACTATCACCACCACCACCACAAAAGGCATTTTTGATGAGTTGAGGTAGGCTGATCGTAGGCGTTTGCAAGTGAAACGGGCTACACAATCTAAACAAATACATTTTAAAAAATCCGATCTTCAATTATCTATATGCACATTTATCAGAGTTCACATCAACGAATTTTATTTCATTTTATTTCATTTTATTCATCAGCACATTTCAAGATCAAAGACCGCAATAGGAGAAAGAGCAAGGCTAAGCACTGGTAAGATCATTTAGTCTCATTAGGTTTAATGAAGATGGTAGTGTTTTTGAGCATCTAAGACTTGCTTTCAGTTTCACTTGTGGCCGTTTGTGTATTGGCTCATTCATTTGCGGCGCTGTGTGTTTAGCGCCATTATACACTCACCTAAAGGATTATTAGGAACACCATACTAATACTATGTTTGACCCCTTCGCCTTCAGAACTGCCTTAATTCTACGTGGCATTGATTCAACAAGGTGCTGAAAGCATTCTTTAGAAATGTTGGCTCATATTGATAGGATAGCATCTTGTAGTTGATGGAGATTTGTGGGAAGCTCCCGTTCCACCACATCCCAAAGATGCTCTATTGGGTTGAGATCTGGTGACTGTGGGGGCCATTTTAGTACAGTGAACTCATTGTCATGTTCAAGAAACCAATTTGAAATGATTCGAGCTTTGTGACATGGTGCATTATCCTGCTGGAAGTAGCCATCAGAGAATGGGTACATGGTGGTCATAAAGGGATGGACATGGTCAGAAACAATGCTCAGGTAGGCCGTGGCATTTAAACTATGCCCAATTGGCACTAAGGGGCCTAAATTGTGCCAAGAAAACATCCCCCACACCATTACACCACCACCACCAGCCTGCACAGTGGTAATAAGGCATGATGGATCCATGTTCTCATTCTGTTTACACCAAATTCTGACTCCACCTACCATCTGAATGTCTCAACAGAAATCGAGACTCATCAGACCAGGCAACATTTTTCCAGTCTTCAACTGTCCAATTTTGGTGAGCTTGTGCAAATTGTAGCCTCTTTTTCCTATTTGTAGTGGAGATGAGTGGTACCCGGTAAGGTCTTCTGCTGTTGTAGCCCATCCGCCTCAAGGTTGTGCATGTTGTGGCTTCACAAATGCTTTGCTGCATACCTCGGTTGTAACGAGTGGTTATTTCAGTCAAAGTTGCTCTTCTATCAGCTTGAATCAGTCAGCCCATTCTCCTCTGACCTCTAGCATCAACAAGGCATTTTCGCCCACAGGACTGCCGCATACTGGATGTTTTCCCTTTTCACACCATTCTTTGTAAACCCTAGAAATGGTTGTGCATGAAAATCCCAGTAACTGAGCAGATTGTGAAATACTCAGACCGCCCCGTCTGGCACCAACAACCATACCACCTTCAAAATTGCTTAAATCACCTTCCTTTCCCATTCTGACATTCAGTTTGGAGTTCAGGAGATTGTCTTGACCAGGACCACACCCCTAAATGCATTGAAGCAACTGCCATGTGATTGGTTGATTAGATAATTGCATTAATGAGAAATTGAACAGGTGTTCCTAATAATCCTTTAGGTGAGTGTATCTGACTACAACATATATAGCCTATAACACTCTCTCACATGTTTATTTTTTTAACAATTTGCCAGGAGTAACATTTACATATGTGGTTTAAACAACCAGATGCATTTACACTTGTCCACTTTCACCTGAAATGCGTCCCAGACCTCCTTCGAAATTGGTTTGTTTGAGTGATCGGATTTAAATCCGTCTCAAAAGAATTTCGGAAGGCATTTACTTCTGTTCTTTTCACAATCAGATAGATATCTGGTCAGAGAAAATGAATGAAGTGACCAGATGTAAAAAGGCCATAACTCTCCCAGCTGCTCCAAAGGAATGCTCACTGCTGCTGGTGGACACTAAACACTTGTACTACTGCTTGATTTGAAGGCCTGTTGCCCTGCTGATTACAATAAATATGTCTAAAAATTATGTTTATTGTGTTTGACACACCTGCAAACTTGTCGCTTTTCGGTGACAATCGCCGTTTCCTTGGTCAATTGGGTCATTTACGTGAATCGCGTAGAACCGTAGAGTTTTTCTTTTGGGGGGGTGGGGGGTGTAGGCTGCCCTTCATCTGCATGCCATGCAGGCTAGAATTGCGAAACATTATTGGATAATTCTTATAATTGACATTTCTCTTGGCCAATCAGAATCTTAGCACTTGTGTCAGAATCGTGAAGCACACAGCGCCAACTAAGCTCACCATTGAATGAGACTCCTGGCTACAACGCGAGTGTGATGGAAGGAAGCTTATTGTTAAATTCAAGCTAAGTCAAGCTTTTTGGAGCAAAAACAACAACTGTTCGTTTGCTTGATTCAATTAACGTTAGCTACCGCTTTATGTGATTATAATTTACAATAATATTGTATTGTCGTCATACCCATGACATTAGCTAGGCTTATTGTTAGCCGGGTGCTCTGCCTTGAGTTCCGAGATATACGGCTACTGCTCGAATTCTGAGCTACCCTGAATATTAGGTTGTCGTGCGTCCGCATGAGCGCGAAGGTGCACGCGGCAAAAATGATGTCATTGCAACAGCGTGCACGCCTCCGCATCCGAAGATGCGCGACTTTGCGCCGAATCTGCCCGAATAGACGGATATTAGTACATCTCATCACACAGGCAACCAGTTTGCGCGTCTAAATCAGTGGTATGATCTGGTTTTCAGTCTAAAACAGTAGCGTCAAGTAAATGCCTCGTCCGTTTGGGGAGATGCACGCGCAGTCAGCGGAGGCTCGCACTGCGGTGGCAGGCGAAAGTATAAACAAGGCTTTACTCATGATGTGGGTAAGAAGTTAAATGTGACTGTTTACACAATAGCTGATGCGAGAGTAAGGGTAACATGAAGCAATTTGGCAACCGTGTCAATCTCTTGTTGCATGGGATGCATTTCTAACAACATAGGGCTAGTTAGAATTTAAAAATCTGGCGAGCGTGTTGTTTTAGGCTAATACACCAACAGCAAATTTCTGTATAATAAAGGGCTACATTTTGCATCCAAGTCTATCATTTGAAATCTTTACATTGTATTGTAGCTCAGAATACAAGTAGCCGTGTATCTCGAAACACCGATCAGTCCTTGGACCGATGAGATTGGCTAACGTATCGTGATTTTCCATTTCAGAATGAGGGAGCTTAATGAGGAGGACTCGTATATAACGTTAGCACAGCTAGACTTTTTGAGGAGGTCAAATGTGACCATACACCTTAACTATTCTTCAATTAAATAAATGTTCTATATTTTAGTTCAATCATATTTTTTTTAATATTTTGAGGAGAGCTTTTGGTACTAAATACTATTTGTGCAATAATTATGGTCCATTAATGACCACTTAAAATATTTTTCTTCTAATATTTTCATTATTTATATTAAAATAGTGTAGTAATTAAGGTTTAAATAGAGAATTCCTATGCAAGAGGCAAATTAGAGTAATTTTTGGCTGGAAAAATAACCATTTTAATCACTAGGTCACTAGATGTATCTTAGTTGCTCAAAAAAGTATTGCAGATCATAACTGCTTACTTATTTTTAGTTTTTGAATTTGAATAAATATTTAGACATGATATTTATTTACATGATATTAGCAAAGATTAGATTTCTTTAAATGTAAAATTTTATAACGTTAACTTTCATCCTAATATTTTGAATGATACTTGTATAAGCAGTGAGCACACACAAGTGAATATTAATGAATGCAAGCAAATATAATTTAAATCAAGGAAAGTTTAAAATAGTGCTTAAAAGGCAAACTTATTTTTCCTTATAAACATATGAATTGGTACAGAATCAAGATCGAAATCAATATTGATTTTGATCTTGATTTTTTTTTGGGCTCCCCAAAAACTCTCACTCCAACCTGAACTTAATAATAATAATAATAATAATAATAATAAAAACACCCCTACTCTTTATCGAAGGACATCCTGGGATTTTTAATGACCACAGAGTTTGTTTAACCAGTTGGTCTCCCATCCAGGTACTGACCAGGCTCAGCCCTGCTTTAGCTTCAGTGGGAAACCAGTCTTGGGCTACAGGATGATATGGCTGCTGGCTTAAAACTTAAAAGGCAACCCTGTCATAACGTAAATTATTTTTTGATCTCCACATATTCTTGTTCAAGAAATTACAGTGGCTGTAACATTGCTATCATAAAGAAGTGGCCAAATATTAAAGATTAAGTAAACATTTGAATTAAAGGTGCTCTAAGTGATGTCAAGCGTTTTTAGGCCAAAACATTTTTTGTCACATACAGCAAACATCTCCTCACGATCCGCTAGCTGCCTGTCCCCTGAACACACTGCAAAAAAACGCAGTCTCTGTAGTCTGCATAAGCTCCACAAACTGCAACCAAAACAAACGTGGGCTGTCTGGACAACGAAGCATAACAAACAGTACTCCAGCCAATAGCCGACAAGAATGATTTGGGGGTGGAAATCAGTCTTGTCGGTCCAGACTGCACCAGTTTGTTTTTGTTGACATTTTTGGAGCTTGTGGCGACTACAGAGATTTACATTTTTTTTTACAGTGTTTGCTGTATGTGACGACAAATGTTATGGCCAAAAAAACGTGTGACATCGCTTCGAGCACCTTTAAATGCCGTTTAGCCAATATGAAACTGTAAAGTAGATCTGCTGCAGGCCTTCGGTGCCCTCTGCAGGCTTTTGTTATACATGATTGTTTATATTACGTATATTGTTTTTTAACAGCGTTGTTCTATAAAACCATATGATTACTTGCTTTTGATACTTTATTTGAAAAAAACAAATATTATTGCCTTGTTGTTATTAATTTATTTTAAGTCATTTTAAAGGGTTAGGATTTGCTTTTTTTAAAAACATTTTTAATACTGATAATTCGATTAATCCTCAAAATAATCACCCAATTACACGATTCCAAATTTAACATTAGTGACAGCCCTAGAGTCCCATCTTGTGTAATCACTCACAGTGTTTCAACCGGGTGAAAGACGTCAATGAACCACTTATAGCTTGTCACTTACAGTTACATGTACCTCAAGAAAACTATTCAATGTCCATAACTCATTAGTTAGCTAGAAAAAAATAACTCTAGAGAAGAGTATTTTGCTAAATGTATGCATTGTATTACAAACCCAATTCCAAAAAAGTTGGGACAACTTCAGATTTTGATTCGTCTGACCACAGAACAGTTTTCCACTTTGCCACAGTCCATTTTAAATGAGCCTTGGCCCAGAGAAAACGCCTGTGCTTCTGGATCATGTTTAGATATGGCTTCTTTTTTGACCTATAGGCAACGGCAAATGGCACGGTGGATTATGTTCACCGACAACGGAAGTATTCCTGAGCCCATGTTGTGATTTCCATTACAGTTCCATTCCATTACATATCTAAACATGCCATCTCTCATGTCCTCCACTCCTCCCTCACTCACATCGACAGCAAAAGTGGGAACTACGTAAGACTGCTATTTATTGACTATAGCTCAGCCTTTAACACCATAGTTCCCACCAAGCTAACCTCCAAACTCCTGGATCTCGGCCTGAATCCTTCTCTCTGCCACTGGATTGAGGACTTCCTCACTGGCAGGCCTCAGGTGGTGAGAATAGGCCAGTCCACCTCCACCTCCATCACCCTGAGTGTGGGAGCTCCACAGGGCTGTGTCCTGAGCCCCCTGCTCTACTCTCTCTACACGCATGACTGTTTGTCCACACACAGCTCCACCTCTGTCATCAAATTTGCTGATGATACTGTTGTCCTGGGCCTCATTTCCAACAACAATGAGACGGCATACTTGGACGAGGTGGAGCATCTAACATCATGGTGCCAGGACAACTGTCTCTCTCTGAATGTTGGCAAGACCAAAGAAATGATTGTGGACTTCAGGAAGAGACAGCAACGGACATACTCCCCCTCATGATCAGCGGGTCACCAGTAGAGAGAGTGAGCAGCTTCAAGTACCTGGGAGTAAACATCTCCGAGGACCTGACCTGGACTGCTCACATTCAGACACAGGTGAAAAAAGCCAGGCAAAGACTGTACCACCTGCGCCAGCTGAGGAAATTCAGGGTTTCACCAGCTATCCTGAAAACTTTCTATTTAGGGGCGATAGAAAGTGTTTTAACTCAGTGCATCACAGCGTGGTATGGGAACAGCACCAGTCATGACCGCAAAGCCCTGCAAAGAGTAGTGCGCTTATCCGAGCGTATCTCAGGGTCAGCTCTCCGTCTCTGCAGGACGTCTACACCAAACGCTGCAAAGGTAGAGCTACCAAGATCATCAAGGACTCTAATCACCCTGCAAACCCTCATTTCACGCTGCTACCATCTGGTAGCGCTTCCGAAGCCTGATGGCCAAAACTGAGAGACTCAGGAGGAGCTTCTTCCCCAGGCCATCAGACTCCTGAACTCAGTCACTTAACATCACGTGACTTCACGTCAGGATAAACATCGATACACTGACATTGCACTGCACTTTCTGTTCTCGTTGTTACTGTGTAACAACCTGTTATAAACCTGTTTGCACATTATACTCTTTATACATTTGTTAACCACATATTTATAAGTCTACAGTTTACTCACTGCAAAGTCTACTTCAATTATTTTATTCCACTTTATCCTTATTTGTTACCTTTTTTTCTCTTGACTTGATTATTTATAATTCTACAGATATAGACATATATATATATATAGATAGTACTTTTTTTATATATCCTATTTCTATTATAATTTCTTCCTTGTGTTTTTAACTGTGAATTTGCACTGTCCATGGAGCGGACCTGTTTACATTTCACTGCCGGTTGTATATTCTGTATATAACTGTGTATGTGACAAATAAAACTCTTGAATCTTGAATCTTGAATCTACAGTAGCATTCCTGTATGTGATGCAGTGCCGTCTAAGGGCCCGAAGATCACAGGCATCCAGTATGGTTTTCCGGCCTTGACCCTTACGCACAGAGATTGTTCCAGATTCTCTGAATCTTTGGATGATATTATGCACTGTAGATGATGATAACTTCAAACTCTTTGCAGTTTTTCTCTGAGAAACTCCTTTCTGATATTGCTCCACTATTTTCTGCCGCAGCATTGGGGGAATTGGTGATCCTCTGCCCATCTCTTCTGAGAGACACTGCCACTCTGAGAGGCTCTTTTTATACCCAATCATGTTGCCAATTGACCTAATAAGTTGCAGATTGGTCCTCCAGCTGTTCCTTATATGTTCATTTAACTTTTCCGGCCTCTTGTTGCTACCTGTCCCAACCTTTTTGGAATCTGTAGCTCTCATGAAATCCAAAATGAGCCAATATTTGGCATGACATTTCAAAATGTCTCACTTTCAACATTTGATATGTTATCTATATTCTATTGTGAACAAAATATTATTGTAATAAATAATAATAAGTAAATATATATAAATATAAATAATAAGTAAATTTATTGCATTCCTTTTTTAGTCACAATTTTTACAGTGGCCCAACTTTTTTGGAATCGGGTGTAGCGAATCTAGCTCAAGGGAAATGGTGCGGGATTTATGCATGCGTTTAATCGTGGTACGATCAAGCATACATAAATCGGCACAAAGGGGAATTTGGATATTAACAGTTAATTATAACGGATTATAACAATTATTAATATCTATGGCTTGATTCAGCTTGTAGAATTTTCTTTAATTCTAGAATTGAGTTCAAAGGACGGATAATTGTCCACCAACTACTTCCCTTATAAGAACTCTTGGACAAGACTTCTTTGGCCACAAGAAGTATCTTTCTTTTTAATTTGTAACAGGGTCGGTTCACCGTAAAAGGGACCTATGGATGAGCAATTCAGGGACAATCACGTGTGAATATATATATTTTAATAATCAACAAACAATAAACAAACATACACAAATTAACTGAAAGAAGAAGGAGAGAGAGAGAGACAAAGAACAGGTGGTATTACCGACAATAACCTATTGAGAACAAGCAAGAAATCAGACTAACTTATTGGTATAAGCTCAAAACTCTATAACGACAGTTAAGGGATACTTGCATATGCTTCTTTTCGTGGCTGGTCGCGAATTCGTGCGTGTGAGGAATTCGGCGATCTGGTCCGTGTTTTGAATCTTGCAGGGCGGATCCGTTGGAAGTTCAGATTTGGTTCCTTTTGTGTGGTAATGTCCTTTTGGAAAATGGCGCACTGGCGGTCCGAGAATCTGCGCCGAAGAAGAATGGGAAGAGAAGTGAGGGGCAAGAAAAAGCAGCAAGAGAGAGTAAGAGTAAGAGTAGAGAGAGAGAGCGCGTAAGAGTAAGAGCGCGTAAGAGTAAGAGCAACAAAAGAGAGAGAGTCCTTAGCCTGCAGGCCCTTTTGAAGGCCATCACGGGGCACGCCTCTTTTGTCGGAACGGCCAATCAGAGCGACGGAACTAAGAAGCGGGAAATCTCCCTTTGTCTTCGAGTCTCATCTCATTAACATGTTTATGGCCTTCTTAAGTTTGCAGACTTTTGGGTTTTGGCATAAAAGAAAGAGTTTGATGCATCATAGTACCACAAAACACACATAGACTGTCTACAAATTGAGAGACAAAGATTTTGAGACCAAGCATGGGGAGTTTAACTTATGAATTAAAGGAAAGGTGAGGATTGACGTTGTTCTTCATTAAGCATTTACTGATTATAATTTTCTAACCTATTAAACACATCTAAAATGGTTATAACAAAAAGCATGCATACATACAGGGAACACAGCACATCTAAAATGAAAAATAACTAAGTTAAAAGTCACAGCACATTTGGGTGTTCTTTGGTATGTGTGAGTGTGTGAGGATAGGGGGCTGTTTTATGAGGGCGTCCTTTGGAATGCAGAGGAGAGAGGGATGAAGGAGGCTGGTTTGTGTTCTTTAGAGCCGTTAAACTGTCAGTCCGTAGACTCTACGGGGCCTTGTCCTGTTGATTCACTTTTCATAATCAAAGCATTGGTCTGATCAATCATTTATGAGCACCGTCCATACTCTACACAGGTTTGTATATATTCATTATATTTTTACTTAATGCCAAGTACACATTGTATGATTTCTGGCTATCCCAGACGAAAGATGACCAATCGTAGTGATTTTTGTGGTCGTGGCTCCTAAACGGTAGTCCGTTACAGTGAGAGAGGCTCTTGCGACCAAAGATATTCTGCAATCATTTTCTGACATTGCGAGAAATTTAGCATGATCATCTGACTGCTACGTTTGCTGCTACGACCTACTGACTAGCCAATAAAGATGCAGCATGAATGTATCTCCTTTTTCACTTCCTCCTCTTTTTTTCAGCACACATAAAAACCCCAATTGCCAAAGTGTGATTCATCTTGGTGTCATAATCGTACACTCTACATGCCGTACCCAAGTTTAGTAGATCGCACAGTGTGATTTCTAATGATTGCTAAAATCACACAGTCTGTAGCAGGCTTAGTGATGTCTTCATTAATGTTTTCATGACAGATGTATTCAAACATACAAGTTATTACACTTTATTGGTGTTTAAATGTTTATATTTAACCAACAAACTGGAGTAGAAACAATTCTATTATTAAAAAGGTGATATAAAATGTGCAATTTAAATTAAATTAAATAAAAAAAAATGTACAACTATTGACAGAAATGCAATATAACTTACATAACTATGTTTTCAGTGGAACCTTACATAATGAACCATTATGTTTTTATTAGTAGTCAAGGGTTAAATAAAATAGAAATGACACATTAAAGTTAAAAGTTAAAACTGCATGATGAAACCACATTTTTGTGTGTGTGTTTACGTATGCTGCACAGGTCTGGTATAAAGAATGTTTTTGCTCAGGTGACCAAAATGTCCTCCCAATAGAGAAAAGTTTTGCTCAACGAGAAAAGAAATTAGAGGGATTGATTACCCTAAATGTGTGATAATTGTGTGTGCAGGCATTGAGTAGGTGCAGTCTGAAACACTGTGTGGCGCTATGGCAGCTGCTCAGCTCTCTTAAATCTGAGACAATGCTACGTCTGAAGAGGGTGAGACGCTCAACTCCGTAAACAGTATTCTGCTTTATGTTTTGAGTCTGTGTGTGAAAATTACTTTCTTCATCTGCACTTCAGGACCCTTTTGTGGGAATCAGCAAAGAGTACAAACATCCTCTGCGGGAGGAACACGAGAGACTGCTCACCAGCTTCTTCACTAAGTCCAGCGCTGATGTCTTCCTGTTGGAGATGCATGAGTTTCTTCTTTTGGTCCTGAAGAACCCAAAAGCCACGGACACCTTCAAGCCTGACTGGGGGTGAGGCCTGATGGGGGATATATATATATATACACACACACACACTCACCTAAAGGATTATTAGGAACACCTGTTCAATTTCTCATTAATGCAATTATCTATCAACCAATCACATGGCAGTTGCTTCAATGCATTTAGGGGTGTGGTCCTGGTCAAGACAATCTCCTGAACTCCAAACTGAATGTCAGAATGGGAAAGGAAGGTGATTTAAGCAATTTTGAGTGTGGCATGGTTGTTGGTGCCAGACGGGCCGGTCTGAGTATTTCACAATCTGCTCAGTTACTGGGATTTTCACGCACAACAATTTCTAGGGTTTACAAAGAATGGTGTGAAAAGGGAAAAACATCCGAAAATACCTTGTTGATGCTAGAGGTCAGAGGAGAATGGTTCGATCTGATTCAAGAATGTTTCAATCTGATTCAGCCGACTGATTCAAGCTGATCAACTTTGACTGAAATAACCACTCGTTACAACCGAGGTATGCAGCAAAGCATTTGTGAAGCCACAACGCACAACCTTGAGGCGGATGGGCTACAACAGCAGAAGACCCCACCGGTTACCACTCATCTCCACTACAAATAGGAAAAAGAAGCTACAGTTTGCACAAGCTCACCAAAATTGGACAGTTGAAGACTGGAAAATGTTGCTGGTCTGATGAGTTTCGATTTCTGTTGAGACAGATGGTAGAGTCAGAATTTGGACATGGATCCATCATGCCTTGTTACCACTGTGCAGGCTAGTGGTGGTGGTGTAACGGTGTGGGGAATGTTTTCTTGGCACACTTTAGGCCCCTTAGTGCCAATTGGGCATAGTTTAAATGCCACGGCCTACCTGAGCTGACCATGTCCATCCCTTTATGACCAACATGTACCCATTCTCTGATGGCTACTTCCAGCAGGATAATGCACCATGTCACAAAGCTCGAATCATTTCAAATTGGTTTCTTGAACATGACAATCAGTTCTCTGTGCTAAAATGGCCCCCACAGTCACCAGATCTCAACCCAATAGAGCATCTTTGGGATGTGGTGGAACGGGAGCTTCGTGCCCTGGATGTGCATCCCACAAATCTCCATCAACTGCAAGATGCTATCCTATCAATATGGGCCAACATTTCTAAAGAATGCTTTCAGCACCTTGTTGAATCAATGCCACGTAGAATTAAGGCAGTTCTGAAGGCGAAAGGGGGTCAAACACAGTATTAGTATGGTGTTCCTAATAATCCTTTAGGTGAGTGTATGTGTATATGTGTATGTATGTATATGTGTGTGTATATGTATATATATATATATATATATATATATATATATATATATATATATATATATATCTGTGGAAGCCTGGTTCAGATTGTGGTGATGAGCACTCTAAAGCTCTTGCTGAACGTATGGAAATCTGTAATAACGCTCTCATTTCTGTCTGTCCTCCAGTCTGAAAGACACTGTCGTGTCCTACATGGAGCGTAAAGATCTGGACACTCCTCCTGAGGTGGACGAGTTCTTCCCTGAAGAGATCCTGCTCTCGCAGTTCACCGAAACATGGAAGTTCTCTGTCCTCGTCAGACAAGAAAGAAACCTAAGATGAAGTGCTTCCATTGTCTTAGCCAATCACTCATATAAGGGAAAGCTTTATTTTGATTTACAATTGCCATACTTTTGCTCATTTGAAATGAGCTGGTTCTGCTGCATCAGTCATTCATATTCAGCTCTCTGTCATATTATGGTACAGTATGTCAAAGTAATCTCTATAATATTATAAAGCAACTTATTACAAAGTTCAAAACAATCATGAAGCTTTTGCCGTAACTTTTTCTTCCAGTTTTGTGAAGTTCTATAACCATTCCTTCTTTATTTGTCTTTATCATAGACTTGTTTAAGGATGTAAACTTGTTTAAAATATAAACTCCACACCATGAGCCCAGAACTGGAGGCACTTATGGCCATACCAACCTCATGTTTTCTTGCACTTTACTTGTTTCTCTGCTAAAAACATGTTTCTGTGTGCCAACACATATGCTGGAATAATGCAGAAATGCAGAAATGTCTTTTGACTCTTGAAATGTCTTATGACTCTTGAAATGTCTTATGATTAACATGGGTTTGAATAAAGTTGTTATATAATATTTGGGACGTTATGTGTTCTATCTCGTCCTGACACTTTATTATTAAAAGCTGGAGATTATGGTTTCTTCTCTTGTGTTTCGAGCTACCTCTACCTACTTTGCCTGCATTTCTTCAAAACCATATCTGCTTTTTTGTTTTTTCCATCTTCTCATTTATTGTTTACAGTTTTTCTCGATTGCTAACACACAATTCACCATTTTCTCATAACTATAAACACAATCTTTTAACTACACACCAGTTGGTGTACAAACCTCAAACTTCCACGTCAAATTCAAATATTTCAGTCAAAAACTTATTGACTTCTGTCAAAATCAAACTTTAGCCTCAGATAGCACACAAAAACCTGCAAATACACAGACTACTTTCCTGCTCCATGAACACTAGTGAGATCAGTTCACATAACACTAACAAAAATACCTCTTATTGGTATTCAAGAATAATGTGACAGCTCAGTGTCTATTACAGTATACAATGTAAATGAAAGAGTGCAGAGTGCAAATGAGCTTTCATTTCACTATTGTAAAGTGATCTTACAGTAGATGAACGTATATGAAATAGTTAATCTTACAAGAGAAGAAAAGTTCAAAAACCAAAGAACTAAATGTGAACTGTGTATTGTAATAAGACTACTGTTGCATACAGTCAATTACAGTCAAATTCGCCATCCTCTGCACCTTTGGCCAAATTTCATTACAGTATACAGTACTATAGCAGCTTGAGGCACATGTGCTACAGTTTACTGGACACACAATAGTGCAAGCTATTTGTGTGTTAGCCATGGAGAAAAACTGTAATTATAATCTAAATCCAATCCATTCTCCAAACCCCACTTGTCATATGTAGTTTTGCAGGGATGCTCAAAGAGTTCTAGAATGCTAAGCGTATGAACGCACTAATCTCTTGCACAATGATGCAATGATTTCTGGTTAACAATGCAATGCAAACCTTATTCTTCAATGCACAACTAGTTTATTATGCATTGCAATGCAACAAGCACCTGGCATTCCCAGGCTGTCTCCCATCCAAGTACTAACCAGGCCCGACCCTGCTTAGCTTCCGAGATCAGACGAGATCGGGTGTGCTCAGGGTGGTATGGCCATAAGTGAAAGCTGCAGCCAAATTCGGGCTATATAAAATGTTATATGTTAAAATATAATATGGTTTTACTATTGAAGTAAAACCAAAATGCTTATAGCACCTGGTATTCCCAGGCGGTCTCCCATCCACGTACTAACCAGGCCCGACACTGCTTAGCTTCCGAGATCAGACGAGATCAGGCGGTGGTTGTTAGGTTTTTGCCCCTTCATTGCCCCATATGTTAAACATAGGAACATAGAAATGGGACAGAGGGTTTTCTCCTGTGTGTGGAAGCTGCATTCTCTTTCAATGCTGAGACCAACATAAAATCTATCACTTGTCCCTTTTGGCAATAAAATTGCCACACCCAAATCTCAGCATTACTTTTCTTGTACACAGATACAATTACTTTCTTTACCTTCATATTCATAATACATTTACATGCATGCATAATACATGCAAACATTTCCTTCATCTTTCTTCATTTTCCTTCAAAATTACTAACACTTGACAGTTCTATTCATCAAAGCATATTAAGAAGATACAAAGTTATTCATAGCACGATTAATTAAAGCTCTAATAAATGGAATAATACAACAGATAATAAATGTGATAATTAATAGAATCACACCTATAGTGATTAAGGCAGATATAAGCATTTGTTGCCATCCTGTGAGCCATGCTAAGAACCCACTTTGATTATCATCAACCTCTCGTCTTTGTAATTCTTGAGCAATTCTAGTCATATTTTTTAAACCCTCTGAGATTAAATGACCATCTGCATCATTCTCACATATATAGGTACAACAAGAGGTTCCAATTATAACACACACCCCTCCTCTCGCCGCCGTTAACTGATCTAATACCAGCCTGTTTTGCGGGGCAGTTAAACGGAGCCCTCGAAGTTCCTGTTGGACACCAGCCAATGTGTCTCTTGTAGTATTGATGAATGAAATTAATTCATATCTTGTAACCTCTACTTCAATCTGAAGACTAGAAACCCCTATCCCTGGGATCATTGCTTCAAAGAATCTTTCAGTACCAGTCCAAAGTCGATGTTGTACTGGTACTGGATTATCTCTGCTTAAACTATCAGTAGAACTGGGGCCAGAGAGGGAGCGTTTCTTTTTCTGTTTTTGATTTATCATAACATGAGGTTTGTGTGGTCTAATAACCATGGAATATTCTTCCAAAGTTACTAGAGCACATCTTCCACAATCTTCTGGAAGAATAGTGTAGACTCTATGTCCACACAGCCAAAACCAATCTTTGACAGCTCTAGTTCCCCGTGAAGCAGGAGCATATCTATAGCAGTTTTGACCTGTCGCACAATGACTATAACATGACTAGAACACTCCAGTCATATGTAGCTTTTCCATAATGCAAAAGACAACTCATACAACATGGCATATTTTTATCTCACCATGATGATATGTTTGATTACATTTACTTTTAGGAATTACCCCTAGTCTCATTGTTCCAATTTCTCTTTCCATACACAAAACAGTGAGTCTGGAATAGAGCCAATGGTTGTCACTTTAGCCTGTACTTGCGTTGCAAGCATCTGTTTTCCACAACTCCATCTTGCGGTTCTATTTGGAGCCATCATTCCAGTAATGCTAAAAAAAGAGGGCATTCTAAATCTTCTTCAGTTATTGGTGATTTAACTTCTACATGTGGTCCAGAAGCACTCTGTGGCATTTTTGTGCAAACATAACAGTCACTTGTTTTTCGCCACCACATATTAGCTGCGAAAGCATGTGGTTCTTCTTCATTCTGTACCCAAGTTTCATTACCAGTGCTAACAGCAGCTTGTATATGAATAAATACATTGGTCAGCACAACCAGGTAAAATATCAATCATGGCTTGAGAGCTTCAATGATAATTATTGTTGGTTCTAGATCTCTAGCACTCTTTTTCTTCTTGGTTCACCTTCCTTCAGATCTTTCCTTGGCTCACTGGCTTTCCCCTCTGCATCGACCAGAACCTTCCCTTGGGATGGAGCTGTTTTCAGTCGACTAGCATGGATCCACTGTGGCTGGAAGTCAGTCAGCACCCCTGTTCTCGTCACAGCAATCACCGAATCTCCCAGTTTTGTGGGCTTCAGACACTTTATCAGCACCTGTTGTCCTGAAATGAAATGATGAGTGGGTTTTTCTGCAGGAAGAGGGAGAGAGAGAGACAGATCACCATTGATACTATTCAAAGTTTTGACTAGGGAATCACATAATCCGTGATGATCACCTCCGTGTTACCTGTGGAAAAATTGCCAGCGCGACCTTTGGTCGGGAAAGGTCTACCCATATATATATATCAAATGGGGACATCTTTGTTGTTGCTGATGGTGACATTCTAATTTCTGTCAATACGTCAGGCAACAGATCAACCCAATTTCTGCCTGTATCAGTACACGCTTTATTAATCCGATCTTTGATGATCCGATTCAGATTTTCAACCTGCCCACTTGATTGTGGATTATACGGTATATGAAATTTCCAGGTAATATTAAGCTCTTTGGCTAACAATTGTGTGACTTTGGAAGCGAACGGTGTTCCATTATCACTGTCTATGACCGATGGTATGCCGAAACGCAGTATAATGTCTTTAGCAAGAGCTTTAACTACCATCTGTGCATTTCCTCTACTACACGGAAAAGCTTCAGGCCATTTAGAAAATCGGTCAACAATCACAAGCAAATATTATTATTTGTGCGTAAAATCAATTTGCAAGTGTTGGAATGGCAGCTCAGGATGTGGTAAAGAGTCGTATTTAGTTGCCTTGTGCTTGTTAGTTTGAGCACACACCAGGCAAGCATCCAATATCAAAAGAGTATTTCTTCGAACATTTGCTATGCAGTAAGATCAATTCAACATCTGTATCACTTTCTTTTTTGACACATGTGATACACCATGATAATGTCTACATAGCATAACAATTCGTTTACATGTGGACTTAATATCACTTCTTTAGCTGCCTATTTTGCTACTTCATCTACAAATCTGTTTCCTTTGGCCTCATCTGTTTCTCCTGACGCATGTCCTGCTACTTTGATAACAGCCAGTTTTGATGGTTGTTGTGCTGCATCAATGAGCTCCGCTACAATGCTATAATGAGCAATTGGCTTTCCATCTTAAGTTTTAAAATTTCTTTCTTCCCACAATTTAGCAAAATCATGGACTATGCTACATGCATATTTGGAGTCAGTGTATATATTAACACACTGATCTTTTGCCAATTGACAAGCTCTTGTTAAAGCAACTAATTCTGCAACTTGTGCTGACTTGTATGGCAAAGAATATGCCTCAATTACACGATCAGGTAATTCAACAATAGCATATCCACACATGAACACATTATCATTTGGCTTGAAACAGGATCTGTCAATATACCACTCCCTCCCCTCCTCCAGGACAGATGCAGAAACATCTGGCCTGCAGGCAGTCGAAATTTGGATTCTGGTCAGGCAATCATGGTCCTCAATCTCAAATTCACCTTGCCTCAGCAACCTGTGCAAATGTACAATAGGGCCATGAATAACAGAAGTTGGCTTTAGAGTCAAATTAGCAGTAGCTAATAATATAGCCTCATAGCCAGAGCGGCGTTGAGCAGTCATATGTTGAGTAGAAATATTGCTCATAATGACTCCTACCTGATGAGAGGTGTGCACTATCAAATTATGTGATAACAATTTTTTCAGCATCTTGCACCATGAGTGCTGTAGCAGCCACTGCACGTAAACAAGTAGGGAGTCCCCTGGCTACTGAATCAAGAGTTTTAGACAAATAAGCTATGGGACGAAAAGTACCCTCATGCTCCTGGGCCAGGATTGCAGCGGCTGTGCCTCCACTTTCATGTATGTACAGGTGAAACTCTTGAGTGTACCTTGGGAGGCCGAGTGCAGGAGGTCTCATAAGAGAGGATTTCAAATGTCTGAATGCTTTTGTCCATCTCAGCTGTCCATGTAATGTCCTCTTTGTCCCCCAGAGTAGCAGTTCTCAGGATTTTGTCATACATGGAACAGTTGGGCACCCATGATCAGCAATAATTAACCAGTCCCAGGAAGCTTTGCATTTGCTTCCATGTCGATGGGTGTTTGAAGGTAGCAATAGCTTTCACTCTGTCAGCAGACAATTGCAGTTTGCCCTGTGACAGTTCATGTCCAAGGTATTCAACCCACCTCTGTAGCTTCTCTCTAGATGCCTTGAATCCAGCTTCTGCCAAAATGTTGCAAACAATTTTAGAGGCAGCAGCACACGTCCTCAGATGCACCTGTGATGAGGATGTCATCTGTGTATTGAAGCAGACAGGTGTTTGGAGGAAGCTTGGCATCTTTCAGCATTGCGTGCACTACAGCGGAGAAAACAGCCGGAGAATCTCTGAACCCCTAGTGGGAGGCGTGTCCACGTTAATTGTGAATTTTCCAGGGTAAAAGCGAACAATGGCTGAGTTCAGCAATCAACAGGAATGCTGCCTTTCCAGGCATTAGAAATATCTAAAACAGTAAAAAATGAAAGTTCAGAAGGAATAGAATTAATTATAGTTTGCACATCAGGTACAATAGGAGACAAAGGTGTTACTAACTCATTAACTTTTCTCATATCTTGAGTTAAACGCCAAGAACCATTTGCTTTCTTAATTGGATTAATTGGTGTATTATAAGGTGAATGAGTGTGCACCAGGATGCCTTGAGCCAGAAGTCTATCAATAACAGGAAGAATACCCTCCACGTTTTCTTTAGAGAGAGGGTATTGTTTTTGATACACAGGCTTGTCTGTGATTAGCTTAGCCTCATAGCATAAAGAATATTCTGTACTGATTAAGTGAGAGAGGAGTTGCCCTGTTCTTCTGTTCTATATGAGCAATCAAAGCGTGATCTCATAAACAATATTCTGTACTGATTAAGTGAGAGAGGAGTCGCGCTGTTCTTTGTTCTATACAAGCAATCGAAGAGCGTTCTCATAAAAGCACATTTTGTTCTTATTAAGTGAGAGAGGAGTCGCCCTGTTCTTCTGTTCTATACAAGCAATCGAAGCGAGAGCTCATAAACAATATTCTGTACTGATTAAGTGAGAGAGGAGTTGCCCTGTTCTTGTTCTATACAAGGAATCAAAGCGCGAGCTCATAAACAATATTCTGTACTGATTAAGTGAGAGAGGAGTTGCCCTGTTCTTGTTCTATACAAGGAATCAAAGCGCGAGCTCATAAAACAATATTCTGTACTGATTAAGTGAGAGAGGAGTTGCCCTGTTCTTCTGTTCTATACAAGGAATCAAAGCGCGAGCTCATAAAACAATATTCTGTACTGATTAAGTGAGAGAGGAGTTGCCCTGTTCTATACGAGCAATCAAGGCGAGAGCTCATAAACAATATTTTGTACTGATTAAGTGAGAGGAGTCTCCCTGTTCTTCTGTTCTATACGAGCAATCAAAGCGCGAGCTCATAAACAATATTCTGTACTGATTAAGTGAGAGAGGAGTTGCCCTGTTCTTGTGTTCTATACGAGCAATCAATGCGCGAGCTCATAAAACAATATTCTTGTTTCTCCCTCCAAGCATACTGACACAAGTGGTTCTCTTACTAATGGTTTATTTGAAGACTTTTCTTCATTTTCAACCCACGTGAAAACTAAACAGTAAAAACAACATAATAGAAAAGAATCACATTAGCTTGACAAAACGAAAGCATACACAACAGACGTAATCGACACAAAATACAGATAAACAATCAAAATACCTCGTTGGCTGCATGCTGCGGGAAAGAGAAATTATCTTTACTGTCCTTATGACCGTTGAAGTCCTTCGAATCCTTAATGATCTTTCTTCGAGGTATACATACAGACCATGCTTACAGCTTCATGCAGAAACTTAGAATCTGACGTGAAGTCAACAATTGCGCATAAACTTGAACTGAGATTTCAAAATAAAAGTACTGCAAATTACAATAAATTTAATTATGCATAATTCACAAACAAAACTTAAATTCTTGAAATGAAAGTAATTTTAGAAAACAATGAATTATATACAAATTCTATGAACAATATAATGGCAGCATTTACACTCCCACCAAATCACACAAACCTTGATGTGAGATTTCTAAATGCAAGTTTGTTGCTGGTAAACATGTCACCATTTCTGTTATTAACCAATTAGACTAAGTTCTTTATACCATTATACCTTTTAATCGGCCTCAAGCAAAGTAACAACTTTCTGTACAGGTCTTTCAAGGAAGACAGTTTTAGTCATGGGTTTCCCCTTTTTGTCAAATGTGGTGTCACTAATTTGCAAGGTTAGTTTTCTTACCCTACCATCTGACCCTGGGTAAACTTCTGTGATTCTGGCCAACTTCCATTTGTTGCGTGGAGCTAGATCATCTTTCAAAAGGACAATGTCATTGACCTTTGAGTTCCTTCTGGTCTTGTGCCACTTTTGTCTTGGCTGTAAGCTCAAAAGATACTCTTTCCTCCATCGGGTCCAGAATTCATTAGCCAAATACTGTACTCTACGCCACCTCTTTCTAAGATAAAGATCTTCTCTTGTAAATTGTCCAGGTGGAGGCAAAATGATTGTGGACTTCATTGTAAGGATGTGGTTTGGAGTTAAAGGTTCAGGTCCGGATGGATCATTCAAATGTTCAGTGGCGAGTGGTCTGCTGTTAACGATGGCCATAGCCTCATACAAAAACGTCCTTAATGAGGTACTGTCAAGCCTTTGTGCTGACTGGTCAAGAATAGCAGTAAGAATTCTTATGGTTCTTATTTGTCTCTCCCAGACACCTCCCATATGACTTGCTGTTGGAGGGTTCATAAGAAATTCACATCCTAGAGCCTTCACTCTTTCTTGATCCATTCCTTTCATAAGCTCTGCAAACTCTCTTCTTGCTCCAACAAAATTGGTTCCTTGGTCACACCTCAGTTGACGAACATTTCCTCTTATGGCAATGAACGCTCTTAAAGCATTGATAAATGAGTCAGTTGTCATGTCATCAATCATCTCTATGTGTATGGCCCTTGAACATAGACAAGTAAGTAAAAGACTATATCTCTTGAGATCCTTTCTTCCTTCTTTGATGTGTATTGGACCAAAGCAATCAATTCCGGCATAAGTGAATGGTGGAGTTGATTCCATTCTGTCTTATGGTAAGTCACCCATTCTTTGTTCTTCTGTAGGTCTTCTATACTTTCTGCATTTGACACATTTGAAGATGTGTGACGAGACTACACTGCTGCATCCAAGGATCCACCATCCATTAGCTCGCAGTTCATTTAATGTAATTCCACGTCCTTGATGATGTACCTTTTTCGTGAAAGTGCTTAATAAGTAAAGCTGAAAAGTAGCTGTTCTTTGGGAGTATTGTGGGATGCTTCACGTGTGGGTGTAATGTGGCTTGACTTAGACGTCCTCCAACCCTTAGGATACCTTCTTCATCCAAGAATGGATTTAACTTGTACAGCCTACTGTCCTTGGTCTTGGCAATTTCTGTCTTCAGCTTCAAAGTCTTTATCTCATCTGAGAATGCTTCCTTTTGAATCAGCTTGATGATAAGAAGTTCTGCTTCTTTTCTTTCTTCTAGGCTTGTACTCTCGTTGGTTCTTTGCTTTACACCTTTAAATTCTTTTTAAAATCTTCCGTTTCAGTCTGGCAACTGCCTTAACTCCCCTGACCAATCAGAGAATTTCTGTAGGCGATCCAATAATGATCTGCTCTCTTTTGCCTTAGTGTTACATGCAAAAGCTTTGCGGAGTTCAGGATAATCATCCTTAATTTCTCCCACCTTGGTTTCTCTGTCAATTAGTTCCTTTTCCCAAATGAACTTTGGTCCTGTGAACCAATTTGAGGTCTTAAGTTGCTCTGCTGTCAAACCTCGAGAGGCATGATCTGCTGGATTGTCCTCAGAGGAACATAAGCCCATTGTTCAGGCTTTGTGCTGGACTTAATTCTCTCTATACGATTGGCTACGAACACATGAAACCGTCTCGCATCGTTGTTTATGCAGCCGAGAACAACTGTAGAATCCATCCAAAAGAACTCTTTTAGATCTTGAATTTCTAGTTCATTCCGAAGCATGTTGCTGGTTTGAACTGCAACAACTGCAGCTGTAAGTTCCAATCTTGGTATGGTTGTAACTTTGGTTGGTGAAACCCTTGACTTCCCATTACCAAACAGCAGTGGACATTGTCGGACTCGTTAATTGCTCGGAGGTAAGTACATTCACCGTATCCAGAGACACTTGCGTCCGCAAATGATGGAGCTCATACCTTTTGACATTACCAAAATTTGAAGGTAAGAAACCTCTTTTGATTTCCATTTCAGCTAAATTGGGTAAGTCTCTAATCCAGGACTGCCACTGATGTCTTAAGTTCTCTGGAACTTCTTCATCCCAACCAACTTTCTCTCTGCACATTTGCTGGAGTATTTGTTTCCCAAAAGAACAAATGGAGCCAAGAACCCCAGAGGGTCATACATGGAGGCTACGGTAGAAAGCACACCCTCCTTGTTAGTGGATTGGGTTTTACTTGAACTCTGAACTTAAACGAATCAGATGTAATGCACCACTCCACTCCAAGAGCTCTCTCCATTTGAGGTAAACTCAAAGCCATATCTGGATCCTTGACTGTGGCGTGGTCTTCTTCTGGAATAGTTGCCATCACACACTCACTGTTAGAGACAAACTTGTGGAGTCTTAATCTGCCAGTCAAACAAAGTTCTCTTGATTCTCGGATAAGATGGATTGCTTCTGATTCAGTTTGAACACTTGTCAGACCATCGTCCACATAGAAATTTCTTTCAATGAAGCGTATGGTGTCCTCGCTGTATTGACCATGCCCTTGTGTAGCCAGATATTTCAGGCCAAAGTTGGAACAACCAGGAGACGAGGCAGCTCCAAACAAGTGTACCTTCATTCTGTAGATTGATGGTGTGATTTCCAAGTTGCCATTCTCCCACCACAGAAATCGCAGGTAATCTTGATCCTCCCTTTTACATGAAACTGGTGGAACATCCTTTCAATGTCACACATAACTGCGATAGAACCTTTTCGGAAGCGCAGAGAACACCTACCAATGTATTTGTCAAGTCAGGACCAGTGAGCAGATGGTCATTGAGGATGTGTCCTGAAACTTGGCAGAACAGTCAAATACTACACGTATTTTCCTGGTTTCTGTGGATGATAAACTTCATGATGTGGAATATACCAAACTGGACTATTGTCAGTTTCTTCTTCAGGACCTTCTCTGCGTCTCCACGTGAAATTATGTCATCCATGAATTTCACATAGTCTTTATAGTACCTCTGATCCTTTTTAATCTCTTTTCAAGACATCTCAGGCGGTGTATTGCACAAATCTTGTTATTAGGAAGTTTTGGTTTTTCACTTTTGAATGGTAATGGCATTTCAAAGTGACCATTGTTCTTTGTGTGATGTTTTCTGTCAAAATTGACAAGAACTTGAGGTCTTCTTGGGACACAGGATCATCTTCTCCAACCTTCTCTGAGAAGTCTGTTTCAAGGACCTTTATTATCTCTGAAGGAGTTATTTCTTTTACTTTAGTTTGACTCACATAGCATACTTCAGTTTTGAGATTGACAGAAGATCGCATATCTGGTGTCACTTGTCTTACTACTATGCGATGACTTGTTCCAATAGCGTCGCCATAGTCTACATATGGATTCCAGTGACCAACGATGCTCCATCCAAGATCTGTACGCTGTGCAAAAGGCTGATGTTCTTGGCCAGATACTACTTCTCTTGGAAGAAGGGCTTGTGAGCAGTTGTACCCAATGAGCAGACCTACTTCACAATCCTGCAGAGGTGCTAGCTCTTCTTGTAGATGCTCTAGATGGGACCAAGCTTTTGCAATTTCATTTGTTGGTATGTGTGTTCTGTTGGCTGGAATAAACTCCCGAGTATAGACTGGTGGTAAAGAAATTCTTTTAGCAGAATAAAAGCCTCTGACTTGTAAGTTCTTTACTCTTTGAGAGCTTATCACTTTGTTTTTGATGTCATGGTAGAGAGCTTGAGCTTAACTTGTTCTTTGTCTGCTTCCAATGCTTCAGCTACTTCACTTAAAATGAAGGTTGTGTCGCTTTGAGAATCCAACAGAGCATATACAAGGACTTCTTGTGCTGGCTGAGTTATGGATGAAATCCAGACAGGAATTATTGCTGCTGTTTGTGTGTTAACTTCATCAAGTACTACTCTATTTGAAGTAACAGCTGTGGTTGTTTCTTTATGTTGCGTTGATTGAGGTCTTTCTTGGTACCTTTCTTTACTTGTACTTTGCTTGGCTTGTTGTAGTTTTTGGTTTTCTTTAGTTCGCTCCTCATGCAAACAGGTCGGATGCATCTTATGGCACATGTCGCAAACACTCCTACTGTTGCAGTTCTTTGAGAAGTGACCAGACTTGAGACAACCAAAGCATAACTTTTCACCTTGAACAAATTTAATTCTGTCTGAAACTGCTTTCTCCATGAGCTTTCTGCATTTGTGCAAAGTGTGTCCAATCTTCTGGCAGAAAATGCATGTCATGACAGACCTCTCACTGGAATTTGTGGTCAGTGTTTTTGCTCCGAAGCTTTGACATTTTGGGAATTTTGGTCTTTCCACCTCACTGAGTTTAAGTGCCTGTAATGATGTGACAGGGTTGCAGGCAATTTTCACCTCTTGCCAGAAACTTAACAAATTGGCAGAAAGAGGGAAATTGATTACTTTCCTCTTCTATCTCAATAACTTTCCGGTTCCATCTCACTGCTAACCATTCTGGTAACTTTGAAAGAATCTTTCTGTTTTCAT
The DNA here is from genome assembly GCA_018749465.1 of Paracanthobrama guichenoti. Classification (NCBI taxonomy): domain Eukaryota; kingdom Metazoa; phylum Chordata; class Actinopteri; order Cypriniformes; family Gobionidae; genus Paracanthobrama; species Paracanthobrama guichenoti. Next base: position 28,609,326 of record CM031945.1, read on the forward strand.
TACAGTCATTCAAGATTTCCAATGCCTTGATATGAACCATGGCAGCCTCACAACTGCGTAGAAAATCAACAAACTCTCTAAGTTCAAAGCTGTCCCTAGATCCCATCTTAGGCAATGCCTGTAGCTTGTCTCTGTACGATTTTGCGATCGTAAATGGATTTCCATACCTCTCTTCTAAAATGTCCCACGCAGCAACATAGGCAGATTCAGTTCCGAGTAGGAAATATCCATCAAGTGCTTTCTTAGCTTGTCCTCCTACATACCTGCGGAGGTAGTATATCTTCTCCTTGTCTTGGATACTCTTCTGGTCAATCAATGTTTCAAAGGAAAGTTTCCAGTCATTGTATTTCAATGGATCTCCATTAAATACTGAAGGTTCAGGAACTGGAATTCTGTTTGCACTTAAAGCACCTACCAGCACCTTCACAAGCTCTGCTGTACTTTCATTTGAGGAGGATGAGGTCACAGCCTGTGGTACAGGAGACATTTTCAGGATGTCTTTCTGATCTTCTTCTATGACCTTCTCTTGATCATACACATGCATTTTGCTCGCGCTGCATTTAGACTTTTCACTGCTTCCAAATGTTGTAGCCTTCTTCGTTTTTCCTCAAGAGTCTTTTGGAGAGCTTCATGTTCTTCTTCCAGTTGAGCTTTGATTCTGGCTTCCTCTTCCTCTCTCTGTATTCTTCTGCTTTACCTCTTCTGCTTCTTGCTCTAAATGACGCTTTGCAGCTGCTGCCTCTTGATCAGCTATCTTCCTTTTCACTTTTGCTTCTAGGAACTCTATTTCCAATTGTTCTTTATTTTGTTCTTGTAACACTTCCAGAACAGCTTGGCTTGCTGCAGCTTCAGCAGCAGCTTCTTGTCGTTTTACAGAAGATCTGCTTGAGTGCTCTGAGGAACCTTTCAAGATAGAAGTGACAGAATCTGATTTACTGGTACTTGAATTGAAAAGAGAGCCTGCTTCTGGCCAATCTTTCTCTTCTCCTTCTGGAATCCTTCCATCCATTCGACTTGAAGCTCTGGATACAACAAAATTAGAAATCTCTACACACTGATCCACTTTCCGACAGATGTCTTGATCTGGAGTTGTGATTTTATAGTTCTTCATAAACGCACTGGACATCTGCAGAAAGACCTAGAACATCTCTGATGATATCATTAAGCAGGTCATCAGATAAAGTCTCTGTTGACTGTGACAAAGTCCGCTTAGAGGCTTTAGCATGTGTTCTCCATTTGTCGTAAATGTAGTTGAACCTTTGTTTAAGCGATTTAACATTTCCAACTTGCATTTCTCTACCTTTCTCTGTCAAAGTTCTTGTTCTTTTACTTCTTCTTAACTGCTGTCCCTCTTCTTGCTGGGCTTCAGCAATCACTTGACCTTCTTCAGGTTGCTCTTGGGAATTTGCACTATCCCTAACACTGTCCCTTACCTGAACTGTGGACTCACTGGGATCTGACATTCTGAATCACTACTTTAAATTGACTGAATTTGTAAGTAGAAAATATGCAAGATAACAAAAAATCCAAATCGATCTCTAATACTTACTCAAATATAAATTGAATGTAAACGTTAAGCTTCTTAGCAACAATATTGCACAGAATACTTCAGCTTGAATATTACTCTTCAGAATATACTCAATGTATATAACACTCCAAAATACTTAGAAGACTTGTATATGAACAAATAGACTTCTCTTATATTTACAAAGAGTACTTTAAATGTTAAACAAAAAGTTTGATTACTCTTTAAATGTGTGTATAAATACCAATCTTCAAGTTAAAACATTTACTACACACTACAACGTAGCTTTCTTTTCAATGAAAATCCTTACGAAACCTTCTTAAGCCTTAAGTGTTAAAGTTCGTTATGACTTGGTCCGTTGCACCATGTACTGTGTGCGCCTTTCTCGTGTTCTTTGTGTGTGTGCGTGCTCATCTGTTAATCCTTCGATGATGTGCATCAATCCAGACACGTCGTGATAAGGCCGCTGGTCCGATTTAATTTGCTGAGTCACTTACTCGTGCCGTTGAACAGTCGAGTTTTCACTGTTTCTCCTCCAAGCATACTGACACAAGTGGTTAAAGTAATTTTAGAAAACAATGAATTATATACAAATTCTATGAACAATATAATGGCAGCATTTACAATTTTGTACTGATTAAGTGAGAGAGGAGTTGCCCTGTTCTTGGGTTCTAAACGAGCAATCAATGCGCGAGCTCATAAAACAATATTCTGTACTGATTATGTGAGAAAGGAGTTGCCCTGTTCTTCTGTTCTATACTGAACAATCAAAGCGCTATATAAAAGTATATTTTGTACTGATTATGTGAGAAAGGAGTTGCCCTGTTCTTCTGTTCTATACAAGGAATCAAAGCGCGAGCTCATAAACAATATTCTGTACTGATTAAGTGAGAGAGGAGTCTCGCTGTTCTTCTGTTCTATACGAACAATCAAAACGCTATATAAAAGTATATTTTGTACTGATTGTGTGAGAAAGGAGTTGCCCTGTTCTTCTGTTCTATACAAGCAATCGAAGAGCGTTCTCAGAAAAGCACATTTTGTTCTTATTAAGTGAGAGAGGAGTCTCCCTGTTCTTCTGTTCTATACAAGCAATCAAAGCGAGAGCTCATAAACAATATTCTGTACTGATTAAGTGAGAGAGGAGTTGCCCTGTTCTTCTGTTCTATACAAGCAATCAAAGCACTAGCTCATAAAACAATATTCTGTACTGATTAAGTGAGAGAGGAGTTGCCCTGTTCTTCTGTTCTATACAAGCAATCAAAGCGCGAGCTCATAAAACAATATTCTGTACTGATTAAGTGAGAGAGGAGTCTCGCTGTTCTGTTCTCTGTTCTATACGAGCAATCAAAGAGAGAGCTCATAAAACAATATTCTGTACTGATTAAGTGAGAGAGGAGTCGCCCTGTTCTTCTGTTCTATACGAGCATCAAAGAGAGAGCTCATAAAACAATATTCTGTACTGATTAAGTGAGAGGAGTCGCCCTGTTCTTCTGTTCTATACGAACAATCAAAGAGAGAGCTCATAAAACAATATTCTGTACTGATTAAGTGAGAGAGGAGTCGCCCTGTTCTTCTGTTCTGTTCTCTGTTCTATACAAGCAATCAAAGCGAGAGCTCATAAACAATATTCTGTACTGATTAAGTGAGAGAGGAGTTGCCTGTTCTTCTGTTCTATACAAGCAATCAAAGCGCGAGCTCATGAAAAATATTCTGTACTGATTAAGTGAGAGAGGAGTTGCCCTGTTCTTCTGTTCTATACATGCAATCAAAGCGCGAGCTCATAAACAATATTCTGTACTGATTAAGTGAGAGAGGAGTCTCGCTGTTCTTCTGTTCTATACGAGCAATCAAAGAGAGAGCTCATAAAACAATATTCTGTACTGATTAAGTGAGAGAGGAGTCGCCCTGTTCTTCTGTTCTATACGAGCAATCAAAGAGAGAGCTCATAAAACAATATTCTGTACTGATTAAGTGAGAGAGGAGTTGCCCTGTTCTTCTGTTCTATACGAACAATCAAAGAGAGAGCTCATAAAACAATATTCTGTACTGATTAAGTGAGAGAGGAGTTGCCCTGTTCTTCTGTTCTATACAAGCAATCAAAGCGCGAGCTCATAAAACAATATTCTGTACTGATTAAGTGAGAGAGGAGTCGCCCTGTTCTTCTGTTCTATACAAGCAATCAAAGCGCGAGCTCATAAACAATATTCTGTACTGATTAAGTGAGAGAGGAGTTGCCCTGTTCTTCTGTTATATATGAACAATCAAAGCGCTATTTAAAAGCATATTTTGTACTGATTGTGTGAGAAAGGAGTTGCCCTGTTCTTCTGTTCTATACGAACAATCAAAGCACTATTTAAAAGCATATTTTGTACTGATTATGTGAGAACGGAGTTGCCTTGTTCTTCTGTTCTATACAAACAATCAAAGCACTAGCTCATAAAAGCATATTCTGTACTGATTAAGTGAGAGAGAGAGTTGCCTTGTTCTTCTGTTCTATACAAGGAATCAAAGCGCGAGCTCATAAACAATATTCTGTACTGATTAAGTGAGAGAGGAGTTGCCCTGTTCTTCTGTTCTATACCAGCAATCGAAGAGTGTTCTCATAAAAGCACATTTTGTTCTTATTAAGTGAGAGAGGAGTCTCGCTGTTCTTCTGTTCTATACGAGCAATCAAAGCGAGAGCTCATAAACAATATTCTGTACTGATTAAGTGAGAGAGGAGTCTCGCTGTTCTTCTGTTCTATACGAACAATCAAAGCGAGAGCTCATAAAACAATATTCTGTACTGATTAAGTGAGAGAGGAGTCACGCTGTTCTTCTGTTCTATACGAAGCAATCAAAGCGCATATTCATAAAACAATATTCTGTACTGATTATAAACAATGAGAGAAGGAGAGAGGAGTCCCTGTTCTTCTGTTCTATACAAGCAATCAAAGCGCGAGCTCATAAAACAATATTCTGTACTGATTAAGTGAGAGAGGAGTTGCCCTGTTCTTCTGTTCTATATGAACAATCAAAGCGCTAGCTCATAAAAGTATATTTTGTACTGATTATGTGAGAGAGGAGTTGCCCTGTTCTTCTGTTCTATACAAGATTCAAAGATTCAAGAGTTTTATAAACAATATTCTATACAGAATATAGTGACCGAGAGAACTGTTGGTCCGTTCTTCTGTTCTATGGACAGTGCAAATTCAGTTAAAAACACAAGGAAGAAATTATAATAGATAGGATATAAAAAGTCTGCGCTGTACTTCTGTTCTATATATATATATATATATAGAGCTCATATGATATATCTATATCTGTTCTTCTCTGTTCTATAATGATTAAGTCAAAGAGCTAGGTCATAAAACAATATTGGAATGTACTGAAGTAGACTTTGAGTGAGTAAACTGTAGACTTATAAATTCTATACTGAGTTCAAATGTATAAAAGAGTATAATGTGCAATTAAAGACAGGTTGTTACTGTTCTTCTCTATACAAAATCAAAGCAGAAAGTGCATAAACAATGTCAGTGTATCGATGTTTATCCTGCAATCAAAGCGTAAAAGTCATTTGATGTTAAGAGACTGAGTTCAGGAGTCAAAGATGAGCTCATAAAACAATATTCTGTACTGATTAAGAGAGAGCTCCTCCTGTTCTTCTGTTCTATACATCAATCAAAGCGCTTTCTCTCATAAAAGCATTCTGTACTGATTAAGGGAGAGAGAGTCCTTGATGTTCTTGTTCTATACTTTGCAGCGCTTAAAACAATATTCTGTACTGCAAGTGAGAGAGGAGTTGCCCTGTTCTTCTGTTCTATACAAGCATAAAGCGCACTACTCATAAAACAATATTCTGTACTGATTAAGTGAGAGAGAGTTCCCTTCTGTTCTTCGCTCTTCACTGAGTTAAAACAGCTATCGCCTTCTGTTCTAAATAAAAGTTTTCAGATAGCTCATAAAACATATTTCTGTACTGGATGGTAAGTCTTTGAGGCTTTTTCACCTGTTCTTCTGTTCTATAGTCCAGGTCAGGTCAAAGGAGATGTTTACTCCCAACTTGAAGCTATTCTGTACTGATTACCATAAAACAATATTCTGTGATCATGAGAGAGGAGTATGTCCATTCTTCTGTTCTATTCCAATCAAAGAGAAGTCCACAATCATTTCTTTGGTCTTACCAACATTCAGAGAGATAAACAGTTGTCTGTACTGATTATGTTAGAGAGCTCCACTGTTCTCTGTTCTAAGTAAGCCGAGCTCATTGTTGTTGTAAATGAGGCCCAGGACAACAGTATCATCAGCATATTTGTATGATAGAGGTGGAGCTGTGTGTGGACAAACAGTTCTTCTGTTCTATACTGATACAATCAAAGCGCGCTATCATAAAACAATATTTTGTACTGATTAAGTGAGAGAGGAGTTGCCCTGTTCTTCTGTTCTATACAAGCAATCAAAGCGAGAGCTCATAAACAATATTCTGTACTGATTAAGTGAGAGAGGAGTCTCTGTTCTGTTCTTCTGTTCTATACAAACAATCAAAGAGAGCGCTATATAAAACAATATTTTGTACTGATTAAGTGAGAGAGGAGTTGCCCTGTTCTTCTGTTCTATACAAGCAATCAAAGCGCGCTCTCATAAAAGCAATATTTTGTACTGATTAAGTGAGAGAGGAGTCTCCCTGTTCTTCTGTTCTATACAAGCAATCAAAGCGAGAGCTCATAAACAATATTCTGTACTGATTAAGTGAGAGAGGAGTCTCCCTGTTCTTCTGTTCTATACAAGCAATCAAAGCGTGATCTCATAAACAATATTCTGTACTGATTAAGTGAGAGAGGAGTTGCCCTGTTCTTCTGTTCTATACAAGCAATCAAAGCGCGAGCTCATAAAACAATATTCTGTACTGATTAAGTGAGAGAGGAGTCTCGCTGTTCTTCTGTTCTATACAAGCAATCAAAGCGCGAGCTCATAAAACAATATTCTGTACTGATTAAGTGAGAGAGGAGGAGTTCTGTACTGATTAAGTGAGAGAGGAGTTGCCTGTTCTTCTGTTCTATACGAACAATAAAAGCGCGAGCTCATAAACAATATTCTGTACTGATTAAGTGAGGGAGGAGTCTCCTGTTCTTCTGTTCTATACGAGCAATCAAAGAGAGAGCTCATAAAACAATATTCTGTACTGATTAAGTGAGAGAGGAGTTGCCCTGTTCTTCTGTTCTATACATGGAATCAAAGCGCGAGCTCATAAACAATATTCTGTACTGATTAAGTGAGAGAGGAGTCTCGCTGTTCTTCTGTTCTATACGAGCAATCAAAGCGAGAGCTCATAAAACAATATTCTGTACTGATTAAGTGAGAGAGGAGTTGCCCTGTTCTTCTGTTCTATACAAACAATCAAAGAGAGAGCTCATAAAAAACATATTCTGTACTGATTAAGTGAGAGAGGAGTTGCCCTGTTCTTCTGTTCTATACAAGCAATCAAAGCGCGAGCTCATAAAACAATATTCTGTACTGATTAAGTGAGAGAGGAGTCGCCCTGTTCTTCTGTTCTATACAAACAATCAAAGCGAGCTCATAAAACAATATTCTGTACTGATTAAGTGAGAGAGGAGTTGCCCTGTTCTTCTGTTCTATACAAGCAATCAAAGCGCGAGCTCATAAAACAATATTCTGTACTGATTAAGTGAGAGAGGAGTTGCCCTGTTCTTCTGTTCTATACAAGAACAATCAAAGCGCTATTTCATAAAAATATATTTTGTACTGATTAAGTTTGAGAGGAGTTGCCCTGTTCTTCTGTTCTATACTGTTCTACAATCAAAGCGCTAGCTCATAAACAATATTCTGTACTGATTAAGTGAGAGGAGTTGCCTGTTCTTCTGTTCTATACGAGCATTCAAAGCGCGAGCTCATAAAACAATATTCTGTACTGATTAAGTGAGAGAGGAGTTGCCCTGTTCTTCTGTTCTATACAAGCAATCAAAGCGAGAGCTCATAAAACAATATTCTGTACTGATTAAGTGAGAGAGGAGTTGCCCTATTCTTCTGTTCTATACAAGCAATCAAAGCGCTAGCTCATAAAACAATATTCTGTACTGATTAAGTGAGAGAGGAGTTGCCCTGTTCTTCTGTTCTATACGAACAATCAAAGCGCTATTCATAAAACAATATTCTGTACTGATTAAGTGAGAAAGGAGTTGCCCTGTTCTTCTCTTCTATACGAGCAATCAAAGCGCGAGCTCATAAACAATATTCTGTACTGATTAAGTGAGAGAGGAGTTGCCCTGTTCTTCTGTTCTATACGAGCAATCAAAGAGAGAGCTCATAAAACAATATTATGTACTGACTAAGTGAGATTCTGTTCTATACGAGCAATCAAAGCGAGAGAGAGATTCTGTACTGATTAAGTGAGAGAGTTGCCTGTTCTTCTGTTCTATACGAGCAATCAAAGCGAGAGCTCATAAAACAATATTCTGTACTGATTAAGTGAGAGAGGAGTTGCCCTGTTCTTCTGTTCTATACAAGCAATCAAAGCGCGAACTCATAAAACAATATTCTGTACTGATTAAGTGAGAGAGGAGTCTCGCTGTTCTTCTGTTCTATACAAGCAATCAAAGCGAGAGCTCATAAAACAATATTCTGTACTGATTAAGTGAGAGAGAGGAGTTGCCCTGTTCTTCTGTTCTATACAAGCAATCAAAGCGCGAGCTCATAAACAATATTCTGTACTGATTAAGTGAGAGAGGAGTTGCCCTGTTCTTCTGTTCTATATGAACAATCAAAGCGCTATATAAAAGCATATTTTGTACTGAGAAAGGAGTTGCCCTGTTCTTCTGTTCTATACAAGCAATCAAAGCGCGAGCTCATAAACAATATTCTGTACTGATTAAGAGTGAGAGAGGAGTTGCCCTGTTCTTCTGTTCTATACAAGCAATCAAAGCGCGAACTCATAAACAATATTCTGTACTGATTAAGTGAGAGAGGAGTCACGCTGTTCTTCTGTTCTATACAAGCAATCAAAGGCGAGAGCTCATAAAACAATATTCTGTACTGATTAAGTGAGAGAGAGGAGTTGCCCTGTTCTTCTGTTCTATACAAACAATCAAAGCGCGAGCTCATAAAACAATATTCTGTACTGATTAAGTGAGAGAGGAGTTGCCCTGTTCTTCTGTTCTATACAAGCAATCAAAGGCGAGAGCTCATAAAACAATATGATTAAGTGAGAGAGGAGTCTCCCTGTTCTTCTGTTCTATACAAGCAATCAAAGCGCGAGCTCATAAAACAATATTCTGTACTGATTAAGTGAGAGAGAGAGTCGCCCTGTTCTTCTGTTCTATACGAGCATCAAAGCGAGAGCTCATAAAACAATATTCTGTACTGATTAAGTGAGAGGAGTCGCCCTGTTCTTCTCTTCTATACGAACAATCAAAGCGCGAGCTCATAAAACAATATTCTGTACTGATTAAGTGAGAGAGAGTCGCCCTGTTCTTCTGTTCTATACAAGCAATCAAAGCGCGAGCTCATAAAACAATATTCTGTACTGATTAAGTGAGAGAGGAGTCGCCCTGTTCTTCTGTTCTATACGAACAATCAAAGCGCGAGCTCATAAACAATATTCTGTACTGATTAAGTGAGAGAGGAGTTGCCCTGTTCTTCTGTTCTATACAAACAATCAAAGCGCTATATAAAAAAGCATATTTTGTACTGATTATGTGAGAAAGGAGTTGCCCTGTTCTTCTGTTCTATACAAGCAATCAAAGAGAGAGCTCATAAAACAATATGATTAAGTGAGAGAGGAGTCTCGCTGTTCTTCTGTTCTATACAAGCAATCAAAGCGAGAGCTCATAAAACAATATTCTGTACTGATTAAGTGAGAGAGGAGTCATGCTGTTCTTCTGTTCTATACAAGCAATCAAAGGCGAGAGCTCATAAAACAATATTCTGTACTGATTAAGTGAGAGAGGAGTTGCCCTGTTCTTCTGTTCTATACGAACAATCAAAGCGCTATTTAAAAGCATATTCTGTACTGATTAAGTGAGAGAGGAGTTGCCCTGTTCTTCTGTTCTATACAAGCAATCAAAGCGCGAGCTCATAAACAATATTCTGTACTGATTAATTGAGAGAGGAGTCTCGCTGTTCTTCTGTTCTATACAAGCAATCAAAGCGCGAGCTCATAAAACAATATTCTGTACTGATTAAGTGAGAGAGGAGTCGCCCTGTTCTTCTGTTCTATACAAGCAATCAAAGCGCGAGCTCATAAAACAATATTCTGTACTGATTAAGTGAGAGAGGAGTCGCCCTGTTCTTCTGTTCTATACGAGCAATCAAAGCGAGAGCTCATAAACAAAAAAGAATTGATTCTAATCAAAGATATTTGATTTTGAAAATGGACAAAGACATTTGCTTTACTGGTTTCAACCCCCATCTCTCTCCAGGAGGGCCATTTGGAATTCCTAAAGACAAAGAAATGCTGAAGGCCTGTAGGCCAAATGTGTGTCACACCTGTAACACCGTGGGGAAGTTTGGTCTGATTGGTCAGTTTGAATGGCTCATGTTAGGGTTTCAGTCACATGGTCAAGGAATAGATAAAAGAAGATTGTAACTGTTGCTCTGGCTTTTTATGAGAGAGGAGTCTTCTTTGGCTCTTCTTGCCTTTACTCTGTCTTCTGCTGTTCTCTCTCTCTCTCTCTCTCTCAGGTAACATTCATGCTGGGTATCAATAAGTTTTCATCATCTCAACACATTTATTTTGTAACTATTTTAAGTGTAACCATAACTAGATTTTGTCATTAAATTCTTTCAACTACAAATGATGTGCTAACTAGTTTTGATTTGGTATTGACTTTGAAGTGTTACCTATTGCAATACAATATAGTCACATTATAGCCACGCTCTCCACATTTTTAGCTATTGTAAGAGGAGTTGCCCTGTTTCTGTTCTATATAAGCAATCAGTGGGTGGTAAAGACAAGAAATGTACAGTTTTCTATCATCTTGCTGATAACGTTTCTTTAGTCATTCGCAACCCTGCAGTCAGAGAGCCGCTCATAGAGGATCCACCCTGTACAGATGGTGCCGAAACCCGGAATCCCTTGCAGTGAATCTTCTGAAATTCATCAGAATGAGGACATTTTTTCACAGTTGATCTTGTGAATGGATTAAAGCTGACCTTTTGACCAGCAAGGAATTGGTAAGTCTGTTTTCATTGTTTATGAATTGCATGAAACAGAAATTAGAAGGTTTTAAATAGCTTCAATAGTCCCATTACTGTACAATCCGAGAATATTCAGATTATCTCCTCGGGATGGAAGGGAAAATTTCTGATAACAGTGACTTATTGTTTGCTTTATGGAGTGAGTGAAAAGTTGAGCCTACCTTGTCCAAACTCAAGACAGAGTATATTGGAATTAAAAGTTCAGATGATGAAATGATTCGATGGTGGGACATAATTGGCAAACACCAAAAGAAATCAAAACATGGTAAAATAATTGAGGCTTTAAACTTCATAAGTTTTAAAAGGCTACATAATGTGATACCATTTCTATTATCAAGTCTAGATGAGAAATGTAAAGAAGTGCATTCTAAAAATGCAGAAGCAGAAAAGTCTGAGGCAAAGATTCAAGATCTTCAAGCACAGCTAGATAAATTACTAGCTGAGCAGTTAGCCCTGACTGAAAAGTGTAAAAATCACAAGGAGACCATTGCAGATCTCAAGGCTAAGCTAAATGCTAAAAAGTTCATGTCTCCCAAAACGCTTAACAGCGATGGGACTAAAAAGCATGTTCACTTCTTAGATGAGCTGACTTGCTCTAATGAATCTGAAACGTTTAGTTCAGAAAATGCATGTGTGTGAAGACTCAAGAAAGTGTGCCTATTTCAGTTCTTACGGTGATGCAGTACCGTAATAGCGCAGAGTCATGTACCAGTACGCATGGTGTACAAGCATTAGAGAGTCATGAAAATCCTCAAACTCCAGGAGAACATAGCATTCAATCCTATGGCAAAGAGAACAGGTTTTGCAGTTCTTGTAGGAAAATAGGCCACTCAGAGGAGAGATGCTGGTCACTGGGTGAAGGTCGACCTCCACCTTATTTTCAGAAAACTAGGAAATCACTTTCTAAGGTAAAGATCAGCGCTCATTTGCAGGTAAAACTCTTAGTGAGTTAACAAAGCAGTGTTCATGCAAGGCCTTCAGCTATTAACCTCACTGGCTAGTGGACTAGCAGTCTCATAGCAGTGAGTTTAATAGTTAAACATCTAAATTGCAATGATCCTGTTTGTATTTTCAAATTTGTAATTGTACTAAACACATTGTGCGCATTGAACACACATTATAGTTGTTTGTGTTAATATATACATAGACTAGTTAAGTTTATTCTTTAAAACACACATGATTGCTTTACTTTAAGTGTTGTATGAAACACTTAGGATAAAGGTTGTTGATGCTTTGCATTCTAGGCCATGTATCTTGTGAAAATTGAATAACTTTAATAATACTGGAATTGTTTAGCCATTTCCAGTTTCATGTGTTTCTATGTTGAATTTGTTTGTCTCCTGAGTGGAAACTCTGCTATTTTCCATATAGCTGCAGTAAAACCATGTACAGGAGCATAGAATTGCCATGTGGCTACAGTGTAATTTACAATTGCATTAACCATGAAAATGCTTTCATCACAGCAGGATTCAGTACCTTTGACCTTTGCACTTAATCATGCTCCCTAACAAAAACACTGGTTTGAGACAGACCACACTTCACTCACATTCTCATGCTGGCTTCCTGTTACAACAGGACCAAATTTGCATCACAATTGTAAAACCTCCTTACTGTTTGGGGCATGATTTACACATAGCCACAGCTAAATGCAGCCACATAGATTTGATCTTCACAGACAAAGTCAAATCTACATCTGTCTCACAAAATGTATTCTATTTTATTTAAGTCTTTACATCTAGACTGTATTATAACTGTGAATTTCTCCCAGTTAATGTTTTTGTTTTTCTTCAGATTTACTAAATCAGTTAGTTATTATGTGTCTCACAAAAATATCAAAATGTTACGTGAATTTATGCATTTCTCTGTTCTTACCTAAGTGCAAACATTTATTTTATCATTGTATTGTAACAATGCATTTGATTTTGAACTTATTTGATTTCTGAGTCTTTGTATTTTGTCCATTTGACTTGCAACAATGTTTTTGGACATCTATGTAATTGAATTTCTGTATTTGGTTACACTGAATATTTTGCTGATACTCTTCATGAAAAGGGGGATTTAAGCCAACAATGATTGTTGTTTTGTTATAAGGCAGTTTATTTTTAATGTTTCCAGAAACAATGTAAGAGCTTGTGAGATCTTCTTTTATTCTCAGCCTTGACCACTTTATTAAGTACATCGATTTAATGGCTTATTGCCAGAGACTATTTTAATCTGACCACATCAAACTTCTGACCAATGACAAATGCCAGGAGTGTATGCTTTTGTTCTTTGTTGTGCTATATGTTCTTTTAATCACAGGATCCCTGCTGCACAAGTTCACATCCTGTGTCCTCAGAAAGAGGAGACAAGTCGCGTTTGCTCTAACCTTCAGTGACTGTTCTCAAGGTGTGAAGGATTCAATGGACGTTTTTCTATATCAATGATTGGTGCAACACCATTTGATGGAGCCTTCTCATGCAGGACTGAGATGAGAACAAAGACTGAAGACTGACCAGCTGCTTTTGCAACAAGTGTGGACGAGAAGTCTGAAGATGACATCTACACACAACAGAAAGCATGTCTTTGTGGACTGTGCCACCTTTGTACTCAATGATTGTGGCCAATGGTGCCAAGAGAGGACTGAAAGAATTGAAAATTGAAAATAATCAAAGATATTTGATTTTGTAAAATGAACAAAGACATTTGTTTTACTGTTTTCAATACCATCTCTCTCCAGGAGGGCCATTTGGAATTCCTAAAGACAAAGAAATGCTGAAGGCCTGTAGGCCAAATGTGTGTCACACCTGTAACACCGTGGGGAAGTTTGGTCTGATTGGTCAGTTTGAATGGCTCATGTTAGGGTTTCAGTCACATGGTCAAGGAATAGATAAAAGAAGATTGTTCTTCTGTTGCTCTGGCTCTTTTATTCTCTGGCTCTCTCTTATTGGGTACTTCTTTTGGCTCTTCTTGCCTTTGCTCTCTTCTTCTTTCTCTCTCTCTCTCCTTCTCTCTCTCAAAGCTCAGGTAAACATTCATGCTGGGTACGATTAATGGTATAAGTTTTCATCATCTCATACATTTATTTTGTAACTATTTTAAGTGTAACCATAACTAGATTTTGTCATTCATTAAATTCTTTCAACTACAAATGATGTGCTAACTAGTTTTGATTTGTATTGACTTTGAAGTGTTACCTATTGCAATACAATATAGTCACATTATAGCCACGCTCTCCCACATTTTTAGCTATTGTAACTGCTCTTCTGTTTCCGTCGTTGGTATAAGCTGCAGTGGGTGGTAAACACAATTCTGTACAGTTTTCTATCATCTTGCTGATAACGTGTTCTCTAGTCATTCGCAACCCTGCAGTCAGAACCGCTGTAGAGGATCCACCCTTACAAAAACAATATTCTGTACTGATTAAGTGAGAGAGGAGTCTCCCTGTTCTTCTGTTCTATACTTCTGATACAATCAAAGCGAGCTCATAAAACAATATTTTGTACTGATTAAGTGAGAGAGGAGTTGCCCTGTTCTTCTGTTCTATACAAGCAATCAAAGCGCTAGCTCATAAAAACAATATTCTGTACTGATTAAGTGAGAGAGAGTTGCCCTGTTCTTCTGTTCTTCTGTTCTATACAAGCAATCAAAGCGAGCTCATAAAACAATATTCTGTACTGATTAAGTGAGAGAGGAGTTGCCCTGTTCTTCTGTTCTATATGAACAATCAAAGCGCTCATAAAAAGCATATTTTGTACTGATTAAGTGAGAGAGGAGTTGCCCTGTTCTTCTGTTCTATACAAGCAATCAAAGCGAGCTCATAAAACAATATTCTGTACTGATTAAGTGAGAGGAGTTGCCCTGTTCTTCTGTTCTATACTCTGTTCTAGCAATCAAAGCGAGCAATCAAAGCGAGCTCATAAAACAATATTCTGTACTGATTAAGTGAGAGAGGAGTCTCCCTGTTCTTCTGTTCTATACAAGCAATCAAAGCGAGAGCTCATAAAACAATATTCTGTACTGATTAAGTGAGAGAGGAGTTGCCTGTTCTTCTGTTCTATACGAGCAATCAAAGCGAGCTCATAAAACAATATTCTGTACTGATTAAGTGAGAGAGGAGTTGCCCTGTTCTTCTGTTCTATACAAGCAATCAAAGCGCGAGCTCATAAACAATATTCTGTACTGATTAAGTGAGAGAGGAGTCTGCCCTGTTCTTCTGTTCTATACAAGCAATCAAAGCGCGAGCTCATAAAACAATATTCTGTACTGATTAAGTGAGAGAGGAGTCTCGCTGTTCTTCTGTTCTATACAAGCAATCAAAGGCGAGAGCTCATAAAACAATATTCTGTACTGATTAAGTGAGAGAGGAGTTGCCCTGTTCTTCTGTTCTATACAAGCAATCAAAGCGCGAGCTCATAAAACAATATTTTGTACTGATTAAGTGAGAGAGGAGTCTCGCTGTTCTTCTGTTCTATACAAGCAATCAAAGAGAGAGCTCATAAAACAATATTCTGTACTGATTAAGTGAGAGAGGAGTCTCGCTGTTCTTCTGTTCTATACAAGCAATCAAAGCGAGAGCTCATAAAACAATATTCTGTACTGATTAAGTGAGAGAGGAGTTGCCCTGTTCTTCTGTTCTATACAAGCAATCAAAGGCGAGAGCTCATAAAACAATATTCTGTACTGATTAAGTGAGAGAGAGAGAGGTCATACAAATGTTCTTCTGCTGTTCTTCTGTTCTATACAAGCAATCAAAGCGAGAGCTCATAAACAATATTCTGTACTGATTAAGTGAGAGAGGAGTTGCGCTGTTCTTCTGTTCTATACAATAAACAATCAAAGCGAGAGCTCATAAAACAATATTCTGTACTGATTAAGTGAGAGAGGAGTTGCCCTGTTCTTCTGTTCTATACAAGCATTCAAAGCGCGAACTCATAAACAATATTCTGTACTGATTAAGTGAGAGAGGAGTCACGCTGTTCTTCTGTTCTATACAAGCAATCAAAGCGAGAGCTCATAAAACAATATTCTGTACTGATTAAGTGAGAGAGGAGTTGCCCTGTTCTTCTGTTCTATACGAACAATCAAAGCGAGCTCATAAAAGCAATATTCTGTACTGATTAAGTGAGAGAGGAGTTGCCCTGTTCTGTTCTTCTGTTCTATACAAGCAACAATCAAAGAGAGCTCATAAAAAAGCAATATTCTGTACTGATTAAGTGTGAGAGAGGAGTCTCGCTGTTCTTCTGTTCTATACAAGCAATCAAAGCGAGAGCTCATAAAACAATATTCTGTACTGATTAAGTGAGAGAGGAGTTGCCCTGTTCTTCTGTTCTATACAACAATCAAAGCGAGCTCATAAAACAATATTCTGTACTGATTAAGTGAGAGAGGTTGCCTGTTCTTCTGTTCTATACAAGCAATCAAAGCGAGAGCTCATAAACAATATTCTGTACTGATTAAGTGAGAGAGGAGTCTGCCTGTTCTTCTGTTCTATACAAGCAATCAAAGCGAGCTCATAAAACAATATTCTGTACTGATTAAGTGAGAGAGGAGTCTCCCTGTTCTTCTGTTCTATACAAGCAATCAAAGCGCGAGCTCATAAAACAATATTCTGTACTGATTAAGTGAGAGAGAGTTGCCCTGTTCTTCTGTTCTATACAAGCAATCAAAGCGCGAGAGCTCAAAAACAATATTCTGTACTGATTAAGTGAGAGAGAGTCACCTGTTCTTCTGTTCTATACAAGCAATCAAAGCGCGAGCTCATAAAACAATATTCTGTACTGATTAAGAGAGAGGAGTTGCCCTGTTCTTCTGTTCTATATGAACAATCAAAGCGCTATATAAAAATATATTTGTACTGATTAAGTGAGAGAGGAGTTGCCCTGTTCTTCTGTTCTATACAAGCAATCAAAGCGAGAGCTCATAAAAAAATATTCTGTACTGATTAAGTGAGAGAGGAGTTGCCTGTTCTTCTGTTCTATACAAGCAATCAAAGCGAGAGCTCATAAAACAATATTCTGTACTGATTAAGTGAGAGGAGTCGCCCTGTTCTTCTGTTCTATACGAGCAATCAAAGCGCGAGCTCATAAAACAATATTCTGTACTGATTAAGTGAGAGAGGAGTTGCCCTGTTCTTCTGTTCTATACAAGCAATCAAAGCGCTAGCTCATAAAACAATATTTTGTACTGATTAAGTGAGAGAGAGTTCATAAAAGCATATTCGCTGTTCTTCTGTTCTATACAAGCAATCAAAGCGAGCTCATAAAACAATATTCTGTACTGATTAAGTGAGAGAGGAGTCTCTCTTCTGTTCTTCTGTTCTATACAAGCAATCAAAGCGAGAGCTCATAAAACAATATTCTGTACTGATTAAGTGAGAGAGGAGTTGCCCTGTTCTTCTGTTCTATACAAGCAATCAAAGCGCTAGCTCATAAACAATATTCTGTACTGATTAAGTGAGAGAGAGAGTTGCCCTGTTCTTCTGTTCTATACAAACAATCAAAGCGCTATTTAAAAAACAATATTCTGTACTGATTAAGTGAGAGAGGAGTTGCCCTGTTCTTCTGTTCTATATGAACAATCAAAGCGCTATAATAAACAATATTCTGTACTGATTAAGTGAGAGGAGTTGCCCTGTTCTTCTGTTCTATACGAGCAATCAAAGCGCGAGCTCATAAACAATATTCTGTACTGATTAAGTGAGAGAGGAGTCTTGTGTTCTTTCTGTTGTTCTATACAAGCAATCAAAGCGAGAGCTCATAAAACAATATTCTGTACTGATTAAGTGAGAGAGGAGTCTCCCTGTTCTTCTGTTCTATACAAGCAATCAAAGCGAGAGCTCATAAAACAATATTCTGTACTGATTAAGTGAGAGAGGAGTTGCCCTGTTCTTCTGTTCTATACAAGCAATCAAAGCGCTTCTCATAAAAGCATATTTTGTACTGATTAAGTGAGAGAGGTCTCGCTGTTCTTCTGTTCTTCTGTTCTATACAAAAACAAATCAAAGCGAGAGAGCTCATAAAACAATATTCTGTACTGATTAAGTGAGAGAGGAGTCTCGCTGTTCTTCTGTTCTATACGAGCAATCAAAGAGAGAGCTCATAAACAATATTCTGTACTGATTAAGTGAGAGAGGAGTTGCCCTGTTCTTCTGTTCTATACAAGCAATCAAAGCGATGAGAGCTCATAAAACAATATTCTGTACTGATTAAGTGAGAGAGGAGTCTCGCTGTTCTCTGTTCTATACAAGAACAATCAAAGCGAGAGCTCATAAAACAATATTCTGTACTGATTAAGTGAGAGAGGAGTCTCCTGTTCTTCTGTTCTATACAAGCAATCAAAGCGAGCTCATAAACAATATTCTGTACTGATTAAGTGAGAGAGGAGTCTGCCCTGTTCTTCTGTTCTATACAAGCAATCAAAGCGAGAGCTCATAAAACAATATTCTGTACTGATTAAGTGAGAGAGGAGTTGCCCTGTTCTTCTGTTCTATACAAGCAATCAAAGCGAGAGCTCATAAAACAATATTCTGTACTGATTAAGTGAGAGAGGAGTTGCCCTGTTCTTCTGTTCTATACAAGCAATCAAAGCGCGAGCTCATAAACAATATTCTGTACTGATTAAGTGAGAGAGGAGTCACGCTGTTCTTCTGTTCTATACAAGCAATCAAAGGCGAGAGCTCATAAACAATATTCTGTACTGATTAAGTGAGAGAGGAGTCTCGCTGTTCTTCTGTTCTATACGAACAATCAAAGCGAGAGCTCATAAAACAATATTCTGTACTGATTAAGTGAGAGAGGAGTTGCCCTGTTCTTCTGTTCTATACAAGCATTCAAAGCGCGAACTCATAAAACAATATTCTGTACTGATTAAGTGAGAGAGAGAGTCACCCTGTTCTTCTGTTCTATACAAGCATCAAAGCGAGAGCTCATAAAACAATATTCTGTACTGATTAAGTGAGAGAGGAGTTGCCCTGTTCTTCTGTTCTATACGAACAATCAAAGCGCGAGCTCATAAACAATATTCTGTACTGATTAAGTGAGAGAGGAGTTGCCCTGTTCTTCTGTTCTATACAAGCAATCAAAGCTGTATCAAAGAGAGAGAGAGTCTGAGAAGGAGTGTTCTCATAAACAATAATCTGTACTGAAACAATATTCTGTACTGATTAGAGAGAGGAGTCTCCCTGTGTTCTTCTGTTCTATACAAGCAATCAAAGCGAGAGCTCATAAAACAATATTCTGTACTGATTAAGTGAGAGAGGAGGAG
Source organism: Paracanthobrama guichenoti (assembly GCA_018749465.1). Lineage (NCBI taxonomy): Eukaryota > Metazoa > Chordata > Actinopteri > Cypriniformes > Gobionidae > Paracanthobrama > Paracanthobrama guichenoti. Next base: position 28,628,287 of record CM031945.1, read on the forward strand.
TCTCCCTGTTCTTCTGTTCTATACAAGCAATCAAAGCGAGCTCATAAAACAATATTCTGTACTGATTAAGTGAGAGAGAGAGTCTCCCTGTTCTTCTGTTCTATACAAGCAATCAAAGCGCGAGCTCATAAAACAATATTCTGTACTGATTAAGTGAGAGAGGAGTCTCCTGTTCTTCTGTTCTATACAAGCAATCAAAGCGCGAGCTCATAAAACAATATTCTGTACTGATTAAGTGAGAGAGGAGTCGCCCTGTTCTTCTGTTCTATACAAGCAATCAAAGCGAGAGCTCATAAACAATATTCTGTACTGATTAAGTGAGAGAGGAGTTGCCCTGTTCTTCTGTTCTATACAAGCAATCAAAGCGCTAGCTCATAAAACATATTCTGTACTGATCTAATTGATTAAGTGAGAGAGGAGTTGCCCTGTTCTTCTGTTCTATACTGAACAATCAAAGCGCTAGCTCATAAAACAATATTCTGTACTGATTAAGTGAGAGAGGAGTTGCCCTGTTCTTCTGTTCTATACAAGCAATCAAAGCGCGAGCTCATAAACAATATTCTGTACTGATTAAGTGAGAGAGGAGTCACGCTGTTCTTCTGTTCTATACAAGCAATCAAAGCGAGAGCTCATAAAACAATATTCTGTACTGATTAAGTGAGAGAGAGAGTTGCCCTGTTCTTCTGTTCTATATGAGCAATCAAAGCGCTAGCTCATAAAACAATATTCTGTACTGATTAAGTGAGAGAGAGAGAGTTGCCCTGTTCTTCTGTTCTATACAAGCAATCAAAGCGCTAGCTCATAAAACAATATTCTGTACTGATTAAGTGAGAGAGGAGTTGCCCTGTTCTTCTGTTCTATACAAGCAATCAAAGCGAGAGCTCATAAAACAATATTTTGTACTGATTAAGATTAAGTGAGAGAGGAGTTGCCTGTTCTTCTGTTCTATACAGAATCAATCAGCGCAAGCTCATAAAACAATATTCTGTACTGATTAAGTGAGAGAGGAGTTGCCCTGTTCTTCTGTTCTATACAAGCAATCAAAGCGCGAGCTCATAAAACAATATTCTGTACTGATTAAGTGAGAGAGAGTCGCCTGTGTTCTTCTGTTCTATACAAGCAATCAAAGCGAGAGCTCATAAAACAATATTCTGTACTGATTAAGTGAGAGAGAGAGTTGCCCTGTTCTTCTGTTCTATACAAGCAATCAAAGTCGAGCTCATAAACAATATTTTGTACTGATTAAGTGAGAGAGGAGTCTGCGCTGTTCTTCTGTTCTATACAAGCAATCAAAGAGAGAGCTCATAAACAATATTCTGTACTGATTAAGTGAGAGAGAGAGTTGCCCTGTTCTTCTGTTCTATACAAGCAATCAAAGCGAGAGCTCATAAACAATATTCTGTACTGATTAAGTGAGAGAGGAGTTGCTGTTCTTCTGTTCTTCTGTTCTATACATAGCAATCAAAGCGAGAGCTCATAAAACAATATTATTCTGTACTGATTAAGTGAGAGGAGTTGCCCTGTTCTTCTGTTCTATACAAACAATCAAAGCGCTAGCTCATAAAACAATATTCTGTACTGATTAAGTGAGAGAGGAGTTGCCCTGTTCTTCTGTTCTATACAAGCAATCAAAGCGCGAGCTCATAAAACAATATTCTGTACTGATTAAGTGAGAGAGGAGTCTCCTGTTGTTCTGTTCTATACAAGCAATCAAAGCGAGAGCTCATAAAACAATATTCTGTACTGATTAAGTGAGAGAGAGAGTTGCCCTGTTCTTCTGTTCTATACAAACAATCAAAGCGAGCTCATAAAAGCAATATTTTGTACTGATTAAGTGAGAGAGGAGTTGCCCTGTTCTTCTGTTCTATACGAACAATCAAAGCGCTAGCTCATAAAACATATTTTCTGTACTGATTAAGTGAGAGGAGTTGCCCTGTTCTTCTGTTCTATACAAGCAATCAAAGCGCGAGCTCATAAACAATATTCTGTACTGATTAAGTGAGAGAGGAGTTGCCCTGTTCTTTCTGTTTCTGTTCTATACAAGCAATCAAAGCGAGAGCTCATAAAAATATTCTGTAATATTCTGTACTGATTAAGTGAGAGAGAGAGTCCCTGTTCTTCTGTTCTATACAAGCAATCAAAGCGAGAGCTCATAAAACAATATTCTGTACTGATTAAGTGAGAGAGGAGTTGCCCTGTTCTTCTGTTCTATACAAGCAATCAAAGCGAGCTCATAAAATATTCTGTATTTTGTACTGATTAAGTGAGAGAGGAGTTGCCTGTTCTTCTGTTCTATACAAGCAATCAAAGCGAGCTCATAAACAATATTCTGTACTGATTAAGTGAGAGAGGAGTTGCCTGTTCTTCTGTTCTATACAAGCAATCAAAGCGCGAGCTCATAAAAAATATTCTGTACTGATTAAGTGAGAGAGGAGTCTCGCTGTTCTTCTGTTCTATACAAGCAATCAAAGCGAGAGCTCATAAAACAATATTCTGTACTGATTAAGTGAGAGAGGAGTTGCCCTGTTCTTCTGTTCTATACAAGCAATCAAAGCGCGAGCTCATAAAACAATATTCTGTACTGATTAAGTGAGAGAGGAGTCTCGCTGTTCTTCTGTTCTATACAAGCAATCAAAGCGCGAGCTCATAAAACATATTCTGTACTGATTAAGTGAGAGAGGAGTCTGCCCTGTTCTTCTGTTCTATACGAAGCAATCAAAGCGAGAGCTCATAAAACAATATTCTGTACTGATTAAGTGAGAGAGGAGTCACCCTGTTCTTCTGTTCTATACAAGCAATCAAAGCGAGAGCTCATAAAACAATATTCTGTACTGATTAAGTGAGAGAGGTCTTGCTGTTCTTCTGTTCTATACAAGAATCAATCAAAGCGCTATATATAAAACAATTTTCTGTACTGATTAAGTGAGAGAGAGTCTTGCCCTGTTCTTCTGTTCTATACAAGCAATCAAAGCGAGAGCTCATAAACAATATTCTGTACTGATTAAGTGAGAGAGGAGTCTGCGCTGTTCTTCTGTTCTACGCAATCAAAGCGAGAGCTCAAGCAATCAAAGCGAGAGCTCATAAAACAATATTCTGTACTGATTAAGTGAGAGAGGAGTCTGCCCTGTTCTTCTGTTCTATACAAGCAATCAAAGCGAGCTCATAAAACAATATTCTGTACTGATTAAGTGAGAGAGGAGTTGCCCTGTTCTTCTGTTCTATACAAGCAATCAAAGCGCTAGCTCATAAAACAATATTCTGTACTGATTAAGTGAGAGAGGAGTCGCCCTGTTCTTCTGTTCTATACAAGCAATCAAAGCGCGAGCTCATAAAACAATATTCTGTACTGATTAAGTGAGAGAGGAGTCTCCTGTTCTTCTGTTCTATACAAGCAATCAAAGCGAGAGCTCATAAAACAATATTCTGTACTGATTAAGTGAGAGAGGAGTCTCCCTGTTCTTCTGTTCTATACAAGCAATCAAAGCTCGAGCTCATAAAACAATATTCTGTACTGATTAAGTGAGAGAGGAGTCTCCCTGTTCTTCTGTTCTATACAAGCAACAGCAATCAAAGCGAGAGCTCATAAAACAATATTCTGTACTGATTAAGTGAGAGAGGAGTTGCCCTGTTCTTCTGTTCTATACAAGCAATCAAAGCGCTAGCTCATAAAACAATATTCTGTACTGATTAAGTGAGAGAGGTTGTTGCCCTGTTCTTCTGTTCTATACAAGCAATCAAAGCGAGCTCATAAAACAATATTCTGTACTGATTAAGTGAGAGAGGAGTTGCCCTGTTCTTCTGTTCTATACAAGCAATCAAAGCGCGAGCTCATAAAACAATATTCTGTACTGATTAAGTGAGAGAGGAGTTCTCGCTGTTCTTCTGTTCTATACATACAAGCAATCAAAGCGAGAGCTCATAAAACAATATTCTGTACTGATTAAGTGAGAGAGGAGTTGCCCTGTTCTTCTGTTCTATACAAACAATCAAAGCGCTAGCTCATAAAACAATATTCTGTACTGATTAAGTGAGAGAGGAGTTGCCCTGTTCTTCTGTTCTATACAAGCAATCAAAGCGCTAGCTCATAAAACAATATTCTGTACTGATTAAGTGAGAGAGGAGTTGCCCTGTTCTTCTGTTCTATACGAGCAATCAAAGCGCTAGCTCATAAACAATATTCTGTACTGATTAAGTGAGAGAGGAGTCTGCTGTTCTTCTGTTCTATACGAGCAATCAAAGCGAGAGCTCATAAAACAATATTCTGTACTGATTAAGTGAGAGAGGAGTTGCCCTGTTCTTCTGTTCTTCTGTTCTATACAAGCAATCATACGAGCAATCAAATAGAGAGCTCATAAAACAATATTATGTACTGATTAAGTGAGAGAGGAGTCGCCCTGTTCTTCTGTTCTATACAAGCATCAAAGCGAGAGCTCATAAAACAATATTCTGTACTGATTAAGTGAGAGAGGAGTTGCCCTGTTCTTCTGTTCTATACCAGCAATCAAAGCGCTTCTCATAAAAGCAATTTTGTGTACTGATTAAGTGAGAGAGGAGTTGCTCCTGTTCTTCTGTTCTATACAAGCAACAATCAAAGCGAGAGCTCATAAACAATATTCTGTACTGATTAAGTGAGAGAGGAGTCTCGCTGTTCTTCTGTTCTATACGAACAATCAAAGAGAGAGCTCATAAAACAATATTCTGTACTGATTAAGTGAGAGAGGAGTTGCCCTGTTCTTCTGTTCTATACAAGCAATCAAAGCGCTAGCTCATAAACAATATTCTGTACTGATTAAGTGAGAGAGGAGTCCCTGTTCTTCTTCTTCTGTTCTATACAAGCAATCAAAGCGAGAGCTCATAAAACAATATTCTGTACTGATTAAGTGAGAGAGGTTTGCCCTGTTCTTCTGTTCTATACAAACAATCAAAGCGAGAGCTCATAAAAGCATATTCTGTACTGATTAAGTGAGAGAGGAGTTGCCCTGTTCTTCTGTTCTATACAAGCAATCAAAGCGCGAGCTCATAAACAATATTCTGTACTGATTAAGTGAGAGAGGAGTCTCGCTGTTCTTCTGTTCTATACGAGCAATCAAAGAGAGAGCTCATAAAACAATATTCTGTACTGATTAAGTGAGAGAGGAGTCAAAGCCCTGTTCTTCTGTTCTATACAAGCATTCAAAGCGCGAACTCATAAACAATATTCTGTACTGATTAAGTGAGAGAGAGAGTCACGCTGTTCTTCTGTTCTATACAAGCAATCAAAGGCGAGAGCTCATAAACAATATTCTGTACTGATTAAGTGAGAGAGGAGTTGCCCTGTTCTTCTGTTCTATACAAGCAATCAAAGCGCGAGCTCATAAAACAATATTCTGTACTGATTAAGTGAGAGAGGAGTTGCCCTGTTCTTCTGTTCTATACAAGCAATCAAAGCGCGAGCTCATAAAACAATATTCTGTACTGATTAAGTGAGAGAGGAGTTGCCCTGTTCTTCTGTTCTATACGAGCAATCAAAGCGCGAGCTCATAAACAATATTCTGTACTGATTAAGTGAGAGAGGAGTTGCCCTGTTCTTCTGTTCTATACGAGCAATCAAAGCGAGAGCTCATAAACAATATTCTGTACTGATTAAGTGAGAGAGGAGTCTCCCTGTTCTTCTGTTCTATACAAGCAATCAAAGCGAGAGCTCATAAAACAATATTCTGTACTGATTAAGTGAGAGGAGTCGCCCTGTTCTTCTGTTCTATACAAGCAATCAAAGCGAGAGCTCATAAAACAATATTCTGTACTGATTAAGTGAGAGAGGAGTCTCCCTGTTCTTCTGTTCTATACAAGCAATCAAAGCGCGAGAGCTCATAAACAATATTCTGTACTGATTAAGTGAGAGAGGAGTTGCTGTTCTTCTGTTCTATACAAGCAATCAAAGCGAGAGCTCATAAAACAATATTCTGTACTGATTAAGTGAGAGAGAGTTGCCCTGTTCTTCTGTTCTATACTGAACAATCAAAGCGCTAGCTCATAAAAGCAATATTTTGTACTGATTAAGTGAGAGAGAGAGAGTTGCCCTGTTCTTCTGTTCTATACAAGAACAATCAAAGCGCGAGCTCATAAAACAATATTCTGTACTGATTAAGTGAGAGAGGAGTTGCCCTGTTCTTCTGTTCTATACAAGCAATCAAAGCGCTAGCTCATAAAACAATATTCTGTACTGATTAAGTGAGAGAGGAGTCCGCTGTTCTTCTGTTCTATACAAGCAATCAAAGCGCGAGCTCATAAAAACAATATTCTGTACTGATTAAGTGAGAGAGGAGTTGCCCTGTTCTTCTGTTCTATATGAACAATCAAAGCGCTAGCTCATAAAACAATATTCTGTACTGATTAAGAGAGAGGAGTTGCCCTGTTCTTCTGTTCTATACAAGCAATCAAAGCGCGAGCTCATAAAAGCAATATTCTGTACTGATTAAGTGAGAGAGGAGTCTGCCCTGTTCTTCTGTTCTATACAAGCAATCAAAGCGCGAGCTCATAAAACAATATTCTGTACTGATTAAGTGAGAGAGGAGTCTCCCTGTTCTTCTGTTCTATACAAGCAATCAAAGCGAGAGCTCATAAACAATATTCTGTACTGATTAAGTGAGAGAGGAGTTGCCCTGTTCTTCTGTTCTATACAAGCAATCAAAGCGAGCTCATAAAACAATATTTTGTACTGATTAAGTGAGAGAGGAGTCTGCCTGTTGTTCTTCTGTTCTATACAAGCAATCAAAGCGAGAGCTCATAAACAATATTCTGTACTGATTAAGTGAGAGAGGAGTTGCCCTGTTCTTCTGTTCTATACAAGCAATCAAAGCGAGAGCTCATAAAACAATATTCTGTACTGATTAAGTGAGAGAGGAGTCTCGCTGTTCTTCTGTTCTATACAAGCAATCAAAGCGAGAGCTCATAAAACAATATTCTGTACTGATTAAGTGAGAGAGGAGTCTCCCTGTTCTTCTGTTCTATACAATATTCAATCAAAGAGAGAGCTCATAAAACAATATTCTGTACTGATTAAGTGAGAGAGAGTCGCCCTGTTCTTCTGTTCTATACAAGCAATCAAAGCGCGAGCTCATAAACAATATTCTGTACTGATTAAGTGAGAGAGGAGTCACGCTGTTCTTCTGTTCTATACAAGCAATCAAAGCCGAGAGCTCATAAAACAATATTCTGTACTGATTAAGTGAGAGAGGAGTCACGCTGTTCTTCTGTTCTATACAAGCAATCAAAGCGAGAGCTCATAAAACAATATTCTGTACTGATTAAGTGAGAGAGGAGTTGCCCTGTTCTTCTGTTCTATATGAACAATCAAAGCGCTATATAAAAGCATATTTTGTACTGAGAAAGGAGTTGCCCTGTTCTTCTGTTCTATACAAGCAATCAAAGCGCTATATAAAAGCATATTTTGTACTGAGAAAGGAGTTGCCCTGTTCTTCTGTTCTATACAAGCAATCAAAGCGAGAGCTCATAAAACATATTCTGTACTGATTAAGTGAGAGAGGAGTTGCCCTGTTCTTCTGTTCTATACAAATCAATCAAAGCGATTAAGAGAGAGGAGTTGCTCATAAAATCAAAGCGAGAGCTCATAAAACAAAATATTCTGTATTCTGTACTGTACTGATTAGTGAGAGAGGAGTCGCCCTGTTCTTCTGTTCTATACGAGCAATCAAAGCGCGAGCTCATAAAACAATATTCTGTACTGATTAAGTGAGAGAGGAGTCGCCCTGTTCTTCTGTTCTATACGAGCAATCAAAGCGCGAGCTCATAAAACAATATTCTGTACTGATTAAGTGAGAGAGGAGTTGCCCTGTTCTTCTGTTCTATACCAGCAATCAAAGCGCTTCTCATAAAAAGCATATTTTGTACTGATTAAGTGAGAGAGGAGTCTCGCTGTTCTTCTGTTCTATACGAACAATCAAAGAGAGAGCTCATAAAACAATATTCTGTACTGATTAAGTGAGAGAGGAGTCTCGCTGTTCTTCTGTTCTATACAAGCAATCAAAGCGAGAGCTCATAAACAATATTCTGTACTGATTAAGTGAGAGAGGAGTTGCCCTGTTCTTCTGTTCTATAGAGCAATCAAAGCGAGAGCTCATAAAACAATATTCTGTACTGATTAAGTGAGAGAGGAGTTGCCTTCTGTTCTTCTGTTCTATATGAACAATCAAAGCGCTATTTAAAAGCATATTTTTCTGTACTGATTAAGTGAGAGAGGAGTTGCCCTGTTCTTCTGTTCTATACAAGCAATCAAAGCGCGAGCTCATAAACAATATTCTGTACTGATTAATTGAGAGAGGAGTCTCGCTGTTCTTCTGTTCTATACGAGCAATCAAAGCGAGAGCTCATAAAACAATATTCTGTACTGATTAAGTGAGAGAGGAGTTGCCCTGTTCTTCTGTTCTATACAAGCATTCAAAGCGAACTCATAAAACAATATTCTGTACTGATTAAGTGAGAGAGGAGTCACGCTGTTCTTCTGTTCTATACAAGCAATCAAAGGCGAGAGCTCATAAACAATATTCTGTACTGATTAAGTGAGAGAGGAGTCTCGCTGTTCTTCTGTTCTATACGAACAATCAAAGAGAGAGCTCATAAAACAATATTCTGTACTGATTAAGTGAGAGAGGAGTTGCCCTGTTCTTCTGTTCTATACAAGCATTCAAAGCGCGAACTCATAAACAATATTCTGTACTGATTAAGTGAGAGAGGAGTCGCCCTGTTCTTCTGTTCTATACGAGCAATCAAAGCGAGAGCTCATAAACAATATTCTGTACTGATTAAGTGAGAGAGGAGTTGCCCTGTTCTTCTGTTCTATACCAGCAATCGAATGTCGTTCTCATAAAAGCACATTTTGTTCTTATTAAGTGAGAGAGGAGTCTCGCTGTTCTTCTGTTCTATACGAGCAATCAAAGAGAGAGCTCATAAAACAATATTCTGTACTGATTAAGTGAGAGAGGAGTTGCCCTGTTCTTCTGTTCTATACAAGCAATCAAAGCGCGAGCTCATAAACAATATTCTGTACTGATTAAGTGAGAGAGGAGTTGCCCTGTTCTTCTGAGCAATCAAAGCAATCAAAGCTCATATAAACAATATTCTGTACTGATTAAGTGAGAGAGGAGTTGCCCTGTTCTTCTGTTCTATATGAACAATCAAAGCGCTATATAAAAGCATATTTTGTACTGAGAAAGGAGTTGCCCTGTTCTTCTGTTCTATACAAGCAATCAAAGCGCGAGCTCATAAAACAATATTCTGTACTGATTAAGTGAGAGAGGAGTTGCCCTGTTCTTCTGTTCTATACAAGCAATCAAAGCGCGAGCTCATAAAACAATATTCTGTACTAAGTGAGAGAGGAGTTGCCCTATTCTTCTGTTCTATATGAACAATCAAAGCGCTATTTAAAAGCATATTTTGTACTGATTGTGTGAGAAAGGAGTTGCACTTCTGTTCTTCTGTTCTATTTTGTACTGAATGTGAGAAAGGAGTTACAATCAATCAAAGCGCTATATAAAAGCATATTTTGTCATAGCGCGAGCTCATATTAAGGTCCAGCTGTTGGCCCACTGATTATGTCTTAATTGCAAATATTCGTTCCTCCATGGGACCCGGAGTCGCTCAGAGGATAATGCTCGCGATTATAATTACATTACCTCACGGACGCAAATTAGTCAGTTCTGAGATTACAGAGGATTACAGAGTGAACTATTTTACCTTTAAGTGAGTTGCACATGCTCACTCATAACAGAAAGTGTAATTTTAGCAATAGTCACGAGAGCTGTAACTTGTTAATACCAGTGACAGCCAGAAATCAGATTGCCCCTCATGCTTAGCGCCATGCTCCGGTCATGGGGTCCTCGGTATGAATCTGCCCTGACAGAAAGATTTACGGAAACTCCTACAAACTCCTCATGCGACACTACTTAAATAAAGGAATTTAGACTTATACAAGATAAATCAAGATTAATGTTTATTATAGCCAGGTAAACATATCAAATAAAAGAATTTAGAAAGAATCCATAATACACAACTGATCAGCATACAATATAAAACATCATTCTAAAAACATAAAAATAGTTTCCAAGAGTCATTGTTACCTGGCAATAGAGACACACTTCAACAGCGTGGGAAGTTCTGATTACAGATGCTTCCATGAGTGGTCTCCCCATTCCCTTAAATACTCAACCAGAACAAAAGAACAATAAACATTTAGCACCCAAATATTTATGCAGCTTTTGGTTGAAACTTTTTCTCGTGACCAAATGGTCACACCTATCTTTGGGGGATGACAGCAAATGTTTATCAAAAGATCTTTCTGAGCATCTCCCACACCAGGGAACAAGCTCTGTTGTCTTTATTATGACCTGTTCCTCTGATGTGGGAATGAAACCTGTTTACCAGAAACACCAAAAGTCAAAGAAACACCTTGTGGCAGTATCTGTGAGATTTGCATGATTGTGTGGTCTCCGAGGCAGGAAGAGTGAGAGGGTCAGAACTCGGCAGGGGAGGAGATAAGATTGAGTCTTGTTTTTCTTATTCAGATGAGTGAAGTTTTATTGTCTTAGTGCAGCTTAGATCTCTTGAGTTTGCTCTCAGGTGAAATCCATTCTTACAGTTCCGCCCTTGGTCCCTTGGAGCAGATTCAGAGCAGTCTCCGAGGGGCCATCTTCAGGGATTTCTTGAAGTTTGCTTTACAACTGCACTTTCCGTAGAGCTGGTACCTGTAATGGGCTGAGTGCGATGGCCATGTTGGTTGATGTGCGCATCGTTTGAAGAAGACATCTAAAGTAACAGCACTGGCAGAGTGTGAAGAAGAAGATGAGCACGTTGGCGATGGCACATCCACGGAACATCCAGTCCCACCATGTGTAAGCATAACGTGCTGAGCGGGTAGAGGAACTGGACAGGATCTCTGCAGTCTTTTTCACCAGATTTGCTTCCACTTGTGCTTGGTTGAGATGGTATTCCGTCTGCAAGATAATTTCTTGTACTAAGTCCATTGTTTTTACCAAGTCCTGTGTGCTTTGTTCATAGAAAGTGTCCTCCCACCAGGGAGAAATGTCTGAGTCCATGGGTACCCTTCCCAGGATGTTTATCTGACCCATCGTAAAGTCCTCTTTCACTTCTAAACAGAAGGTGTGGTTTGCAGAGCAGGTCAGACCTCCGTAGGTGAAGGAATTCATCTCGCTGACGACGCACCACTGTGTGTGAGACACTTGAACAGCATCAGAATGACCATGCAATGACTGGACGTTAACCAGCTTAGAGTCATTAGAAGAAAAAGGTTGTAACGTGTTGCAAGTGCAAATAATATAACTTGATGTTTCATGACAACAGGTGCGTGTGGTAAACAAGGTTTCAGTGCCCTTCAAAGTCATATACCCCGTAAGATGGTCCCATTTAATGATCTGATCCTTTACTACAACACCAATAGAGCGTATGGCGGTGGAATCTAGGTAAACCTGATCTGGGTGGATTAAAGGAAAGTGGCAAAGAACCCAATACAGCCAGTACATTCATTTCCAGTATACATCATTAACGTTGATAATAATTCAGAGTAATTAATATTCTTCATTTTCTCTGATGCAAGCCATCTATGCAGGTCTAAAATTTCAATAAGATCAATTAAAACATGCCTAGGTGTTTTATGGAGACGAAGATCTAAAATCTCCTGTCTTGCTGCAGCAAACAAATCTTGTGCATACAACCTACAGGCTAAGTCATGCTCGATGGTGCGGGTCTGATTGAAAATTGTCTGGCTGGTCGCCAGAAGCGCCTGCGCGCCGGATCTGACCGCTTTGATAATATTCTCGTTACTATTAGTGATGTGTTGGAAACCAGTGGCCACCTGATTTGCCAACCATGTTGAAAATTGAGATTGACCTGTTATTTTGTAGGTGTTGGATATAGAATTGACTGAACCAAAAAGACCTGCTATATTTCCAAGCAGGTTTCGTTTAGTACGAGCAGGTGGAATTTGGACTGCAAGTCTATTTTTGTAATCAGAAACTAAATCATCGACGCGTGACTGTAGCCATGTGTATGTTTTGTCATTAATGTTACAGTGTTTTACATAAGCAGACAAAATATTAGAGATGTTATATGTCACATGTGTTATCACAAGGTTGACATCATGAAGCAATGTCTTATTTACATTTCCTTTGATCAGACCACCTGGAGGGGTGGGATGTAATTTTGGACACTGTGTGGGTTTCTCGTATCCACAGGTAGTCAAATTAAAGCAATGGTGTAAAGTCCATGAGCAATTGTGAGGGCTAGTAAAATTGTCCATATTTGCTTCACATTTTCCCACACAGTATGTTCCTTCTTTCCGACTAGTCCAAACAAATGTTTTTACATTGTTATTAGATGCCCTCTTTGTTAGATCAAAAGAAGCTCAGTAAACTTTAAATGTGTATGGTTATGTGTTGTTGTGTGTGTGCACCTATATGTGGTAGATTCAAGATCTTTAATGAAGTAACATTTTTTTGGATCTGTGCCATAATTGTTCTTCTCATAAAATGTGTACATCCTACCAATTTCTGAATCTGGGTACATTTTAAGTTGGTCCCAGGCCGTAAGATTATGGTGAATTTGTGGTGCATGTGTGTATCCGGTAAGGTTTTGGTATGGGAGATGGGTAGAACCTGTATTACAGCAGATTTTTGTGGTGCAATTTGGTTCCGGTGCTAATCCGGGGCCATGTGACTATTTCTTTGTATGTAATTGGAGTGTAAGATGTGAATGGTCCCTTGGTATATTTCCATACCCATCTCTCGCATCCTAGGGTGTGTGTGAGTGTGATGCGTTGTCCCAATTCGATGCAGGTTGGTCCGGATACCACCCTGGCATCCGGCCTCCATGGAATTGCAGTGATCCTCCTGAGAAGAAAGAAGATCATATTTAACTCACTGAACCTTTGAATGGTTTACACTGGGACATGTGGTACCATTTCAATTTTCCTCTGATTTTCACGGCCACACAACTGTTACAAACAGCGTTAATTTCATAGGGCCCGTGCCATCTAGGGGAAAATGCATTTTGTTTCACAAAGACGCGCGTACCATAACCACATCTCCTTCTGAAAATTTTGTTTCAGAGATTGGGTTAAATTAGCATCATTTGACAGGTCTGACTGTTGTTGTTTCAGTACAGCCTGTGTGTGCAACACCTTCAATCTTTCTTGCAGTTTCACCAACACAGTTTGCTGAGTTGCAAGCATGAGAGGCCCCAGGTCTGCTGGGGAAATTTCTGGATCAATGGGCAACTTCATCACCCTTCCAGTCATAAGCTCATATGGGCTAATGCCTGTAGCTTTTGATGGGGTTGCTCGCAACACAGTCAGAACTGTGGGTAAGGCATCAATCCACCTGTTTTGGTGTTGTGCTATCTGTTTTGCAATATTTTCTTTTATGGTGCGGTTAGATCGTTCAACATTCCCTGAACTTTGTGGCCTATATGGAATATGGAATCTTTGCTTGATGTTTAACATTTTGCACATGTTTTCATCACTTGTCCAGTAAAATGAGTCCCCTGATCGGATTCAATTTGAATTGGTGCCCCCAAAGAGGATGATTTGGTTCGCCATCACACGCCACAGTATTTGCCGTGTTATTCCGAGTGGGAATTGCTTCAACCCATTTTGAGAATTTATCAATTATCACAAGGCAATATCGATACCCCCCTTTGGCACTGGATAGTGGACCAATGAAATCCATTTGTAAGGACTCCCAGGGTCCTTTCGGTGGTTCTGGCCTCACGTGGGTTTGTTCGGCCGTGTTTTCCTTGGTTGATGGTAGCACACACCACGCAGGTGTTGCACCATCTTTCAATGTCAGCTGTCATTCCCTGCCACCAAAACTGATTTTTATCAACTGCGTGGTTCTTGTCGCCGATACATGCGCATACTCATGGTATAATTTGATTATTGGTTTTGAAGAGCTTCTGGAACGACAAATTTTCCATCTCAATTACTATGCCTTCAATTACATTCACCATCTGATCCTGCTTCAGGCGCGGTACAAGCTCTCCATTAGAGACCCACAGATCTTGTTGATACTGTTTGAGGTCAATGGGGGTGACTTGGACAGCACTTGCCACAGAAGCAGAGGGTGTCTCTTTTTCCCACTGGTCGCCGCGTTTACTGCGGCCAGCTTAATAATTGGTCAACAACGTTATTGTTTCCCTCATGCACATCAGGGTTTTTGTTGATGTGTGCGCGCTTTCACAACAGACATGGGGTTTCTCGCGCTTGTATTGCTTGCCATATTGGCGTTATAGTGCTGAAATGTTTTATAGGCGTTCCGGCGGAGGTGAGGAATTTTCGCAACTGCCATTGGGCCATAAAATCAGTTACAACACCGAACGATACCGACTGTCTGTATACACGCAAAGTGGTTCAGGGTGTGCCTTAATCGCTTCTAGCAATGCAATGAGTTCGGCTTCTTGCGCGGATATGCTAGATGGTAATTTAAACAACAATTGTTGTCTCGCATCCGTTTCGGGAAGATGGGGAGCCCACACAGCACATCCAGCATAAAAATGACCATTCTGACAGAATCGGGAACCATCTATGTACACAGGTGCTTGGCCTGGTAATGGCTGGTCATGCACAAGGCTTTGTGCCTCTTTGACAGGCTGACATGTGTGTGGATTTCCCTCAACATCCCGAGCAGATGCGGCAAAATTCGTGTGTTTTTATTGTAATTTCACGCGCTTGAATGTCTGCTATCCATCTCGCTAAACGTTGGGAGGAAACTCCCTTTATTCGCCCTGTAGCAGCATTCGTACAGGCGTGTGCATGGTATGTACAACAACAGGTTGAAAACCGACAATGGGTTCTGTTATTTTTAGCATCCAATGCACCGCTAGCACATGCTGTGTACATGGGTCGAATCCTTGCTCGACCAGAGATTTCTTACGGCTGTAATATGCGATTGGGCGCAGTCTTCCCCATGTTCCTGAGCTAAGACTCCGCTTAATGTTATTTCATGCGTGTCTACCTGAATGTGGAAAGCTTTGGATACGTTGGGCAGTCCCAAGGCAGGCGCGGAGCACAAACGCTGTTTCAAATCGCTAAAAGCTTGTTCGTGTTCGTCAGTCCATTCAAGGACCTCATTTGGTTTTGTTTTTCCTTTTAGAAGAGAATACAACGGCGCAGCGGTGTTTGCAAAATCAGGATAAACTCTCGAAGATAGTTTGCTGTTCCTAATACTTTTTGCAGCGAGTTTAAAGTATGAGGTCGAGGCAGTTCGGCAATGCATTTCTTTCTATCGTCTGTTAAGGCTCTGTGGCTTTGCGTCAGAGTGTACCTAAATAGTGTACCTCTTTTAGTGCAATTTGGGCTTTTTCTTTGTTCATTTTAAAGCCTCGTCACCCAACCTATGCAAAACGTCATCAACCAGCTGCAAGTGGTTCTCAAGTGGTTCTTCTGTAGCTATCAGAATGTCGTCTACATAGTGAACGACCTTGCCATTCCCTAGTAAGGGACTGAGCACATCTGCCACAGCTCTGTGAAAAATGGCTGGGCTGTTGTGAAGGCCCTGTGGCATTCGTTCCCATGTATACTGCATTTGGTTTACAGTAAATGCTAGTTTCCATTGGTCTTCTCGTTTAACTTTAAGAGACCAGAAACCATTTTTGATGTCAAGCACTGTGAACCACGAAGCATTGGTTGAGACTTGTGATAAAATAGTAGCTGGATTTGCTACTATTGGTGTCGCTTTGGGTAAAACTTTGTTGAGACACTGATAATCAATGCACAGACGCCATTTACCATTAGGTTTTGGCACTGGCAGACACGGGGAGTTTGTGGTTGAACTGCATCGCCGAACTATTCCTCTTTTCTCAAGCTGTTGTACTATCTCATGAACAGCGACCTCTGCCTCTGGCTTGATGCGGTATTGCTTTTGCGGGGAAGGGGGCTCTCCTCGATGCATACCTCAAAGTCAACAAGGCCGCGAGTCGTGTTCATGATCAGCCCAAACATTGCTGTGTTTGCTGATGAGAAGTTGAATTGGATCTGAACTGGAGATGGACATAATGCTTGCATTGCCTTTAGGCAAGCATCTCTTTGTGGTTTTATTTGTTTGTAGTTCAATTTGTTTTTCAAAGCAATGAATGACAAATCCATGCTTTCTCATAATGTCCATTCCCAGCACAGTTCCTTCACTATTCTCTGGTAAATACCAGAAATGTTCTGTTAGCACTACCATGCCCAAATCGAGTCTCACTGGTTTTGTTTGTGTTGCGGTCATCAAAGTATCGCCTATACCTTTAATTTGAATTGTTCTCGTACTTAGGGGTACGGAAGGTTCGTACAAGAGCAGGCGGCTCTAGAATCAACGAGAATATTAACTAACCGGCCTCCAAGATTAGCTCGTATTTTGATGCGGTTACCGCTGGTGACAACGCTTCCTATAGCGACGGAGGCCACGCACCCCTATTGGGGTTCGCTAAATTTCGCTAACAGGGCTGCGAGCTCTGTCTGCAATTTATTATCACGGGCTCTCTTGGCTCGTTGTTTTTCTTCAGTTTGCTTTAAGCTGTTTTCTGAATTATCCTTCCTGCAATCAAATTCCCTAAACGCCTGAGAATGTCACTGTCATTTTTAGAATGCATGGTTTGATTGTTTTGCACGCGTTCAATCTAAGACAGTTCTGAACGGTATGATTGATTTTCTTGCAATACTTACAACGAGGCGGTATCTGAGGTTTAGGATTAGGATCTCCAACACCTTTTCCTTCGGCCAACCATTGTGTTGTTGCAATGGAACGAGCTTTGTTTTGTTTTAGTCTGGCCTCTATTTTGAAGCCCAATCCACCAATGACCGGTAGGTATTCTCTGGTGGATCGGCTCCGTGAGCTAACGCCTGCTGTATATGGGAACCGGCGTTATTTTTCAGGAGTTGTAGTAAAACTTCCTGATCGCGCTGTGCATCTTCTAACCCTGAATGCTCTTTGTAGGTCACCCATAGGCGCTCAGCATAAATTTCAAACGGTTCTTTATTTGCCTGTTTTATTTCTAAAATTCTACTCCACTCAGCGTGCGTTGGTCCCCTTAACTCTAATAGAGTCCCCCTCAATCTTTCATACACATCGTTTTCGTCCTCATCTTCCTGTTTGACTACAATTTCTCCACTTCTCAATTCACGGGGCATTTTTGGTTTTAACTCGTCTGGAATAGTAAGGAGAGCTACTTGCCAAACATCCCTGATCTCTAATTTGTACACTGATGCCTGTAACATTAAGTTGTCCCAGTAGGGTTGGAACGGGCCTTTTCGGGCATCATTCCCACAACTTCTTTGTGTTTGGTGCATTCTTCGCAAGTTAAAGGGCGGCTAATGGTAGTGACTTCATCATCTGCATTTTTCATTGTTTTAAGCACAGCAATGTTCACTGGTTTTCGGTGAACCGAGCCTGATTTAATTCGAGTCATTATGGGACTACGTTGTTTCGACTTTTCGGGCCTATTTTCCTCATTCGCGGTTTCTAGGGAAAACTCACGCTCTCTCAGGTCCAGATGGCCTTGCCTACTGCTTGATAAAGCTGCAATGTCATCATCGCTGTCGCTATATATCTCGCTACCAATTTTACTGTTTATCGCGCGACTTTTACCGCAGATACAGGAAATCCTGCTGATTCGCAACATTCTTGAGCGCAGATGTGTATTCTTTATCTAATCGAAACTTCTTTTCAAGCTTTTTCATTTTCGATTCCATCGCGTTGCCCTGTCTTGCCCAAGTTTGTTTATCATATACAGATGCTTCGACCTGTGCTCTTAGCTTTTTAGCTCGTCTGATCGCTGCGTTTCTAGCTCTTTTATGTTTGCTATTACGCGTTCGTTTTCTGTAATAGATGTCAAATCGTTTCGACGTAACATATAGACGATCGCGACCAGAATTTTCTTAAAAGGAGCTTTAGTTTCTAATTTTCGCCCTCTGTATTATACCAGGCTAAAATTTGATCATTGCTCCACTCAAAATCTACTCCCTTGTTACGCATAGCGAAAGAGAAGATCTTTAATTTGTACTCCAAGAGTGTCCATTACCTCCTTATCTACACTCGAACTACCATTTCCCTGACAATCCATGTTGTTTTCTAATAATCTTAAACACCACCGGATTTCTACGGTCTCCGGTCTAATGTGGGTATACCGACCGTTCTACAAATGTGTTTATATTGGGTGTGCCTAGGTTTCCCTCAACACTTTCTAACAGGTAAACAAAAATGAACTTACCAGGACATTTGTAGACAGAAAAGTAGAACCTCAAACCTCATGCTCACTCGGCTTGGATCTGAATTGTCGCGCCAAAAGGCGTCACTTCTCCTGAGACTGGGAGATCACGGAGGGCAGTCACCACTTTGTAAGGTCCAGCTGATTGGCCCAACGTAGGAATCCAGCAGCTGGTCGAAGGACTTCTGCGTGTATGTCTTTTCTGGCGCTTCTAGAAAAATCACTTTAATTTATTAAAATGTGAAGATCCAATTTAAAAATCTGACTCCATGAATAATTTTATCTGACTCAATTATTTGTAATTTTGTTGCATTTGTAATTTAACAGCTGATCATAAGTTTAGTTGTGATTTAATTTAGATCATTGATTTTCTTAGTATCTCTTAATTGCAAATATTCGTTCCTCCATGGGACCCGGAGTCGCTCAGAGGATAATGCTCATGATTATAATTACATTACCTCACGGACGCAAATTAGTCAGTTCTGAGATTACAGAGGATTACAGAGTGAACTATTTTACCTTTAAGTGAGTTGCACATGCTCACTCATAACAGAAAGTGTAATTTTAGCAATAGTCACGAGAGCTGTAACTTGTTAATACCAGTGACAGCCAGAAATCAGATTGCCCCTCATGCTTAGCGCCATGCTCCGGTCATGGGGTCCTCGGTATGAATCTGCCTGACAGAAAGATTTACGGAAACTCCTACAAACTCCTCATGCGACACTACTTAAATAAAGGAATTTAGACTTATACAAGATAAATCAAGATTAATGTTTATTATAGCCAGGTAAACATATCAAATAAAAGAATTTAGAAAGAATCCATAATACACAACTGATCAGCATACAATATAAAACATCATTCTAAAAAAACATAAAAAATAGTTTCCAAGAGTCATTGTTTCCTGGCAATAGAGACACACTTCAACAGCGTGGGAAGTTCTGATTACAGATGCTTCCATGAGTGGTCTCCCATTCCCTTTAAATACTCAACCAGAACAAAAGAACAATAAACATTTAGCACCCAAATATTTATGCAGCTTTTGGTTGAAACTTTTCTCGTGACCAAATGGTCACACCTATCTTTGGGGATGACAGCAAATGTTTATCAAAAGATCTTTCTGAGCATCTCCCACACCAGGGGAACAAGCTCTGTTGTCTTTATTATGACCTGTTCCTCTGATGTGGGAATGAAACCTGTTTACCAGAAACACCAAAAGTCAAAGAAACACCTTGTGGCAGTATCTGTGAGATTTGCATGATTGTGTGGTCTCCGAGGCAGGAAGAGTGAGAGGGTCAGAACTCGGCAGGGGAGGAGATAAGATTGAGTCTTGTTTTTTCTTATTCAGATGAGTGAAGTTTTATTGTCTTAGTGCAGCTTAGATCTCTTGAGTTTGCTCTCAGGTGAAATCCATTCTTACATAAGCGCGAGCTCATAAACAATATTCTGTACTGATTAAGTGAGAGAGGAGTTGCCCTGTTCTTCTGTTCTATACAAGCATTCAAAGCGCGAACTCATAAACAATATTCTGTACTGATTAAGTGAGAGAGGAGTCACGCTGTTCTTCTGTTCTATACAAGCAATCAAAGGCGAGAGCTCATAAACAATATTCTGTACTGATTAAGTGAGAGAGGAGTCTCGCTGTTCTTCTGTTCTATACGAACTATCAAAGAGAGAGCTCATAAAACAATATTCTGTACTGATTAAGTGAGAGAGGAGTTGCCCTGTTCTTCTGTTCTATACAAGCATTCAAAGCGCGAACTCATAAACAATATTCTGTACTGATTAAGTGAGAGAGGAGTCACGCTGTTCTTCTGTTCTATACAAGCAGTCAAAGGCGAGAGCTCATAAAACAATATTCTGTACTGATTAAGTGAGAGAGGAGTTGCCCTGTTCTTCTGTTCTATAAGAACAATCAAAGCGCGATCTCATAAACAATATTCTGTACTGATTAAGTGAGAGAGGAGTCTCGCTGTTCTTCTGTTCTATACGAGCAATCAAAGAGAGAGCTCATAAACAATATTCTGTACTGATTAAATGAGAGAGGAGTCTCGCTGTTCTTCTGTTCTATACGAGCAATCAAACGAGAGCTCATAAAACAATATACTGTACTGATAAAGTGAGAGAGGAGTTGCCCTGTTCTTCTGTTCTATACAAGCATTCAAAGCGCGAACTCATAAACAATATTCTGTACTGATTAAGTGAGAGAGGAGTCTCGCTGTTCTTCTGTTCTATACAAGCAATCAAAGCGAGAGCTCATAAACAATATTCTGTACTGATTAAGTGAGAGAGGAGTCTCGCTGTTCTTCTGTTCTATACGAACAATCAAAGAGAGAGCTCATAAAACAATATTCTGTACTGATTAAGTGAGAGAGGAGTTGCCCTGTTCTTCTGTTCTATACATGGAATCAAAGCGCGAGCTCATAAACAATATTCTGTACTGATTAAATGAGAGAGGAGTCTCGCTGTTCTTCTGTTCTATACAAGCAATCAAAGGCGAGAGCTCATAAACAATATTCTGTACTGATTAAGTGAGAGAGGAGTCTCGCTGTTCTTCTGTTCTATACGAACAATCAAAGAGAGAGCTCATAAAACAATATTCTGTACTGATTAAGTGAGAGAGGAGTTGCCCTGTTCTTCTGTTCTATACAAGCATTCAAAGCGCGAACTCATAAACAATATTCTGTACTGATTAAGTGAGAGAGGAGTCGCCCTGTTCTTCTGTTCTATACGAGCATTCAAAGCGCGAGCTCATAAAACAATATTATGTACTGATTAAGTGAGAGAGGAGTCGCCCTGTTCTTCTGTTCTATACGAGCATCAAAGCGAGAGCTCATAAACAATATTCTCTACTGATTAAGAGAGAGGAGTTGCCCTGTTCTTCTGTTCTATACCAGCAATCGAAGGTCGTTCTCATAAAAGCACATTTTGTTCTTATTAAGTGAGAGAGCAGTCTCGCTGTTCTTCTGTTCTATACGATCAATCAAAGAGAGAGCTCATAAAACAATATTCTGTACTTATTAAGTGAGAGAGGAGTCTCGCTGTTCTTCTGTTCTATACAAGCAATCAAAGCGAGCTCATAAACAATATTCTGTACTGATTAAGTGAGAGAGGAGTCTCGCTGTTCTTCTGTTCTATACGAACAATCAAAGCGCTATTTAAAAGCATATTTTGTACTGATTATGTGAAAAAGGAGTTGCCCTGTTCTTGTGTTCTATACAAGGAATCAAAGCGCGAGCTCATAAACAATATTTTGTACTGATTAAGTGAGAGAGGAGTTGCCCTGTTCTTCTGTTCTATACGAGCAATCAAAGCGCGAGCTCATAAACAATATTCTGTACTGATTAATTGAGAGAGGAGTCTCGCTGTTCTTCTGTTCTATACGAGCAATCAAAGAGAGAGCTCATAAACAATATTCTGTACTGATTAAATGAGAGAGGAGTCTCGCTGTTCTTCTGTTCTATACGAGCAATCAAAGCGAGAGCTCATAAAACAATATTATGTACTGATTAAGTGAGAGAGGAGTCGCCCTGTTCTTCTGTTCTATACGAGCAATCAAAGCGAGAGCTCATAAAACAATATTATGTACTGATTAAGTGAGAGAGGAGTCGCCCTGTTCTTCTGTTCTATACGAGCATTCAAAGCGCGAGCTCATAAAACAATATTATGTACTGATTAAGTGAGAGAGGAGTCGCCCTGTTCTTCTGTTCTATACGAGCATTCAAAGCGCGAGCTCATAAAACAATATTATGTACTGATTAAGTGAGAGAGGAGTCGCCCTGTTCTTCTGTTCTATACGAGCAATCAAAGCGAGAGCTCATAAAAACAATATTATGTACTGATTAAGTGAGAGAGGAGTCGCCCTGTTCTTCTGTTCTATACGAGCATTCAAAGCGCGAGCTCATAAAACAATATTATGTACTGATTAAGTGAGAGAGGAGTCGCCCTGTTCTTCTGTTCTATACGAGCATCAAAGCGAGAGCTCATAAACAATATTCTCTACTGATTAAGAGAGAGGAGTTGCCCTGTTCTTCTGTTCTATACCAGCAATCGAAGGTCGTTCTCATAAAAGCACATTTTGTTCTTATTAAGTGAGAGAGCAGTCTCGCTGTTCTTCTGTTCTATACGATCAATCAAAGAGAGAGCTCATAAAACAATATTCTGTACTTATTAAGTGAGAGAGGAGTCTCGCTGTTCTTCTGTTCTATACAAGCAATCAAAGCGCGAGCTCATAAACAATATTCTGTACTGATTAAGTGAGAGAGGTGTTGCCCTGTTCTATAGAGCAATCAAAGCGAGAGCTCATAAAACAATATTCTGTACTAAGTGAGAGAGGAGTTGCCCTATTCTTCTGTTCTATATGAACAATCAAAGAGCTATTTAAAAGCATATTTTGTACTGATTATGTGAGAAAGGAGTTGCCCTGTTCTTCTGTTCTATACAAGGAATCAAATCGCGAACTCATAAACAATATTCTGTACTGATTAAATGAGAGAGGAGTCTCGCTGTTCTTCTGTTCTATACGAGCAATCAAACGAGAGCTCATAAAACAATATACTGTACTGATAAAGTGAGAGAGGAGTTGCCCTGTTCTTCTGTTCTATACAAGCATTCAAAGCGCGAACTCATAAACAATATTCTGTACTGATTAAGTGAGAGAGGAGTCACGCTGTTCTTCTGTTCTATACAAGCAATCAAAGGCGAGAGCTCATAAACAATATTCTGTACTGATTAAGTGAGAGAGGAGTCTCGCTGTTCTTCTGTTCTATACGAACAATCAAAGAGAGAGCTCATAAAACAATATTCTGTACTGATTAAGTGAGAGAGGATGCCCTGTTCTTCTGTTCTATACGAGCATCAAAGCGAGAGCTCATAAACAATATTCTCTACTGATTAAGAGAGAGAGTTGCCCTGTTCTTCTGTTCTATACCAGCAATCGAAGGTCGTTCTCATAAAAGCACATTTTGTTCTTATTAAGTGAGAGAGCAGTCTCGCTGTTCTTCTGTTCTATACGATCAATCAAAGAGAGAGCTCATAAAACAATATTCTGTACTGATTAAGTGAGAGAGGAGTTGCCTGTTCTTCTGTTCTATACAAGCAATCAAAGGCGAGAGCTCATAAACAATATTCTGTACTGATTAAGTGAGAGAGGAGTTGCCCTGTTCTTCTGAGCTAATTCAAAGCGCTCATAAAACAATATTCTGTACTAAGTGAGAGAGAGAGTTGCCCTATTCTTCTGTTCTATATTCTATATGAACAATCAAAGCGCTATTTAAAAGCATATTTTGTACTGATTGTGTTTGAAAGGAGTTGCCCTGTTCTTCTGTTCTATACAAGGAATCAAATCATGAGCAATATAAACAATATTCTGTACTGATTAAGTGAGAGAGGAGTTGCCCTGTTCTTCTGTTCTATACAAGCAATCAAAGCGAGAGCTCATAAAACAATATTCTGTACTGATTAAGTGAGAGAGGAGTTGCCCTGTTCTTCTGTTCTATACAAGCAATCAAAGCGCTATTTAAAAAGCATATTTGTACTGATTAAGTGAGAGAGGAGTCTCGCTGTTCTTCTGTTCTATACTTGAACAATCAAAGCGCTAGCTCATAAAACAATATTCTGTACTGATTATGTGAGAGAGGAGTTGCCCTGTTCTTCTGTTCTATACAAGCAATCAAAGCGCGAGCTCATAAACAATATATTCTGTAATTAAGTGAGAGAGGAGTTGCTCGCTGTTCTTCTGTTCTATACATCAAATCAAAGCGCTATTTAAAAGCATGTACTGATTATGTGAGAGAGGAGTTGCCCTGTTCTTCTGTTCTATACGAACAATCAAAGCGCGAGCTCATAAACAATATTCTGTACTGATTAAGTGAGAGAGGAGTTGCCCTGTTCTTCTGTTCTATACAAGCAATCAAAGGCGAGAGCTCATAAACAATATTCTGTACTGATTAAGTGAGAGAGGAGTCTCGCTGTTCTTCTGTTCTATACAAGCAATCAAAGAGAGAGCTCATAAACAATATTCTGTACTGATTAAGTGAGAGAGGAGTCTCGCTGTTCTTCTGTTCTATACAAGCAATCAAAGGCGAGAGCTCATAAAACAATATTATGTACTGATTAGGTGAGAGAGGAGTCGCCCTGTTCTTCTGTTCTATACAAGCAATCAAAGCGAGCTCATAAAACAATATTCTGTACTGATTAAGTGAGAGAGGAGTTGCCCTGTTCTTCTGTTCTATACAAGCAATCAAAGCGCGAGCTCATAAAACAATATTCTGTACTGATTAAGTGAGAGAGGAGTCTCGCTGTTCTTCTGTTCTATAGAGCAATCAAAGCGAGAGCTCATAAAACAATATTCTGTACTGATTAAGTGAGAGAGAGAGTCTGCCCTGTTCTTCTGTTCTATACAAGCAATCAAAGCGCGAGCTCATAAACAATATTCTGTACTGATTAAGTGAGAGAGGAGTTGCCCTGTTCTTCTGTTCTATACAAGCATTCAAAGCGCGAACTCATAAAACAATATTATGTACTGATTAAGTGAGAGAGGAGTCGCCCTGTTCTTCTGTTCTATACCAGCAATCATCAAAGCGAGAGCTCATAAACAATATTCTGTACTGATTAAGTGAGAGAGAGTTGCCCTGTTCTTCTGTTCTATACCAAGCAATCAAAGTTTCTCATAAAAATATTTTGTTCTTATTAAGTGAGAGAGAGAGTCTCGCTGTTCTTCTGTTCTATACGATCAATCAAAGAGAGAGCTCATAAAACAATATTCTGTACTGATTAAGTGAGAGAGAGAGTCTCGCTGTTCTTCTTCTGTTCTATACAAGCAATCAAAGGCGAGAGCTCATAAACAATATTCTGTACTGATTAAGTGAGAGAGGAGTTGCTGTTCTTCTGTTCTATACTTAGCAATCAAAGCGAGAGCTCATAAAACAATATTCTGTACTGATTAAGTGAGAGAGGAGTTGCCCTGTTCTTCTGTTCTATATGAACAATCAAAGCGCTATTTAAAAGCATATTTTGTACTGATTATGTGAGAAAGGAGTTGCCCTGTTCTTCTGTTCTATACAAGCAATCAAAGCGCGAGCTCATAAAACAATATTCTGTACTGATTAAGTGAGAGAGGAGTCTGCCCTGTTCTTCTGTTCTATACTGCAATCAAAGCGAGAGCTCATAAAAACAATATTCTGTACTGATTAAGTGAGAGAGAGAGGAGTTGCCCTGTTCTTCTGTTCTATACAAGCAATCAATCATAAAACAATATTCTGTACTGATTAAGTGAGAGAGGAGTCGCCTGTTCTTCTGTTCTATACGAGCAATCAAAGCGCGAGCTCATAAAACAATATTCTGTACTGATTAAGTGAGAGAGGAGTCGCCCTGTTCTTCTGTTCTATACGAGCATCAAAGCGAGAGCTCATAAACAATATTCTGTACTGATTAAGTGAGAGAGGAGTTGCCCTGTTCTTCTGTTCTATACCAGCAATCAAAGCGCGAGTTCTCATAAAAGCAATTTTGTTCTTATTAAGTGAGAGAGGAGTCTCGCTGTTCTTCTGTTCTATACAAGCAATCAAAGAGAGAGCTCATAAACAATATTCTGTACTGATTAAGTGAGAGAGGAGTTGCCCTGTTCTTCTGTTCTATACAAGCAATCAAAGCGCGAGCTCATAAACAATATTCTGTACTGATTAAGTGAGAGAGGAGTTGCCTGTTCTTCTGTTCTATACAGCAATCAAAGCGAGAGCTCATAAAACAATATTCTGTACTGATTAAGTGAGAGAGAGTTGCCCTATTCTTCTGTTCTATATGAACAATCAAGCGCTATTTAAACAATATTTTGTACTGATTAAGTGAGAGAGAGGGAGTTGCCCTGTTCTTCTGTTCTATACAAGCAATCAAAGCGAGCTCATATAAACAATATTCTGTACTGATTAAGTGAGAGAGGAGTTGCCCTGTTCTTCTGTTCTATACAAGCAATCAAAGGCGAGAGCTCATAAAACAATATTCTGTACTGATTAAGTGAGAGAGGAGTCTTCTGTTCTTCTGTTCTATACGAACAATCAAAGCGCTATTCATAAAAAGCAATATTTTGTACTGATTATGAGAGAGGAGTTGCTGTTCTTCTGTTCTATACGAGCAATCAAAGCGCTAGCTCATAAAACAATATTTTGTACTGATTAAGTGAGAGAGGAGTTGCCCTGTTCTTCTGTTCTATATGAACAATCAAAGCGCTATATCATAAAACATATTTTACTGATTAAGTGAGAGCTGTTCATAAAAAAGTAAAAACAATATTCTGTACTGATTAAGTGAGAGAGGAGTTGCCCTGTTCTTCTGTTCTATACAAGCAATCAAAGCGCGAACTCATAAACAATATTCTGTACTGATTAAGTGAGAGAGGAGTCACGCTGTTCTTCTGTTCTATACAAGCAATCAAAGCGAGCTCATAAACAATATTCTGTACTGATTAAGTGAGAGAGGAGTCTCGCTGTTCTTCTGTTCTATACGAACAATCAAAGAGAGAGCTCATAAAACAATATTCTGTACTGATTAAGTGAGAGAGGAGTTGCCCTGTTCTTCTGTTCTATACAAGCATTCAAAGCGCGAACTCATAAACAATATTCTGTACTGATTAAGTGAGAGAGGAGTCACGCTGTTCTTCTGTTCTATACAAGCAATCAAAGGCGAGAGCTCATAAAACAATATTCTGTACTGATTAAGTGAGAGAGGAGTTGCCCTGTTCTTCTGTTCTATACAAGCAATCAAAGCGCGAGCTCATAAACAATATTCTGTACTGATTAAGTGAGAGAGGAGTCTCGCTGTTCTTCTGTTCTATACAAGCAATCAAAGCGAGAGCTCATAAACAATATTCTGTACTGATTAAGTGAGAGAGGAGTCTCGCTGTTCTTCTGTTCTATACGAGCAATCAAAGCGAGAGCTCATAAAACAATATTCTGTACTGATTAAGTGAGAGAGGAGTTGCCCTGTTCTTCTGTTCTATACAAGCAATCAAAGGCGAGAGCTCATAAAACAATATGATTAAGTGAGAGAGAGTCTCCCTGTTCTTCTGTTCTATACAAGCAATCAAAGATCATAAACAATATTCTGTACTGATTAAGTGAGAGGAGTCTCGCTGTTCTTCTGTTCTATACGAGCAATCAAAGCGAGAGCTCATAAAAACAATATTCTGTACTGATTAAGTGAGAGAGGAGTTGCCCTGTTCTTCTGTTCTATACAAGCAATCAAAGCGCGAGCTCATAAACAATATTCTGTACTGATTAAGTGAGAGAGGAGTCTCGCTGTTCTTCTGTTCTTCTATAAAGCAATCAAAGCGAGAGCTCATAAACAATATTCTGTACTGATTAAGTGAGAGAGGAGTCTCGCTGTTCTTCTGTTCTATACAACAATCAAAGAGAGAGCTCATAAAACAATATTCTGTACTGATTAAGTGAGAGAGAGTCTGCCCTGTTCTTCTGTTCTATACAAGCAATCAAAGCGCGAGCTCATAAACAATATTCTGTACTGATTAAGTGAGAGAGGAGTCTCGCTGTTCTTCTGTTCTATACAAGCAATCAAAGCGCGAGCTCATAAACAATATTCTGTACTGATTAAGTGAGAGAGGAGTCTCGCTGTTCTTCTGTTCTATACACGAACAATCAAAGAGAGAGCTCATAAAACAATATTCTGTACTGATTAAGTGAGAGAGGAGTTGCCCTGTTCTTCTGTTCTATACAAGCATTCAAAGCGCGAACTCATAAACAATATTCTGTACTGATTAAGTGAGAGAGGAGTCGCCCTGTTCTTCTGTTCTATACGAGCATTCAAAGCGCGAGCTCATAAAACAATATTATGTACTGATTAAGTGAGAGAGGAGTCGCCCTGTTCTTCTGTTCTATACGAGCATCAAAGCGAGAGCTCATAAACAATATTCTGTACTGATTAAGTGAGAGAGGAGTTGCCCTGTTCTTCTGTTCTATACCAGCAATCGAAGGTCGTTCTCATAAAAGCACATTTTGTTCTTATTAAGTGAGAGAGCAGTCTCGCTGTTCTTCTGTTCTATACGATCAATCAAAGAGAGCTCATAAAACAATATTCTGTACTTATTAAGTGAGAGAGGAGTCTCTGTTCTTCTGTTCTATACAAGCAATCAAAGCGCGAGCTCATAAACAATATTCTGTACTGATTAAGTGAGAGAGGAGTCTCGCTGTTCTTCTGTTCTATACGAACAATCAAAGCGCTATTTAAAAGCATATTTTGTACTGATTATGTGAAAAGGAGTTGCCCTGTTCTTCTGTTCTATACAAGGAATCAAAGCGCGAGCTCATAAACAATATTTTGTACTGATTAAGTGAGAGAGGAGTTGCCCTGTTCTTCTGTTCTATACGAGCAATCAAAGCGCGAGCTCATAAACAATATTCTGTACTGATTAATTGAGAGAGGAGTCTCGCTGTTCTTCTGTTCTATACGAGCAATCAAAGAGAGAGCTCATAAACAATATTCTGTACTGATTAAATGAGAGAGAGTCTCGCTGTTCTTCTGTTCTATACGAGCAATCAAAGCGAGAGCTCATAAAACAATATTCTGTACTGATTAAGTGAGAGAGGAGTCGCCCTGTTCTTCTGTTCTATACGAGCAATCAAAGCGAGAGCTCATAAAACAATATTATGTACTGATTAAGTGAGAGAGGAGTTGCCCTGTTCTTCTGTTCTATACGAGCAATCAAAGCGCGAGCTCATAAAACAATATTATGTACTGATTAAGTGAGAGAGGAGTCGCCCTGTTCTTCTGTTCTATACAAGCATTCAAAGCGCGAGCTCATAAAACAATATTATGTACTGATTAAGTGAGAGAGGAGTCGCCCTGTTCTTCTGTTCTATACATCAAAGCGCGAGCTCATAAAACAATATTCTGTACTGATTAAGTGAGAGAGGAGTCGCCCTGTTCTTCTGTTCTATACGAGCAATCAAAGCGAGAGCTCATAAAACAATATTCTGTACTGATTAAGTGAGAGAGGAGTCGCCCTGTTCTTCTGTTCTATACGAGCATCAAAGCGAGAGCTCATAAACAATATTCTCTACTGATTAAGAGAGAGGAGTTGCCCTGTTCTTCTGTTCTATACCAGCAATCGAAGGTCGTTCTCATAAAAGCACATTTTGTTCTTATTAAGTGAGAGAGCAGTCTCGCTGTTCTTCTGTTCTATACGATCAATCAAAGAGAGAGCTCATAAAACAATATTCTGTACTGATTAAGTGAGAGAGGAGTCTCGCTGTTCTTCTGTTCTATACAAGCAATCAAAGCGCGAGCTCATAAACAATATTCTGTACTGATTAAGTGAGAGAGGAGTTGCCCTGTTCTATAGAGCAATCAAAGCGAGAGCTCATAAAACAATATTCTGTACTAAGTGAGAGAGGAGTTGCCCTATTCTTCTGTTCTATATGAACAATCAAAGCGCTATTTAAAAGCATATTTTGTACTGATTATGTGAGAAAGGAGTTGCCCTGTTCTTCTGTTCTATACAAGGAATCAAATCGCGAACTCATAAACAATATTCTGTACTGATTAAGTGAGAGAGGAGTTGCCCTGTTCTTCTGTTCTATACAAGCAATCAAAGCGAGAGCTCATAAAACAATATTCTGTACTGATAAAGTGAGAGAGGAGTTGCCCTGTTCTTCTGTTCTATACAAGCAATCAAAGCGCGAACTCATAAACAATATTCTGTACTGATTAAGTGAGAGAGGAGTCACGCTGTTCTTCTGTTCTATACAAGCAATCAAAGCGCGAGCTCATAAACAATATTCTGTACTGATTAAGTGAGAGAGGAGTCTCGCTGTTCTTCTGTTCTATACAAAACAATCAAAGAGAGAGCTCATAAAACAATATTCTGTACTGATTAAGTGAGAGAGGAGTTGCCCTGTTCTTCTGTTCTATACGAGCATCAAAGCGAGAGCTCATAAACAATATTCTGTACTGATTAAGTGAGAGAGGAGTTGCCCTGTTCTTCTGTTCTATACCAGCAATCGAATGTCGTTCTCATAAAAGCACATTTTGTTCTTATTAAGTGAGAGAGGAGTCTCGCTGTTCTTCTGTTCTATACGATCAATCAAAGAGAGAGCTCATAAAACAATATTCTGTACTGATTAAGTGAGAGAGGAGTTGCCCTGTTCTTCTGTTCTATACAAGCAATCAAAGCGCGAGCTCATAAACAATATTCTGTACTGATTAAGTGAGAGAGGAGTTGCCCTGTTCTATAGAGCAATCAAAGCGAGAGCTCATAAAACAATATTCTGTACTAAGTGAGAGAGGAGTTGCCCTATTCTTCTGTTCTATATGAACAATCAAAGCGCTATTTAAAAGCATATTTTGTACTGATTGTGTTTGAAAGGAGTTGCCCTGTTCTTCTGTTCTATACAAGGAATCAAATCGCGAGCTCATAAACAATATTCTGTACTGATTAAGTGAGAAAGGAGTTGCCCTGTTCTTCTGTTCTATACAAGCAATCAAAGCGCGAGCTCATAAAACAATATTCTGTACTGATTAAGTGAGAGAGGAGTTGCCCTATTCTTCTGTTCTATATGAACAATCAAAGCGCTATTTAAAAGCATATTTTGTACTGATTGTGTGAGAAAGGAGTTGCACTGTTCTTCTGTTCTATACGAACAATCAAAGCGCTATTTAAAAGCATATTTTGTACTGATTATGTGAGAAAGGAGTTGCCCTGTTCTTCTGTTCTATATGAACAATCAAAGCGCTATATAAAAGCATATTTTGTACTGATTAAGTGAGAGAGGAGTCACGCTGTTCTTCTGTTCTATACAATCTATAGCAATCAAAGCGCGAGCTCATAAACAATATTCTGTACTGATTAAGTGAGAGAGGAGTTGCCCTGTTCTTCTGTTCTATACAAGCATTCAAAGCGAGAGCTCATAAACAATATTCTGTACTGATTAAGTGAGAGAGGAGTCACGCTGTTCTTCTGTTCTATACAAGCAATCAAAGGCGAGAGCTCATAAACAATATTCTGTACTGATTAAGTGAGAGAGGAGTCTCGCTGTTCTTCTGTTCTATACAAGCAATCAAAGAGAGAGCTCATAAAACAATATTCTGTACTGATTAAGTGAGAGAGGAGTTGCCCTGTTCTTCTGTTCTATACAAGCATTCAAAGCGCGAACTCATAAACAATATTCTGTACTGATTAAGTGAGAGAGGAGTCACGCTGTTCTTCTGTTCTATACAAGCAATCAAAGAGAGAGCTCATAAAACAATATTCTGTACTGATTAAGTGAGAGAGGAGTTGCCCTGTTCTTCTGTTCTATACGAACAATCAAATAGAGCTCATAAAACTCATAAAGAGGAGTTGCAATATTCTGTACTGATTAAGTGAGAGAGGAGTTGCGCTGTTCTTCTGTTCTATACAAGCAATCAAAGCGAACTCATAAACAATATTCTGTACTGATTAAGTGAGAGAGGAGTCTCGCTGTTCTTCTGTTCTATACAAGCAATCAAAGCGCGAGAGCTCATAAACAATATTCTGTACTGATTAAGTGAGAGAGAGAGTCTCGCTGTTCTTCTGTTCTATACAACAATCAAAGAGAGAGCTCATAAAACAATATTCTGTACTGATTAAGTGAGAGAGGAGTTGCCCTGTTCTTCTGTTCTATACATGGAATCAAAGCGCGAGCTCATAAACAATATTCTGTACTGATTAAATGAGAGAGAGTCTCGCTGTTCTTCTGTTCTATACAAGCAATCAAAGGCGAGAGCTCATAAACAATATTCTGTACTGATTAAGTGAGAGAGGAGTCTCGCTGTTCTTCTGTTCTATACTGAACAATCAAAGAGAGAGCTCATAAAACAATATTCTGTACTGATTAAGTGAGAGAGGAGTTGCCCTGTTCTTCTGTTCTATACAAGCATTCAAAGCGCGAACTCATAAACAATATTCTGTACTGATTAAGTGAGAGAGGAGTCGCCCTGTTCTTCTGTTCTATACGAGCATTCAAAGCGAGCTCATAAAACAATATTATGTACTGATTAAGTGAGAGAGGAGTCGCCCTGTTCTTCTGTTCTATACGAGCATCAAAGCGAGAGCTCATAAACAATATTCTCTACTGATTAAGAGAGAGGAGTTGCCCTGTTCTTCTGTTCTATACCAGCAATCGAAGGTCGTTCTCATAAAAGCACATTTTGTTCTTATTAAGTGAGAGAGCAGTCTCGCTGTTCTTCTGTTCTATACGATCAATCAAAGAGAGAGCTCATAAAACAATATTC
>CM031945.1:28660897-28780536 GCA_018749465.1 Paracanthobrama guichenoti
TTATCTCTTCAAAGAAGGAGTTCTAGAAGTTATCTCTTTAATGCTTACAGCATTGCAAAAGCACGACTTCTTTAATGCAAAGCAAAAGCATAATCATTTCAAAGCAAGCATCTTTCACTGCACGAATTCTTGTATGCAATGAAAAAAACACAATGCAAAAGCACATCTCTTCATTGCAGAACTAGTTCTAATGCATTACAAAAGAAGTTATCTCTTCAGTGCAAGAGTTCTGTAAGCAATGCAAAAAGCACGAGTTCTTGTATGCAATGCAAAAACACTTCATGCAAAAGTAAATCTCTTTATTGCAGAACTAGTTATTCTAATGCATTGCAAAAGAAGTTATCTCCTCAGTGCAAGAGTTCTGTAAGCAATGCAAAATGCACGACTTCTTGAATGCAAATCAAAAGCATATATCAATTCAAAAGCACGTATGTCTTAATTGCACGATTTCGTTTTGCAATGCAAAAACAATTATTTACTCTTGCATAAATTATCGTATGCAATGCAAAATTCACGACTTCTTTTAAGCATTGCAAAAGCAGTTATCTCTTCAGGGCAAGAGTTCTGTAAGCAATGCAAAAGCACGACTTCTTGAATGCAAAGCAAAAACATATATAAATTCAAAAGCACGTAGTCTTAATTGCACGATTTCGTTTTGCAATGCAATAACAATGATTTACTCTTGCATAAATTATTGTATGCAATGCAAAATGCACGACTTCTTTTATGCATTGCAAAAGCAGTTATCTCTTCAAAGCAAGAGTTCTCTAGCAGTTATCTCTTTAATGCTTACAGCAATGCAAAAGCACGACTTCTTGAATGCAATGCAAAAGCACATCTCTTCATTGCAGAACTAGTTCTTCTAATGCATTGCAAAAGCAGTTATCTCAGTGCAAGAGTTCAGTAAGCAAGAGTTCTGTAATGCAATGCAAATCTCTTTACAGACTTTCTTCTAATGCATTGCAAAGCAGTTATATCTTCAAAGAAAGAGTTCTAGAAGTTATCTCTTTATGCTTACAGCATTGCAAAAAGTTTTGACTTCTTTAATGCAAAAACACAATTATAATCATTTCAAAGCAAGCATCTTTCACTCTTCTTGTATGCATTGCAAAAACAATGCAAAAGCACATCTCTTCATTGCAGAACTAGTTCTAATGCAAACAAAAAGAAGTTATCTCTTCAGTGCAAGAGTTCTGTAAGCAATGCAAAAGCACGAGTTCTTGTATGCAAAGCAAAACATATAAATTCAAAAGTAGTCTTTAATTGCAGAACTAGTTATTCTGCAATGCATTAACAATGATTTATCTCTTGCATGCAAGAGTTGTATGCAATGCAAAATGCACGACTTCTTTAATGCATTGCAAAAGCAGTTATCTCTTCAAAGCAAGAGTTCTCTAAAGTTATGTCTTAAATGCACGAGTTCTTGTTTGCAATGCAAAACACTTCAATGCAAAAAATCATCTTTTCATTGCAGAACTAGTTCTTCTAATATGCATTGCAAAAGAAGTTATCTCTTCAGTGCAAGAGTTCTGTAAGCAATGCAAAAGCACGACTTCTTGAATGCAAATCAAAAGCATATATCAATTCAAAAGCACGTATGTCTTAATTGCACGATTTCGTTTTGCAATGCAAAAACAATTATTTACTCTTTGCATAAATTATAATGCAATGCAAAAAGCACTCGACTTCTTTTTAAGCATTGCAAAAGCAGTTATCTCTTCAAAGCAAGAGTTCTAGCAGTTATTCTTTAATGTTAAGCAATGCAAAAAGCACGACTTCTGAAATGCAAAGCAAAACATATATCAATTCCAAAGCACGTATCACTCAATGCACGATGCAAAAACAATTATTTACTCTTGCATAAATTATATATCTTCATTGCAGAACTAGTTCTTCTAATATGCATTGCAAAAGAAGTTATCTCTCAGTGCAAAGAGTTCTGTAAGCAATGCAAAAAGCATCGACTTCTTGAATGCAAAGCAAAAGCATATATCAATTCAAAAGCACGTATGTCTTAATGCAGAACGATTTCGTTTTGCAATGCAAAAACAATGATTTACTCTTGCATAAATTATCGTATGCAATGCAAAATTCACGACTTCTTTTAAGCATTGCAAAAGCAGTTATCTCTTCAAAGCAGAGTTCTAGCAGTTATCTCTTTAATGCTTACAGCAATGCAAAAAGCACGACTTCTTTAATGCAAAGCAAAGCATATATCAATTCAAAAGCAAGCACTTCAGTGCACGAATTCTTGTATGCAATGAAAAACACTTCATGCAAAAGCAAATCTCTTTATTGCAGAACTAGTTATTCTAATGCATTGTAAAAGCAGTTATCTCTTCAGTGCAAGAGTTCTGTAAGCAATGCAAAAGCACGACTTCTTGTATGCAAAACAAAAGCATAATAAATTCAAAAAGCAAATCTCTTAATTGCACGATTTCTTATTTAATGCAATGCAAAAGAATTTACTCTTTGCATAAATTCTTGTATGCAATGCAAAAGTTCACGACTTCTTTTGCATTGCAAAAGCAGTTATCTCTTCAGTGCAAGAGTTCTGTAAGCAATGCAAAAACACACGAGTTCTTGAATGCAAAGCAAAAACAATTTATTGCAGAACTAGTTCTTCTAATGCATTGCAAAAGCAGTTATCTCTTCAAAGAAGCAATTGAGTTCTAGAAGTTATCTCTTTAATGCAAAGCATTGCAAAAAGCACGACTTCTTGAATGCAATGCAAAGCAAATCTTCATTGCAGAACTAGTTCTTCTAATGCATTGCAAAAGCAAGTTATCAAGAGTTTTCAAAGCAAGCAAAGCACGACTCTTGAATGCAAATTATCTTTTTTACAATGCAATACAAAACAATTATTTACTCTTGCATAAATTATTGTATGCAAATGCAAAATGCACGACTTCTTTTATGCATTGCAAAAGCAGTTATCTCTTCAAAGCAAGAGTTCTCTAGCAGTTATCTCTTTAATGCTTACAGCAATGCAAAAGCACGACTTCTTGAATGCAATGCAAGCACATCTCTTCATTGCAGAACTAGTTCTTCTAATGCATTGCAAAAGCAGTTATCTCTTCAGTGCAAGAGTTCTGTAAGCAATGCAAAAGCACGACTTCTTGAATGCAAATCAAAGCATATATCAATTCAAAAAGCACGTATGTCTTAATTGCACGATTTCGTTTTGCAATGCAAAAACAATTATTTACTCTTGCATAAATTATCATGCAATGCTAAATTCACGACTTCTTTTTATGCATTGCAAAGCAGTTATCTCTTCAAAAGTGCAAGAGTTCTGTAAGCAATGCAAAAGCACGACTTCTTGAATGCAAAGCAAAAGCATATATATTCAAAAGCACGTATCTCTTAATTGCACGATTTCTTTTGCAATGCAAAAACAATGATTTACTCTTGCATAAATTATTGTATGCAATGCAAAATGCACGACTTCTTTTATGCATTGCAAAAACAGTTATCTCTTCAAAGCAAGAGTTCTTCAGTTATCTCTTTAATGCAACAGCAATGCAAAAGCACGACTTCTTGAATGCAATGCAAAAGCACATCTCTTCATTGCAGAACTAGTTATTCTAATGCATTGCAAAAGAAGTTATCTCTTCAGTGCAAGAGTTCTGTAAGCAATGCAAAAAGCACGACTTCTTGAATGCAAATCAAAAGCATATATCAATTCAAAAGCACGTATGTCTTTAATTGCACGATTTCGTTTTGCAATGCAAAAACAATTATTTACTCTTGCATAAATGATTGTATGCAATGCAAAATGCACGACTTCTTTTATGCATTGCAAAAGCAGTTATCTCTTCAAAGCAAGAGTTCTCTAGCAGTTATCTCTTTAATGCTTACAGCAATGCAAAAGCACGACTTCTTGAATGCAATGCAAAAGCACATTTCTTCATTGCAGAACTAGTTCTTCTAATGCATTGCAAAAGCAGTTATCTCTTCAGTGCAAGAGTTCTGTAAGCAATGCAAAAACACCATGCAAAAGCAAATCTCTTTATTGCAGAACTAGTTCTTCTAATGCATTGCAAAAGCAGTTATCTCTTCAAAGAAGGAGTTCTAGAAGTTATCTCTTTAATGCTTACAGCATTGCAAAAAGCACGACTTCTTTAATGCAAAGCAAAAGCATAATCATTTCAAAAGCAAGCATCTTTCACTGCACGAATTCTTGTATGCAATGCAATGAAAACACAATGCAAAAGCACATCTCTTCATTGCAGAACTAGTTCTAATGCATTGCAAAAGAAGTTATCTCTTCAGTGCAAGAGTTCTGTAAGCAATGCAAAAAGCACGAGTTCTTGTATGCAATGCAAAAACACTTCATGCAAAAGTAAATCTCTTTATTGCAGAACTAGTTATTCTAATGCATTGCAAAAGAAGTTATCTCCTCAGTGCAAGAGTTCTGTAAGCAATGCAAAATGCACGACTTCTTGAATGCAAATCAAAAGCATATATCAATTCAAAAGCACGTATGTCTTAATTGCACGATTTCGTTTTGCAATGCAAAAACAATTATTTACTCTTGCATAAATTATCATATGCAATGCAAAATTCACGACTTCTTTTAAGCATTGCAAAAGCAGTTATCTCTTCAGGGCAAGAGTTCTGTAAGCAATGCAAAAAGCACGACTTCTTGAATGCAAAGCAAAAACATATAAATTCAAAAGCACGTAGTCTTAATTGCACGATTTCGTTTTGCAATGCAATAACAATGATTTACTCTTGCATAAATTATTGTATGCAATGCAAAATGCACGACTTCTTTTATGCATTGCAAAAGCAGTTATCTCTTCAAAGCAAGAGTTCTCTAGCAGTTATCTCTTTAATGCTTACAGCAATGCAAAAGCACGACTTCTTGAATGCAATGCAAAAGCACATCTCTTCATTGCAGAACTAGTTCTTCTAATATGCATTGCAAAAGAAGTTATCTCTTCAGTGCAAGAGTTCTGTAAGCAATGCAAAAGCACGACTTCTTGAATGCAAATCAAAAGCATATATCAATTCAAAAGCACGTATGTCTTAATTGCACGATTTCGTTTTGCAATGCAAAAACAATTATTTACTCTTGCATAAATTATTGTATGCAATGCAAAATTCACGACTTCTTTTAAGCATTGCAAAAGCAGTTATCTCTTCAAAGCAAGAGTTCTCTAGCAGTTATCTCTTTAATGCTTACAGCAATGCAAAAGCACGACTTCTTGAATGCAATGCAAAAGCACATTCTTCATTGCAGAACTAGTTCTTCTAATGCATTGCAAAAGCAGTTATCTCTTCAGTGCAAGAGTTCTGTAAGCAATGCAAAAACACCATGCATGCAAAAGCAAATCTCTTTATTGCAGAACTAGTTCTTCTAATGCATTGCAAAAAAGCAGTTATCTCTTCAAAGAAGGAGTTCTAGAAGTTATCTCTTTAATGCTTACAGCATTGCAAAAAGCACGACTTCTTTAATGCAAAGCAAAAGCATAATCATTTCAAAAGCAAGCATCTTTCACTGCACGAATTCTTGTATGCAATGAAAAAACACAATGCAAAAGCACATCTCTTCATTGCAGAACTAGTTCTAATGCATTACAAAAGAAGTTATCTCTTCAGTGCAAGAGTTCTGTAAGCAATGCAAAAGCACGAGTTCTTGTATGCAATGCAAAAACACTTCATGCAAAAGTAAATCTCTTTATTGCAGAACTAGTTATTCTAATGCATTGCAAAAGAAGTTATCTCCTCAGTGCAAGAGTTCTGTAAGCAATGCAAAATGCACGACTTCTTGAATGCAAATCAAAAGCATATATCAATTCAAAAGCATGTATGTCTTAATTGCACGATTTCGTTTTGCAATGCAAAAACAATTATTTACTCTTGCATAAATTATCGTATGCAATGCAAAATTTCACGACTTCTTTTAAGCATTGCAAAAGCAGTTATCTCTTCGGGGCAAGAGTTCTGTAAGCAATGCAAAAAGCACGACTTCTTGAATGCAAAGCAAAAACATATATAAATTCAAAAGCACGTAGTCTTAATTGCACGATTTCGTTTTGCAATGCAATAACAATGATTTACTCTTGCATAAATTATTGTATGCAATGCAAAATGCACGACTTCTTTTATGCATTGCAAAAGCAGTTATCTCTTCAAAGCAAGAGTTCTCTAGCAGTTATCTCTTTAATGCTTACAGCAATGCAAAAAGCACGACTTCTTGAATGCAATGCAAAAGCACATCTCTTCATTGCAGAACTAGTTCTTCTAATGCATTGCAAAAGCAGTTATCTCTTCAGTGCAAGAGTTCTGTAAGCAATGTAAAAACACCATGCAAAAGCAAATCTCTTTATTGCAGAACTAGTTCTTCTAATGCATTGCAAAAGCAGTTATCTCTTCAAAGAAGGAGTTCTAGAAGTTATCTCTTTAATGCTTACAGCATTGCAAAAGCACGACTTCTTTAATGCAAAGCAAAAGCATAATCATTTCAAAGCAAGCATCTTTCACTGCACGAATTCTTGTATGCAATGAAAAAACACATGCAAAAGCACATCTCTTCATTGCAGAACTAGTTCTAATGCATTACAAAAGAAGTTATCTCTTCAGTGCAAGAGTTCTGTAAGCAATGCAAAAGCACGAGTTCTTGTATGCAATGCAAAAACACTTCATGCAAAAGTAAATCTCTTTATTGCAGAACTAGTTATTCTAATGCATTGCAAAAGAAGTTATCTCTTCAGTGCAAGAGTTCTGTAAGCAATGCAAAAGCACGACTTCTTGAATGCAAATCAAAAGCATATATCAATTCAAAAGCACGTATGTCTTAATTGCACGATTTCGTTTTGCAATGCAAAAACAATTATTTACTCTTGCATAAATTATCGTATGCAATGCAAAATTCACGACTTCTTTTAAGCATTGCAAAAGCAGTTATCTCTTCGGGGCAAGAGTTCTGTAAGCAATGCAAAAAGCACGACTTCTTGAATGCAAAGCAAAAACATATATAAATTCAAAAGCACGTAGTCTTAATTGCACGATTTCGTTTTGCAATGCAATAACAATGATTTACTCTTGCATAAATTATTGTATGCAATGCAAAATGCACGACTTCTTTATGCATTGCAAAAGCAGTTATCTCTTCAAAGCAAGAGTTCTCTAGCAGTTATCTCTTTAATGCTTACAGCAATGCAAAAAGCACGACTTCTTGAATGCAATGCAAAAGCACATCTCTTCATTGCAAACTAGTTATTCTAATGCATTGCAAAAGCAGTTATCTCTTCAAAGCAAGAGTTCTCTAGCAGTTATCTCTTTAATGCTTACAGCAATGCAAAAGCACGACTTCTTGAATGCAATGCAAAAGCACATTTCTTCATTGCAGAACTAGTTCTTCTAATGCATTGCAAAAGCAGTTATCTCTTCAGTGCAAGAGTTCTGTAAGCAATGTAAAAACACCATGCAAAAGCAAATCTCTTTATTGCAGAACTAGTTCTTCTAATGCATTGCAAAAGCAGTTATCTCTTCAAAGAAGGAGTTCTAGAAGTTATCTCTTTAATGCTTACAGCATTGCAAAAAGCACGACTTCTTTAATGCAAAGCAAAAGCATAATCATTTCAAAAGCAAGCATCTTTCACTGCACGAATTCTTGTATGCAATGAAAAAAACACAATGCAAAAGCACATCTCTTCATTGCAGAACTAGTTCTAATGCATTACAAAAGAAGTTATCTCTTCAGTGCAAGAGTTCTGTAAGCAATGCAAAAAGCACGAGTTCTTGTATGCAATGCAAAAACACTTCATGCAAAAGTAAATCTCTTTATTGCAGAACTAGTTATTCTAATGCATTGCAAAAGAAGTTATCTCCTCAGTGCAAGAGTTCTGTAAGCAATGCAAAAAGCACGACTTCTTGAATGCAAATCAAAAGCATATATCAATTCAAAAGCACGTATGTCTTAATTGCACGATTTCGTTTTGCAATGCAAAAACAATTATTTACTCTTGCATAAATTATCGTATGCAATGCAAAATTCACGACTTCTTTTAAGCATTGCAAAAGCAGTTATCTCTTCAGGGCAAGAGTTCTGTAAGCAATGCAAAAAGCACGACTTCTTGAATGCAAAGCAAAAACATATATAAATTCAAAAGCACGTAGTCTTAATTGCACGATTTCGTTTTGCAATGCAATAACAATGATTTACTCTTGCATAAATTATTGTATGCAATGCAAAATGCACGACTTCTTTTATGCATTGCAAAAGCAGTTATCTCTTCAAAGCAAGAGTTCTCTAGCAGTTATCTCTTTAATGCTTACAGCAATGCAAAAGCACGACTTCTTGAATGCAATGCAAAAGCACATCTCTTCATTGCAGAACTAGTTCGTCTAATATGCATTGCAAAAGCAGTTATCTCTTCAGTGCAAGAGTTCTGTAAGCAATGCAAAAAGCACGACTTCTTGAATGCAAAGCAAAAGCATATATCAATTCAAAACACGTATCTTATGCATTGCACGAGTTCTTGTAATGCAATGCTTCTTGCAAAACACTTCATGCAAAAGCAAATCTCTTTTGCAAACTAGCTTCATTGCAAAGCAGTTATTTCTTCAAAGCAAGAGTTCTGTATCTCAATGCAAGCAAGCACGAGTTCTTGTATGCAATGCAAAAACACTTCATGCAAAAGTAAATCTCTTTATTGCAGAACTAGTTATTCTAATGCATTGTAAAAGAAGTTATCTCTTCAGGGCAAAGTTCTGTAAGCAATGCAAAAGCACGACTTCTTGAATGCAAAAGCAAAAGCATATATCAATTCAAAAGCACGTATGTCTTAATTGCACGATTTCGTTTTGCAATGCAAAAACAATTATTTACTCTTGCATAAATTATTGTATGCAATGCAAAATTCAATACTTCTTTTAAGCATTGCAAAAGCAGTTATCTCTTCAGTGCAAGAGTTCTGTAAGCAATGCAAAAGCAATGCAAAAGCATGCAAAAGCAAATTTCTTTATTGCAGAACTAGTTCTTCTAATGCATTGCAAAAGCAATTATCTCTTCAAAGCAAGAGTTCTAGAAGTTATCTCTTTAATGCTTACAGCAATGCAAAAAGCACGACTTCTTTA
Organism: Paracanthobrama guichenoti; assembly: GCA_018749465.1. Lineage (NCBI taxonomy): Eukaryota > Metazoa > Chordata > Actinopteri > Cypriniformes > Gobionidae > Paracanthobrama > Paracanthobrama guichenoti. The sequence goes on from CM031945.1 coordinate 28,669,988, forward strand.
TGCAAAACAAAAAAGCATATATCATTTCAAAAGCAAGCATCTTTCACTGCACGAATTCTTGTATGCAATGAAAAAATGCAATGCAAAAGCACATCTCTTCATTGCAGAACTAGTTCATTGCAAAAGCAGTTATCTCTTCAGTGCAAGAGTTCTGTAAGCAATGCAAAAAGCACGAGTTCTTGTATGCAATGCAAAAACACTTCATGCAAAAGCAAATCTCTTTATTGCAGAACTAGTTATTCTAATGCATTGTAAAAGAAGTTATCTCTTCAGTGCAAAAGCAATGCAAAAAGCACAACTTCTTGAATGCAAAGCAAAAGCATATATCAATTCAAAAGCACGTATCTCTTAATTGCACGATTTCTTTTTACAATGCAAAAACAATTATTTACTCTTGCATAAATTATTGTATGCAATGCAAAATGCACGACTTCTTTTATGCATTGCAAAAGCAGTTATCTCTTCAAAGCAAGAGTTCTCTAGCAGTTATCTCTTTAATGCTTACAGCAATGCAAAAAGCACGACTTGAATGCAATGCAAAAGCACATCTCTTCATTGCAGAACTAGTTCTTCTAATGCATTGCAAAAGCAGTTATCTCTTCAGTGCAAGAGTTCTGTAAGCAATGCAAAAACACCATGCAAAAGCAAATCTCTTTATTGCAGAACTAGTTCTTCTAATGCATTGCAAAAGCAGTTATCTCTTCAAAGAAGGAGTTCTAGAAGTTATCTCTTTAATGCTTACAGCATTGCAAAAAGCACGACTTCTTTATGCAAAACAAAAGCATAATCATTTCAAAAGCAAGCATCTTTCACTGCACGAATTCTTGTATGCAATGAAAAAAACAATGCAAAAGCACATCTCTTCATTGCAGAACTAGTTCTAATGCATTGCAAAAGAAGTTATCTCTTCAGTGCAAGAGTTCTGTAAGCAATGCAAAAAGCACGAGTTCTTGTATGCAATGCAAAAACACTTCATGCAAAAGCAAATCTCTTTATTGCAGAACTAGTTATTCTAATGCATTGCAAAAGAAGTTATCTCTTCAGTGCAAGAGTTCTGTAAGCAATGCAAAAGCACGACTTCTTGAATGCAAATCAAAAGCATATATCAATTCAAAAGCACGTATGTCTTAATTGCACGATTTCTTTTTGCAATGCAAAAACAATTATTTACTCTTGCATAAATTATCGTATGCAATGCAAAATTCACGACTTCTTTTAAGCATTGCAAAAGCAGTTATCTCTTCAGGGCAAGAGTTCTGTAAGCAATGCAAAAGCACGACTTCTTGAATGCAAAGCAAAACATATATCAATTCAAAAGCAAAAGTCTTAATTGCACGATTTCGTTTTGCAATGCAAAACAATTATTTACTCTTGCATAAATTATTGTATGCAATGCAAAATGCACGACTTCTTTTATGCATTGCAAAAGCAGTTATCTCTTCAAAGCAAGAGTTCTCTAGCAGTTATCTCTTTAATGCTTACAGCAATGCAAAAGCACGACTTCTTGAATGCAATGCAAAAGCACATCTCTTCATTGCAGAACTAGTTCTTCTAATGCATTGCAAAAGAAGTTATCTGCTTCAGGGCAAGAGTTCTGTAAGCAATGCAAAAGCATGACTTCTTGAATGCAAATCAAAAACATATATCAATTCAAAAGCACGTATGTCTTTAATTGCACGATTTCGTTTTGCAATGCAAAAACAATTATTTACTCTTGCATAAATGATTGTATGCAATGCAAAATGCACGACTTTTTATGCATTGCAAAAGCAGTTATCTCTTCAAAGCAAGAGTTCTCTAGCAGTTATCTCTTTAATGCTTACACCAATGCAAAAGCACGACTTCTTGAATGCAATGCAAAAGCACATTTCTTCATTGCAGAACTAGTTCTTCTAATGCATTGCAAAAGCAGTTATCTCTTCAGTGCAAGAGTTCTGTAAGCAATGCAAAAACACCATGCAAAAGCAGATCTCTTTTTATTGCAGAACTAGTTCTTCTAATGCATTGCAAAAGCAGTTATCTCTTCAAAGAAGGAGTTCTAGAAGTTATCTCTTTAATGCTTACAGCATTGCAAAAGCACGACTTCTTTAATGCAAAGCAAAAGCATAATCATTTCAAAAAGCAAGCATCTTTCACTGCACGAATTCTTGTATGCAATGAAAAAACACAATGCAAAAGCACATCTCTTCATTGCAGAACTAGTTCTAATGCATTGCAAAAGAAGTTATCTCTTCAGTGCAAGAGTTCTGTAAGCAATGCAAAAGCACGAGTTCTTGTATGCAATGCAAAAACACTTCATGCAAAAGTAAATCTCTTTATTGCAGAACTAGTTATTCTAATGCATTGCAAAAGAAGTTATCTCCTCAGTGCAAGAGTTCTGTAAGCAATGCAAAAGCACGACTTCTTGAATGCAAATCAAAAGCATATATCAATTCAAAAGCATGTATGTCTTAATTGCACGATTTCGTTTTGCAATGCAAAAACAATTATTTACTCTTGCATAAATTATCGTATGCAATGCAAAATTCACGACTTCTTTTAAGCATTGCAAAAGCAGTTATCTCTTCAGGGCAAGAGTTCTGTAAGCAATGCAAAAGCACGACTTCTTGAATGCAAAGCAAAAACATATATAAATTCAAAAGCACGTAGTCTTAATTGCACGATTTCGTTTTGCAATGCAATAACAATGATTTACTCTTGCATAAATTATTGTATGCAATGCAAAATGCACGACTTCTTTTATGCATTGCAAAAGCAGTTATCTCTTCAAAGCAAGAGTTCTCTAGCAGTTATCTCTTTAATGCTTACAGCAATGCAAAAGCACGACTTCTTGAATGCAATGCAAAAGCACATCTCTTCATTGCAGAACTAGTTCTTCTAATGCATTGCAAAAGCAGTTATCTCTTCAGTGCAAGAGTTCTGTAAGCAATGTAAAAACACCATGCAAAAGCAAATCTCTTTATTGCAGAACTAGTTCTTCTAATGCATTGCAAAAGCAGTTATCTCTTCAAAGAAGGAGTTCTAGAAGTTATCTCTTTAATGCTTACAGCATTGCAAAAGCACGACTTCTTTAATGCAAAGCAAAAGCATAATCATTTCAAAGCAAGCATCTTTCACTGCACGAATTCTTGTATGCAATGAAAAAACACATGCAAAAGCACATCTCTTCATTGCAGAACTAGTTCTAATGCATTACAAAAGAAGTTATCTCTTCAGTGCAAGAGTTCTGTAAGCAATGCAAAAGCACGAGTTCTTGTATGCAATGCAAAAACACTTCATGCAAAAGTAAATCTCTTTATTGCAGAACTAGTTATTCTAATGCATTGCAAAAGAAGTTATCTCCTCAGTGCAAGAGTTCTGTAAGCAATGCAAAAAGCACGACTTCTTGAATGCAAATCAAAAGCATATATCAATTCAAAAGCACGTATGTCTTAATTGCACGATTTCGTTTTGCAATGCAAAAACAATTATTTACTCTTGCATAAATTATCGTATGCAATGCAAAATTCACGACTTCTTTTAAGCATTGCAAAAGCAGTTATCTCTTCGGGGCAAGAGTTCTGTAAGCAATGCAAAAAGCACGACTTCTTGAATGCAAAGCAAAAACATATATAAATTCAAAAGCACGTAGTCTTAATTGCACGATTTCGTTTTGCAATGCAATAACAATGATTTACTCTTGCATAAATTATTGTATGCAATGCAAAATGCACGACTTCTTTTATGCATTGCAAAAGCAGTTATCTCTTCAAAGCAAGAGTTCTCTAGCAGTTATCTCTTTAATGCTTACAGCAATGCAAAAGCACGACTTCTTGAATGCAATGCAAAAGCACATCTCTTCATTGCAGAACTAGTTCTTCTAATGCATTGCAAAAGCAGTTATCTCTTCAGTGCAAGAGTTCTGTAAGCAATGCAAAAGCACACTTCTTGAATGCAAAAGCAAAAGCATCTCTTCAAAAGCAGAATTTCTTAATTGCTTCAATGCATTGCAAAAGCAGTTATCTCTTCAGTGCAAGAGTTCTGTAAGCAATGCAAAAACACCATGCAAAAGCAAATCTCTTTAATGCAGAACTAGTTCTTCTAATGCATTGCAAAAGCAGTTATCTCTTCAAAGCAGGAGTTCTAGCAAGTTATCTCTTTAATGCTTACAGCATTGCAAAAAAGCACGACTTCTTTAATGCAAAGCAAAAGCATAATCATTTCAAAGCAAGCATCTTTCACTGCACGAATTCTTGTATGCAATGAAAAACACATTGCAAAAGCAGTTCTCTTCATTGCAGAACTAGTTCTAATGCATTCAAAAGAAGTTATCTCTTCAGTGCAAGAGTTCTGTAAGCAATGCAAAAGCACGAGTTCTTGTATGCAATGCAAAAACACTTCATGCAAAAGTAAATCTCTTTATTGCAGAACTAGTTATTCTAATGCATTGCAAAAGAAGTTATCTCCTCAGTGCAAGAGTTCTGTAAGCAATGCAAAATGCACGACTTCTTGAATGCAAATCAAAAGCATATATCAATTCAAAAGCACGTATGTCTTAATTGCACGATTTCGTTTTGCAATGCAAAAACAATTATTTACTCTTGCATAATTATCATATGCAATGCAAAATTCACGACTTCTTTTAAGCATTGCAAAAGCAGTTATCTCTTCAGGGCAAGAGTTCTGTAAGCAATGCAAAAGCACGACTTCTTGAATGCAAAGCAAAAATATATAAATTCAAAAGCACGTAGTCTTAATTGCACGATTTCGTTTTGCAATGCAATAACAATGATTTACTCTTGCATAAATTATTGTATGCAATGCAAAATGCACGACTTCTTTTATGCATTGCAAAAGCAGTTATCTCTTCAAAGCAAGAGTTCTCTAGCAGTTATCTCTTTAATGCTTACAGCAATGCAAAAGCACGACTTCTTGAATGCAATGCAAAAGCACATCTCTTCATTGCAGAACTAGTTCGTCTAATATGCATTGCAAAAGAAGTTATCTCTCAGTGCAAGAGTTCTGTAAGCAATGCAAAAGCACGACTTCTTGAATGCAAAGCAAAAGCATATATCAATTCAAAGCACGTATCTCTTTCGTTTTGCAATGCAAAACAATTATTTATGCATAAATTATTGTTGAAAAACACTTCATGCAAAAGCAAATCTCTTCATTGCAGAACTAGTTCTTCTAAAGCAGTTATTTCTTCAGTGCAAGAGTTCTTTAATAAGCAATGCAAAAAGCACGAGTTCTTGTATGCAATGCAAAAACACTTCATGCAAAAGTAAATCTCTTTATTGCAGAACTAGTTATTCTAATGCATTGCAAAAGAAGATATCTCTTCAGGGCAAAAGTTCTGTAAGCAATGCAAAAGCACGACTTCTTGAATGCAAAAGCAAAAGCATATATATAAATTCAAAAGCAAGTATGTCTTAATTGCACGATTTCGTTTTGCAATGCAATAACAATTATTTACTCTTGCATAAATTATTGTATGCAAGCAAAATTCAATACTTTTTGTGCATTGCAAAAGCAGTTATCTCTTCAGTGCAAGAGTTCTGTAAGCAATAAAAAAAGCACCATGCAAAAGCAAATCTCTTTATTGCAGAACTAGTTCTTCTAATGCATTGCAAAAGCAATTATCTCTTCAAAGAAGGAGTTCTAGAAGTTATCTCTTTAATGCTTACAGCATTGCAAAAAGCACGACTTCTTTATGCAAAACAAAAGCATAATCATTTCAAAAGCAAGCATCTTTCACTGCACGAATTCTTGTATGCAATGAAAAAACAAAAAAAAGCACATCTCTTCATTGCAGAACTACTTCTTCTAATGCATTGCAAAAGAAGTTATCTCTTCAGTGCAAGAGTTCTGTAAGCAATGCAAAAAGCACGAGTTCTTGTAATGCAATGCAAAAACACTTCATGCAAAAGCAAATCTCTTTATTGCAGAACTAGTTATTCTAATGCATTGTAAAAGAAGTTATTCTTCAGTGCAAAAGTTCTGTAAGCAATGCAAAAGCACGACTTCTTGAATGCAAAGCAAAAGCATATATCAATTCAAAAAAGCACGTATGTCTTTAATTGCACGATTTCGTTTTGCAATGCAAAAACAATTATTTACTCTTGCATAAATTATTGTATGCAATGCAAAATGCACGACTTCTTTTATGCATTGCAAAAGCAGTTATCTCTTCAAAGCAAGAGTTCTCTAGCAGTTATCTCTTTAATGCTTACAGCAATGCAAAAGCACGACTTCTTGAATGCAATGCAAAAGCACATCTCTTCATTGCAGAACTAGTTCTTCTAATGCATTGCAAAAGCAGTTATCTCTTGCAAGAGTTCTGTAAGCAATTCTGTAAGCATATGCAAAAAAGCACCATGCAAAAGCAAATCTCTTTATTGCAGAACTAGTTCTTCTAATGCATTGCAAAAGCAGTTATCTCTTCAAAGAAGGAGTTCTAGAAGTTATCTCTTTAATGCTTACAGCATTGCAAAAGCACGACTTCTTTAATGCAAAGCAAAAGCATAATCATTTCAAAAGCAAGCATCTTTCACTGCACGAATTCTTGTATGCAATGAAAAAAACACAATGCAAAAGCACATCTCTTCATTGCAGAACTAGTTCTAATGCATTGCAAAAGAAGTTATCTCTTCAGTGCAAGAGTTCTGTAAGCAATGCAAAAAGCACGAGTTCTTGTATGCAATGCAAAAACACTTCATGCAAAAGTAAATCTCTTTATTGCAGAACTAGTTATTCTAATGCATTGCAAAAGAAGTTATCTCCTCAGTGCAAGAGTTCTGTAAGCAATGCAAAAGCACGACTTCTTGAATGCAAATCAAAAGCATATATCAATTCAAAAGCACGTATGTCTTAATTGCACGATTTCGTTTTGCAATGCAAAAACAATTATTTACTCTTGCATAAATTATCGTATGCAATGCAAAATTCACGACTTCTTTTAAGCATTGCAAAAGCAGTTATCTCTTCGGGGCAAGAGTTCTGTAAGCAATGCAAAAAGCACGACTTCTTGAATGCAAAGCAAAAACATATATAAATTCAAAAGCACGTAGTCTTAATTGCACGATTTCGTTTTGCAATGCAATAACAATTATTTACTCTTGCATAAATTATTGTATGCAATGCAAAATGCACGACTTCTTTTATGCATTGCAAAGCAGTTATCTCTTCAAAGCAAGAGTTCTCTAGCAGTTATCTCTTTAATGCTTACAGCAATGCAAAAAGCACGACTTCTTGAATGCAATGCAAAAGCACATCTCTTCATTGCAGAACTAGTTCTTCTAATGCATTGCAAAAGAAGATAATGCTTCAGGGCAAGAGTTTTGTAAGCAATGCAAAAAGCATGACTTCTTGAATGCAAATCAAAAGCATATATCAATTCAAAAGCACGTATGTCTTTAATTGCACGATTTCGTTTTGCAATGCAAAAACAATTATTTACTCTTGCATAAATGATTGTATGCAATGCAAAATGCACTTTGCATTGCAAAAGCAGTTATCTCTTCAAAGCAAGAGTTCTCTAGCAGTTATCTCTTTAATGCTTACACCAATGCAAAAGCACGACTTCTTGAATGCAATGCAAAAGCACATTTCTTCATTGCAGAACTAGTTCTTCTAATGCATTGCAAAAGCAGTTATCTCTTCAGTGCAAGAGTTCTGTAAGCAATGCAAAAACACCATGCAAAAGCAGATCTCTTTATTGCAGAACTAGTTCTTCTAATGCATTGCAAAAGCAGTTATCTCTTCAAAGAAGGAGTTCTAGAAGTTATCTCTTTAATGCTTACAGCATTGCAAAAAGCACGACTTCTTTAATGCAAAGCAAAAGCATAATCATTTCAAAAGCAAGCATCTTTCACTGCACGAATTCTTGTATGCAATGAAAAAACACAATGCAAAAGCACATCTCTTCATTGCAGAACTAGTTCTAATGCATTGCAAAAGAAGTTATCTCTTCAGTGCAAGAGTTCTGTAAGCAATGCAAAAGCACGAGTTCTTGTATGCAATGCAAAAACACTTCATGCAAAAGTAAATCTCTTTATTGCAGAACTAGTTATTCTAATGCATTGCAAAAGAAGTTATCTCCTCAGTGCAAGAGTTCTGTAAGCAATGCAAAAGCACGACTTCTTGAATGCAAATCAAAAGCATATATCAATTCAAAAGCATGTATGTCTTAATTGCACGATTTCGTTTTGCAATGCAAAAACAATTATTTACTCTTGCATAAATTATCGTATGCAATGCAAAATTCACGACTTCTTTTAAGCATTGCAAAAGCAGTTATCTCTTCGGGGCAAGAGTTCTGTAAGCAATGCAAAAAGCACGACTTCTTGAATGCAAAGCAAAAACATATATAAATTCAAAAGCACGTAGTCTTAATTGCACGATTTCGTTTTGCAATGCAATAACAATGATTTACTCTTGCATAAATTATTGTATGCAATGCAAAATGCACGACTTCTTTTATGCATTGCAAAAGCAGTTATCTCTTCAAAGCAAGAGTTCTCTAGCAGTTATCTCTTTAATGCTTACAGCAATGCAAAAAGCACGACTTGAATGCAATGCAAAAGCACATCTCTTCATTGCAGAACTAGTTATTCTAATGCATTGTAAAAGAAGATAATGCTTCAGGGCAAGAGTTTTGTAAGCAATGCAAAAAGCATGACTTCTTGAATGCAAATCAAAAGCATATATCAATTCAAAAGCACGTATGTCTTTAATTGCACGATTTCGTTTTGCAATGCAAAAACAATTATTTACTCTTGCATAAATGATTGTATGCAATGCAAAATGCACGACTTTTATGCATTGCAAAAGCAGTTATCTCTTCAAAGCAAGAGTTCTCTAGCAGTTATCTCTTTAATGCTTACACCAATGCAAAAAGCACGACTTCTTGAATGCAATGCAAAAGCACATTTCTTCATTGCAGAACTAGTTCTTCTAATGCATTGCAAAAGCAGTTATCTCTTCAGTGCAAGAGTTCTGTAAGCAATGCAAAAACACCATGCAAAAGCAGATCTCTTTATTGCAGAACTAGTTCTTCTAATGCATTGCAAAAGCAGTTATCTCTTCAAAGAAGGAGTTCTAGAAGTTATCTCTTTAATGCTTACAGCATTGCAAAAGCACGACTTCTTTAATGCAAAGCAAAAGCATAATCATTTCAAAAGCAAGCATCTTTCACTGCACGAATTCTTGTATGCAATGAAAAAACACAATGCAAAAGCACATCTCTTCATTGCAGAACTAGTTCTAATGCATTGCAAAAGAAGTTATCTCTTCAGTGCAAGAGTTCTGTAAGCAATGCAAAAGCACGAGTTCTTGTATGCAATGCAAAAAACACTTCATGCAAAAGTAAATCTCTTTATTGCAGAACTAGTTATTCTAATGCATTGCAAAAGAAGTTATCTCTCAGTGCAAGAGTTCTGTAAGCAATGCAAAAGCACGACTTCTTGAATGCAAATCAAAGCATATATCAATTCAAAAGCATGTATGTCTTAATTGCACGATTTCGTTTTGCAATGCAAAACAATTATTTACTCTTGCATAAATTATCGTATGCAATGCAAAATTCACGACTTCTTTTAAGCATTGCAAAAGCAGTTATCTCTTCGGGGCAAGAGTTCTGTAAGCAATGCAAAAGCACGACTTCTTGAATGCAAAGCAAAAACATATATAAATTCAAAAGCACGTAGTCTTAATTGCACGATTTCGTTTTGCAATGCAATAACAATGATTTACTCTTGCATAAATTATTGTATGCAATGCAAAATGCACGACTTCTTTTATGCATTGCAAAAGCAGTTATCTCTTCAAAGCAAGAGTTCTCTAGCAGTTATCTCTTTAATGCTTACAGCAATGCAAAAAGCACGACTTCTTGAATGCAATGCAAAAGCACATCTCTTCATTGCAGAACTAGTTCTTCTAATGCATTGCAAAAGCAGTTATCTCTTCAGTGCAAGAGTTCTGTAAGCAATGTAAAAACACCATGCAAAAGCAAATCTCTTTATTGCAGAACTAGTTCTTCTAATGCATTGCAAAAGCAGTTATCTCTTCAAAGAAGGAGTTCTAGAAGTTATCTCTTTAATGCTTACAGCATTGCAAAAAGCACGACTTCTTTAATGCAAAGCAAAAGCATAATCATTTCAAAGCAAGCATCTTTCACTGCACGAATTCTTGTATGCAATGAAAAAACACAATGCAAAAGCACATCTCTTCATTGCAGAACTAGTTCTAATGCATTACAAAAGAAGTTATCTCTTCAGTGCAAGAGTTCTGTAAGCAATGCAAAAGCACGAGTTCTTGTATGCAATGCAAAAACACTTCATGCAAAAGTAAATCTCTTTATTGCAGAACTAGTTATTCTAATGCATTGCAAAAGAAGTTATCTCCTCAGTGCAAGAGTTCTGTAAGCAATGCAAAAGCACGACTTCTTGAATGCAAATCAAAAGCATATATCAATTCAAAAGCATGTATGTCTTAATTGCACGATTTCGTTTTGCAATGCAAAAACAATTATTTACTCTTGCATAAATTATCGTATGCAATGCAAAATTCACGACTTCTTTTAAGCATTGCAAAAGCAGTTATCTCTTCAGGGCAAGAGTTCTGTAAGCAATGCAAAAGCACGACTTCTTGAATGCAAAGCAAAACATATATAAATTCAAAAGCACGTAGTCTTAATTGCACGATTTCGTTTTGCAATGCAATAACAATGATTTACTCTTGCATAAATTATTGTATGCAATGCAAAATGCACGACTTCTTTTATGCATTGCAAAAGCAGTTATCTCTTCAAAGCAAGAGTTCTCTAGCAGTTATCTCTTTAATGCTTACAGCAATGCAAAAAGCACGACTTCTTGAATGCAATGCAAAAGCACATCTCTTCATTGCAGAACTAGTTATTGCAAAAGCAGTTATCTCTTCAAAGCAAGAGTTCTCTAGCAGTTATCTCTTTAATGCTTACAGCAATGCAAAAGCACGACTTCTTGAATGCAATGCAAAAGCACATTTCTTCATTGCAGAACTAGTTCTTCTAATGCATTGCAAAAGCAGTTATCTCTTCAGTGCAAGAGTTCTGTAAGCAATGCAAAAACACCATGCAAAAAGCAAATCTCTTTATTGCAGAACTAGTTCTTCTAATGCATTGCAAAAGCAGTTATCTCTTCAAAGAAGGAGTTCTAGAAGTTATCTCTTTAATGCTTACAGCATTGCAAAAGCACGACTTCTTTAATGCAAAGCAAAAGCATAATCATTTCAAAGCAAGCATCTTTCACTGCACGAATTCTTGTATGCAATGAAAAAAACACAATGCAAAAGCACATCTCTTCATTGCAGAACTAGTTCTAATGCATTACAAAAGAAGTTATCTCTTCAGTGCAAGAGTTCTGTAAGCAATGCAAAAGCACGAGTTCTTGTATGCAATGCAAAAACACTTCATGCAAAAGTAAATCTCTTTATTGCAGAACTAGTTATTCTAATGCATTGCAAAAGAAGTTATCTCCTCAGTGCAAGAGTTCTGTAAGCAATGCAAAATGCACGACTTCTTGAATGCAAATCAAAAGCATATATCAATTCAAAAGCACGTATGTCTTAATTGCACGATTTCGTTTTGCAATGCAAAAACAATTATTTACTCTTGCATAAATTATCGTATGCAATGCAAAATTCACGACTTCTTTTAAGCATTGCAAAAGCAGTTATCTCTTCAGGGCAAGAGTTCTGTAAGCAATGCAAAAAGCACGACTTCTTGAATGCAAAGCAAAAACATATAAATTCAAAAGCACGTAGTCTTAATTGCACGATTTCGTTTTGCAATGCAATAACAATGATTTACTCTTGCATAAATTATTGTATGCAATGCAAAATGCACGACTTCTTTTATGCATTGCAAAAGCAGTTATCTCTTCAAAGCAAGAGTTCTCTAGCAGTTATCTCTTTAATGCTTACAGCAATGCAAAAAGCACGACTTCTTGAATGCAATGCAAAAGCACATCTCTTCATTGCAGAACTAGTTCGTCTAATATGCATTGCAAAAGAAGTTATCTCCTCAGTGCAAGAGTTCTGTAAGCAATGCAAAAAGCACGACTTCTGAATGCAAAGCAAAAGCATATATCAATTCCAAAGCACGTATCACTCAATGCACGAGTTCTTGTATGCAATGCTTTTGAAAAACACTTCATGCAAAAGCAAATCTCTTCATTGCAGAACTAGTTCTTCTAAAGCAGTTATTTCTTCAGTGCAAGAGTTCTGTAAGCAATGCAAAAAGCACGAGTTCTTGTATGCAATGCAAAAACACTTCATGCAAAAGTAAATCTCTTTATTGCAGAACTAGTTATTCTAATGCATTGTAAAAGAAGATAACTCTTCAGGGCAAAAGTTCTGTAAGCAATGCAAAAAGCACGACTTCTTGAATGCAAAAGCAAAACCATATATATAAATTCAAAAGCAAGTATGTCTTAATTGCACGATTTCGTTTTGCAATGCAATAACAATTATTTACTCTTGCATAAATTATTGTATGCAAGCAAAATTCAATACTTTTTGTGCATTGCAAAAGCAGTTATCTCTTCAGTGCAAGAGTTCTGTAAGCAATGCAAAAACACCATGCAAAAGCAAATCTCTTTATTGCAGAACTAGTTCTTCTAATGCATTGCAAAAGCAATTATCTCTTCAAAGAAGGAGTTCTAGAAGTTATCTCTTTAATGCTTACAGCATTGCAAAAAGCACGACTTCTTTATGCAAAACAAAAGCATAATCATTTCAAAAGCAAGCATCTTTCACTGCACGAATTCTTGTATGCAATGAAAAAAACAATGCAAAAGCACATCTCTTCATTGCAGAACTACTTCTAATGCATTGCAAAAGAAGTTATCTCTTCAGTGCAAGAGTTCTGTAAGCAATGCAAAAAGCACGAGTTCTTGTATGCAATGCAAAAACACTTCATGCAAAAGCAAATCTCTTTATTGCAGAACTAGTTATTCTAATGCATTGTAAAAGAAGTTATCTCTTCAGTGCAAAAGCAATGCAAAAAGCACAACTTCTTGAATGCAAAGCAAAAGCATATATCAATTCAAAAGCACGTATCTCTTAATTGCACGATTTCTTTTTGCAATGCAAAAACAATTATTTACTCTTGCATAAATTATCGTATGCAATGCAAAATTCACGACTTCTTTTAAGCATTGCAAAAGCAGTTATCTCTTCAGGGCAAGAGTTCTGTAAGCAATGCAAAAAGCACGACTTCTTGAATGCAAAGCAAAACATATATAAATTCAAAAGCACGTAGTCTTAATTGCACGATTTCGTTTTGCAATGCAATAACAATGATTTACTCTTGCATAAATTATTGTATGCAATGCAAAATGCACGACTTCTTTATGCATTGCAAAAGCAGTTATCTCTTCAAAGCAAGAGTTCTCTAGCAGTTATCTCTTTAATGCTTACAGCAATGCAAAAAGCACGACTTGAATGCAATGCAAAAGCACATCTCTTCATTGCAGAACTAGTTCTTCTAATATGCATTGCAAAAGAAGTTATCTCCTCAGTGCAAGAGTTCTGTAAGCAATGCAAAAGCACGACTTCTTGAATGCAAATCAAAAGCATATATCAATTCAAAAGCACGTATGTCTTAATTGCACGATTTCGTTTTGCAATGCAAAAACAATTATTTACTCTTGCATAAATTATCGTATGCAATGCAAAATTCACGACTTCTTTTAAGCATTGCAAAAGCAGTTATCTCTTCAGGGCAAGAGTTCTGTAAGCAATGCAAAAAGCACGACTTCTTGAATGCAAAGCAAAAACATATATAAATTCAAAAGCACGTAGTCTTAATTGCAATTTCGTTTTGCAATGCAATAACAATGATTTACTCTTGCATAAATTATTGTATGCAATGCAAAATGCACGACTTCTTTTATGCATTGCAAAAGCAGTTATCTCTTCAAAGCAAGAGTTCTCTAGCAGTTATCTCTTTAATGCTTACAGCAATGCAAAAGCACGACTTCTTGAATGCAATGCAAAAGCACATCTCTTCATTGCAGAACTAGTTCTTCTAATATGCATTGCAAAAGAAGTTATCTCCTCAGTGCAAGAGTTCTGTAAGCAATGCAAAAGCACGACTTCTTGAATGCAAATCAAAAGCATATATCAATTCAAAAGCACGTATGTCTTAATTGCACGATTTCGTTTTGCAATGCAAAACAATTATTTACTCTTGCATAAATTATCGTATGCAATGCAAAATTCACGACTTCTTTTAAGCATTGCAAAAGCAGTTATCTCTTCAAAGCAAGAGTTCTAAGCAGTTATCTCTTTAATGATTACAGCAATGCAAAAAGCACGACTTCTGAATGCAAAGCAAAAGCATATATCAATTCAAAAGCACGTATCTCTTAATTGCACGATTTCTTTTTACAATGCAAAAACAATTATTTACTCTTGCATAAATTATCGTATGCAATGCAAAATTCACGACTTCTTTTAAGCATTGCAAAAGCAGTTATCTCTTCAGGGCAAGAGTTCTGTAAGCAATGCAAAAAGCACGACTTCTTGAATGCAAAGCAAAAACATATATAAATTCAAAAGCACGTAGTCTTAATTGCACGATTTCGTTTTGCAATGCAATAACAATGATTTACTCTTGCATAAATTATTGTATGCAATGCAAAATGCACCTCTGGCGCAGTCCCTTTAGGTGTAGGCGTACTGCGCTGACTGGATGCTGTCGCAATTGGACAGGATATCTATGATCCTGTTGGTCAGGTTTGCTTCCACCTGCGCTTGATTGCGATAGTTTTCAGTCTGTAGAATGACTTGTTGTCCCAAGTCTGTTGTGTCCATTAGCAGAAAGTGTCAGTGGAAAGTGTCTTTACACTTTGAGGAAGCATCTGTGTCCTGTCCTCCCCAGGATTCTTAGGTAGCTGACCCTTTGAGAAGTCCTCGGTCACCTTCAAGCAGAAGGTTTGGTTTGCCGGGCAGGTCAGATCTCCATGGGTGAAGGAATCATTTCAACTCTCCATTGTGTGTGAGACACCTGAACAACTTCTGAATAACCATGCAATAATCGAACACTGATGACTTTCTGGTTATTGTGAGATGGGAAAAGAGAGTTGTTGGATAAACACAAGAACATAAGAACAACAACACATGATAAACTCATGTCAGAAGTGCGAGTGGTAAATACGGTCTCATTCCTCAGGGTCAAATATTTAGTGAGGTCTCATTTGATAGCCAGATTCTTCACTACCACTGACATGGAAGTGGAATTTAAACGTGGTCTGGATGAATTACAGGAAGGGCAACAAAACATCAATATAACAAGTATATTTACCAGAAGTATGCATAATTAAAATATATCACATAATTAAACATGGAATTACACAATTTAATAATTGTTATTATAAAATTGTCTATATCAGTTGTTTTTACTTTCAAATCATTACTGAAAGCTAATATTTCAATCAAATCACTTAGAGCATGAGATTTACTGAAACAGAGATTTAAATCTCTAGTTTAGCTTTTGCACTCATCTTCTATGCATTTGATGTACAGGCTAAGACACACTCAATAAGGCAGGTCTGACTGAGAATTTTTTATTAATTGATAGAAATGCCTGCACTCTGCATCTAACTCTTTTAGATATATTTTCATTGTCATTAGTGATATGTTGGAAACTAGGGGGCCCTCCCAGTTTGCAACAATACCAATGACTGGACATAATAAAGATTTTGTCCATCAATTTACTGATCAATTGATTGTCAATCAATTGATGTGTGTTGATAGCCATGCACATGTTTTATGCACCTTACATGGACTACATATAGGAAGTTGACATAGCTGTAAGCCATAAACTTGTTCAACATAACTGAAAAGGAATTATGAAAATAATTGTCCTTGTCCTATATGTATGAAGGTGAATAATGTATGATAGATTTGCATTATATTAATGATTTTGGCCTGGATAGTCCTATGATCTATCCAGGTAGAGATGTTGTGCGGTTTTAGAGTTAAAGGGGTGTGTGTGTGTGTGTGTGTGTATGTTGTGTGTATAGGAGATGGGTGGTGTCTATCCTACCATAATCTGTGTTGTATAATTTAGTTCCAGTTTTTACACTGGGAAGCCATGTAGCTATGTGTGCTGTGGGGTGCGAATGGCTTCATGAAGTATCTTCACTCCCATCTCCTATGTTAAGTTGTGTGTGTATCTTGGCTGATGCCGGCCAGCCCAGACCCTTGTGGAGTCTGGGTCTGAAGAGTGGCAGCCATCAGCCTGAAAGGAAAACAAACACAGAGAGAAACACAGTCTAATATTGGACCTTTACACAAATTGCACTAAGATAGATGGTGCTATCTTATTTTTTCTTCAATGGTCTTAGCCAGACAGTTGTTGCAGATGGCTTTAACCTGTTAAGGTTTTATGCCATTATGAGAGAATTTGTTTTAGTTTACAAAGACGGATCATCATCATGATTATGTTTCTGTAAAGAAAAAAGGTCAAATAAACTGATTTATAATGGTCAGATCTGACTGCTGGTGTGTAAATGCAGTCGGGCCCGTTGCACCTTAAACTGTTGCAGTTGTGTTTACTCAATCTGCTGTATTGTGATCATTATCTGGGGGATCTCTTTGAATGATGCTGTTTATACAGGCCAGATCTGGGTTTAGAGCAACAGGTTCTTTGGTATTTATGGTGTCTTTCAAACTCTTGACCATTTGGATCTCTGTGGTGTGTAAATCCTGTGGAGTTAATGTCTGAGGTTAACATAACACACAGCTTTCGTTACATTCCCGGTAAATAACTTCCCCGATCAGATCCCATCCCATCTAACGCTCCCAGTGAGGAGTTTGCTAGAACTTGCACCCCTTTGTTTGTCATTGCATCACAATGGAAAGCTTGCTCCTCCTCTCTCTCCCTGCGTTTAGGATTATAATGGAAATGATTAGGTCTTGAATGAATTCAGCCTATTCAAGTTACAGCAATCAGGTTAAACATTTAACTGGGCATTGTAATTTTTCTCATTAAAGATTCTTCCACAAATAGAAGGTAAAGAACTTCTTTCTCTTTAGGTTTTTCACTTCAGTTTTCTTTCTTAACGTTAATTTCGTTAACCATCTATGTTCTCATTTCCATCATTTCAACCTTCTAATCCTCCTTCTACTCCTTCAACAATCTTTCCTCTTCTAAATAATTCTCAATCATCATGAGATCAAAAACCATTCCTGGCCATTATAATATAATTTACATTACAATCATAATATAAATCATATTATATTAAAATAGTATGAATTAAAAAATAATTGTATTTGCTGGTCTCAAGAGGGTCTCTGCTGAGTCATGTGTCCAGAATAATGTGTTATAATCTCCCTGATCTTTCAGATTGGCCCTGCAGCTCCTGCTGTGCTGGCGTGATCATTGTGTGACACAGCAACAAGACCAAACTGGAAACCAGTTATCAACTTAGATGCTGTGGACGTTCAATAAACTGCAAACGCTGAGCGCACGGGGTCAAATCATTGCTCAATTTAAAGATTTTGTGACTACACAATATAGAATTGGGCACAATTTTTCTTATTTTTGGATATTATCAATTGCATTCTTTGGAGAATCTATTTGCATATGAAAAGAAAGGTTTGACAAAGACAGGTCTGATGGAGAAAGACAACGTTCATCTTTGTTCTGTTAATTTTCTCGGTCTCTTTTGAGACACTAATAAGCACACAAAAGTGCAGCGATTCCAATGTCCAAATAAGACCATAGTAAAGCGCTATATTTCACAACACATTTATAATTGTGACATCAGTCCTGAATCAGTTTTGTCCACCTTCACATTTTACACACAAAGCATTGCAGTGAGATCTTTTCCAGTAAGATTTTGTTCACAAGTTAACGTGGCCATTTGTTCTTTTTCTTTGCTGTGTTGTTGCAGCAAAGCAAATAAACAAATGTAACTGGACCTTTTCCTCAGAATTCAGTTTTTAACTTACAGCCTTCTTTTGAGTACCGAAATAAAATTTCCTCTCTTGCTGCGTATGCAAACAAGGAGAATTTTAAAGCAAGGGATATCATTTCTACTCTACGCTGTTGCTTTCATGTCCCTGATAAGCAATTTGGTTGTCTAATTCTCAAGCCTTCATCGGTTTATACAGTATTCAATATATTCCCAACATTTCTAAAAGCAAATAAGAGCGGACTTACCATCACAGCTGAAGAAAGAGAAGGAAATCACCTCGTGCTTGTTGTAATCCCAATACTTCGCTGAAAAGACACTCGCATCCTGGAGATCACGTCAGGGTCACCATTTTGTAAGGTCCATCCGTTAGCCCAAGGACGGAATCTAACGGCCTGCTCGAAGGACTTCTGCGTGTCTGCCTTCTCAGCACTTCTGTTGGATTCACTTAATTTATGACCATCGAATTTTAAATCTGACTCCATGAATAATTTGATCTGACTCCAATTCTTTGTAACTTTGTTACATTTGTTACATTTGTAACTTAACAGCTGATCATAAGTTTAGTTGTGATTTTAATTTAGATCTTTGATTTCTCTTAGTATCTCTTAATTTCAAATACTCGTTCCTCCATGGGACCCGAGTCGCTCAGAGGATAATGCTCGCGATTATAATTACATTACCTCACGGACGCAAATTAGTCAGTTCTGATATTAGTCAAGAGGATTACAGAGTGAACTCTTTTACCTTTAAGTGAGTCGCACATGCTTACTCATAACAGAAAGTGTAATTTTAGCAATAGTCACGAAAGCTGCAACTTGTTAATAACAGTGACAGCCAGAAATCAGATTGCCCCTCATGCTTAGCGCCATGCTCCGGTCATGGGGTCCTCGGTATGAATCTGCCCTGACAGAAAGATTTACGGAAACTCCTACAAACTCCGCATGCGACACTACTTGAGTAATGACTTGATGAGATAATGAATAAATCAAGATTAACATTTATTTTGGCCAGACAGAACTTAAAGAACATAATTAAACATGAATCCATGGTACACAACTTTCAGCATAAAATACAATTAAGTAATATGAAAATAGTTTCAGAGAGTCATATCTGGCACACTACATACAGCGTGTGTGCGTGTCTCTTATGACACTGACACAACACTGCATGGGGCTTCTGTCTACAGAATGTTCCCAAATGGCAGCCCTGCCACCCTTCCTTAAATACCCAGACCAGAACAAAGGGTTGTAACTATTTGCAACACAAACACCTAGTTTGGGGGAAAGATCAGATATCTTTGGAGAGACCACTCAAAAAGAGAACACAATTCTCATATGTTTCAATCTTTCTAACCCTACCAGTGACTTCAGTGATGTTGAGACCATTTTACCAATCGCACTGTGACCTTTAAAAGACACCAGACATGAAAGGGATAAAACAATAGATTCACAAGATAAATCATATGTAGAATATCTGATATTCTGGGACTTGAATCAGGGGAAGGGGAAAGGGAGGTAGAGAGAGGGAGAGGGTTTTGGTCAGGGCGGTGTCCTACAGTTTCTCTGTGAGATCTTCTCTTCAGATTGAGTTTTATTGTTTTAATGCAGGGTGTTGGATCTCAGCTTTTGTCTTAGCAGTAAAACCGGTCCTTACAGACGACCCTGGTCCCTTGGGACAAATTCATATGAGTTTCCAAGGGGCATATTTGGATATTCCCTGTTTCCATATTTTGGATGTTGTTTCCAGAGTGTTCATGGTGCTGATCCTTGTTAACAGCACAAGTCCATGGGTGCAGGAATCAAGTAGTCACCTGAAATAACAACATTAAGACAGGCTGAACATGAAGATGAAAACACTGCAAAACACACCTCTGGCGCAGTCCCTTTAGGTGTAGGCGTACTGCGCTGACTGGATGCTGTCGCAATTGGACAGGATATCTATGATCCTGTTGGTCAGGTTTGCTTCCACCTGCGCTTGATTGCGATAGTTTTCAGTCTGTAGAATGACTTGTTGTCCCAAGTCTGTTGTGTCCATTAGCAGAAAGTGTCAGTGGAAAGTGTCTTTACACTTTGAGGAAGCATCTGTGTCCTGTCCTCCCAGGATTCTTAGGTAGCTGACCCTTTGAGAAGTCCTCGGTCACCTTCAAGCAGAAGGTTTGGTTTGCCGGGCAGGTCAGATCTCCATGGGTGAAGGAATCATTTCAACTCTCCATTGTGTGTGAGACACCTGAACAACTTCTGAATAACCATGCAATAATCGAACACTGATGACTTTCTGGTTATTGTGAGATGGGAAAAGAGAGTTGTTGGATAAACACAAGAACATAAGAACAACAACACATGATAAACTCATGTCAGAAGTGCGAGTGGTAAATACGGTCTCATTCCTCAGGGTCAAATATTTAGTGAGGTCTCATTTGATAGCCAGATTCTTCACTACCACTGACATGGAAGTGGAATTTAAACGTGGTCTGGATGAATTACAGGAAGGGCAACAAAACATCAATATAACAAGTATATTTACCAGAAGTATGCATAATTAAAATATATCACATAATTAAACATGGAATTACACAATTTAATAATTGTTATTATAAAATTGTCTATATCAGTTGTTTTTACTTTCAAATCATTACTGAAAGCTAATATTTCAATCAAATCACTTAGAGAATGAGATTTACTGAAACAGAGATTTAAATCTCTAGTTTAGCTTTTGCACTCATCTTCTATGCATTTGATGTACAGGCTAAGACACACTCAATAAGGCAGGTCTGACTGAGAATTGTTTTATTAATTGATAGAAATGCCTGCACTCTGCATCTAACTCTTTTAGATATATTTTCATTGTCATTAGTGATATGTTGGAAACTAGGGGGCCCTCCCAGTTTGCAACAATACCAATGACTGGACATAATAAAGATTTTGTCCATCAATTTACTGATCAATTGATTGTCAATCAATTGATGTGTGTTGATAGCCATGCACATGTTTTATGCACCTTACATGGACTACATATAGGAAGTTGACATAGCTGTAAGCCATAAACTTGTTCAACATAACTGAAAAGGAATTATGAAAATAATTGTCCTTGTCCTATATGTATGAAGGTGAATAATGTATGATAGATTTGCATTATATTAATGATTTTGGCCTGGATAGTCCTATGATCTATTCCAGGTAGAGATGTTGTGCGGTTTTAGAGTTAAAGGGGTGTGTGTGTGTGTGTGTGTGTGTATGTTGTGTATAGGAGATGGGTGGTGTCTATCCTACCATAATCTGTGTTGTATAATTTAGTTCCAGTTTTTACACTGGGAAGCCATGTAGCTATGTGTGCTGTGGGGTGCGAATGGCTTCATGAAGTATCTTCACTCCCATCTCCTATGTTAAGTTGTGTGTGTATCTTGGCTGATGCCGGCCAGCCCAGACCCTTGTGGAGTCTGGGTCTGAAGAGTGGCAGCCATCAGCCTGAAAGGAAAACAAACACAGAGAGAAACACAGTCTAATATTGGACCTTTACACAAATTGCACTAAGATAGATGGTGCTATCTTATTTTTTCTTCAATGGTCTTAGCCAGACAGTTGTTGCAGATGGCTTTAACCTGTTAAGGTTTTATGCCATTATGAGAGAATTTGTTTTAGTTTACAAAGACGGATCATCATCATGATTATGTTTCTGTAAAGAAAAAAGGTCAAATAAACTGATTTATAATGGTCAGATCTGACTGCTGGTGTGTAAATGCAGTCGGGCCCGTTGCACCTTAAACTGTTGCAGTTGTGTTTACTCAATCTGCTGTATTGTGATCATTATCTGGGGGATCTCTTTGAATGATGCTGTTTATACAGGCCAGATCTGGGTTTAGAGCAACAGGTTCTTTGGTATTTATGGTGTCTTTCAAACTCTTGACCATTTGGATCTCTGTGGTGTGTAAATCCTGTGGAGTTAATGTCTGAGGTTAACATAACACACAGCTTTCAAGTTACATTCCCGGTAAATAACTTCCCCGATCAGATCCCATCCCATCTAACGCTCCCAGTGAGGAGTTTGCTAGAACTTGCACCCCTTTGTTTGTCATTGCATCACAATGGAAAGCTTGCTCCTCCTCTCTCTCCCTGCGTTTAGGATTATAATGGAAATGATTAGGTCTTGAATGAATTCAGCCTATTCAAGTTACAGCAATCAGGTTAAACATTTAACTGGGCATTGTAATTTTTCTCATTAAAGATTCTTCCACAAATAGAAGGTAAAGAACTTCTTTCTCTTTAGGTTTTTCACTTCAGTTTTCTTTCTTAACGTTAATTTCTTTAACCATCTATGTTCTCATTTCCATCATTTCAACCTTCTAATCCTCCTTCTACTCCTTCAACAATCTTTCCTCTTCTAAATAATTCTCAATCATCATGAGATCAAAAACCATTCCTGGCCATTATAATATAATTTACATTACAATCATAATATAAATCATATTATATTAAAATAGTATGAATTAAAAAATAATTGTATTTGCTGGTCTCAAGAGGGTCTCTGCTGAGTCATGTGTCCAGAATAATGTGTTATAATCTCCCTGATCTTTCAGATTGGCCCTGCAGCTCCTGCTGTGCTGGCGTGATCATTGTGTGACACAGCAACAAGACCAAACTGGAAACCAGTTATCAACTTAGATGCTGTGGACGTTCAATAAACTGCAAACGCTGAGCGCACGGGGTCAAATCATTGCTCAATTTAAAGATTTTGTGACTACACAATATAGAATTGGGCACAATTTTCTTATTTTTGGATATTATCAATTGCATTCTTTGGAGAATCTATTTGCATATGAAAAGAAAGGTTTGACAAAGACAGGTCTGATGGAGAAAGACAACGTTCATCTTTGTTCTGTTAATTTTCTCGGTCTCTTTTGAGACACTAATAAGCACACAAAAGTGCAGCGATTCCAATGTCCGAAATAAGACCATAGTAAAGCGCTATATTTCACAACACATTTATAATTGTGACATCAGTCCTGAATCAGTTTTGTCCACCTTCACATTTTACACACAAAGCATTGCAGTGAGATCTTTTCCAGTAAGATTTTGTTCACAAGTTAACGTGGCCATTTGTTCTTTTTCTTTGCTGTGTTGTTGCAGCAAAGCAAATAAACAAATGTAACTGGACCTTTTCCTCAGAATTCAGTTTTTAACTTACAGCCTTCTTTTGAGTACCGAAATAAAATTTCCTCTCTTGCTGCGTATGCAAACAAGGAGAATTTTAAAGCAAGGGATATCATTTCTACTCTACGCTGTTGCTTTCATGTCCCTGATAAGCAATTTGGTTGTCTAATTCTCAAGCCTTCATCGGATTTATACAGTATTCAATATATTCCCAACATTTCTAAAAGCAAATAAGAGCGGACTTACCATCACAGCTGAAGAAAGAGAAGGAAATCACCTCGTGCTTGTTGTAATCCCAATACTTCGCTGAAAAGACACTCGCATCCTGGAGATCACGTCAGGGTCACCATTTTGTAAGGTCCATCCGTTAGCCCAAGGACGGAATCTAACGGCCTGCTCGAAGGACTTCTGCGTGTCTGCCTTCTCAGCACTTCTGTTGGATTCACTTAATTTATGACCATCGAATTTTAAATCTGACTCCATGAATAATTTGATCTGACTCCAATTCTTTGTAACTTTGTTACATTTGTTACATTTGTAACTTAACAGCTGATCATAAGTTTAGTTGTGATTTTAATTTAGATCTTTGATTTCTCTTAGTATCTCTTAATTTCAAATACTCGTTCCTCCATGGGACCCGGAGTCGCTCAGAGGATAATGCTCGCGATTATAATTACATTACCTCACGGACGCAAATTAGTCAGTTCTGATATTAGTCAAGAGGATTACAGAGTGAACTCTTTTACCTTTAAGAGTCGCACATGCTTACTCATAACAGAAAGTGTAATTTTAGCAATAGTCACGAAAGCTGCAACTTGTTAATAACAGTGACAGCCAGAAATCAGATTGCCCCTCATGCTTAGCGCCATGCTCCGGTCATGGGGTCCTCGGTATGAATCTGCCCTGACAGAAAGATTTACGGAAACTCCTACAAACTCCGCATGCGACACTACTACTTGAGTAATGACTTGATGAGATAATGAATAAATCAAGATTAACATTTATTTTGGCCAGACAGAACTTAAAGAACATAATTAAACATGAATCCATGGTACACAACTTTCAGCATAAAATACAATTAAGTAATATGAAAATAGTTTCAGAGAGTCATATCTGGCACACTACATACAGCGTGTGTGCGTGTCTCTTATGACACTGACACAACACTGCATGGGGGCTTCTGTCTACAGAATGTTCCCAAATGGCAGCCCTGCCACCCTTCCTTAAATACCCAGACCAGAACAAAGGGTTGTAACTATTTGCAACACAAACACCTAGTTTGGGGGAGAAGATCAGATATCTTTGGAGAGACCACTCAAAAAGAGAACACAATTCTCATATGTTTCAATCTTTCTAACCCTACCAGTGACTTCAGTGATGTTGAGACCATTTTACCAATCGCACTGTGACCTTTAAAAGACACCAGACATGAAAGGGATAAAACAATAGATTCACAAGATAAATCATATGTAGAATATCTGATATTCTGGGACTTGAATCAGGGGGAAGGGGGAAAGGGAGGTAGAGAGGGGGAGAGGGTTTTGGTCAGGGCGGTGTCCTACAGTTTCTCTGTGAGATCTTCTCTTCAGATTGAGTTTTATTGTTTTAATGCAGGGTGTTGGATCTCAGCTTTTGTCTTAGCAGTAAAACCGGTCCTTACAGACGACCCCTGGTCCCTTGGGACAAATTCATATGAGTTTCCAAGGGGCATATTTGGATATTCCCTGTTTCCATATTTTGGATGTTGTTTCCAGAGTGTTCATGGTGCTGATCCTTGTTAACAGCACAAGTCCATGGGTGCAGGAATCAAGTAGTCACCTGAAATAACAACATTAAGACAGGCTGAACATGAAGATGAAAACACTGCAAAACACACCTCTGGCGCAGTCCCTTTAGGTGTAGGCGTACTGCGCTGCTGACTGGATGCTGTCGCAATTGGACAGGATATCTATGATCCTGTTGGTCAGGTTTGCTTCCACCTGCGCTTGATTGCGATAGTTTTCAGTCTGTAGAATGACTTGTTGTCCCAAGTCTGTTGTGTCCATTAGCAGAAAGTGTCAGTGGAAAGTGTCTTTACACTTTGAGGAAGCATCTGTGTCCTGTCCTCCCAGGATTCTTAGGTAGCTGACCCTTTGAGAAGTCCTCGGTCACCTTCAAGCAGAAGGTTTGGTTTGCCGGGCAGGTCAGATCTCCATGGGTGAAGGAATCATTTCAACTCTCCATTGTGTGTGAGACACCTGAACAACTTCTGAATAACCATGCAATAATCGAACACTGATGACTTTCTGGTTATTGTGAGATGGGAAAAGAGAGTTGTTGGATAAACACAAGAACATAAGAACAACAACACATGATAAACTCATGTCAGAAGTGCGAGTGGTAAATACGGTCTCATTCCTCAGGGTCAAATATTTAGTGAGGTCTCATTTGATAGCCAGATTCTTCACTACCACTGACATGGAAGTGGAATTTAAACGTGGTCTGGATGAATTACAGGAAGGGCAACAAAACATCAATATAACAAGTATATTTACCAGAAGTATGCATAATTAAAATATATCACATAATTAAACATGGAATTACACAATTTAATAATTGTTATTATAAAATTGTCTATATCAGTTGTTTTTACTTTCAAATCATTACTGAAAGCTAATATTTCAATCAAATCACTTAGAGAATGAGATTTACAGAAACAGAGATTTAAATCTCTAGTTTAGCTTTTGCACTCATCTTCTATGCATTTGATGTACAGGCTAAGACACACTCAATAAGGCAGGTCTGACTGAGAATTGTTTTATTAATTGATAGAAATGCCTGCACTCTGCATCTAACTCTTTTAGATATATTTTCATTGTCATTAGTGATATGTTGGAAACTAGGGGGCCCTCCCAGTTTGCAACAATACCAATGACTGGACATAATAAAGATTTTGTCCATCAATTTACTGATCAATTGATTGTCAATCAATTGATGTGTGTTGATAGCCATGCACATGTTTTATGCACCTTACATGGACTACATATAGGAAGTTGACATAGCTGTAAGCCATAAACTTGTTCAACATAACTGAAAAGGAATTATGAAAATAATTGTCCTTGTCCTATATGTATGAAGGTGAATAATGTATGATAGATTTGCATTATATTAATGATTTTGGCCTGGATAGTCCTATGATCTATTCCAGGTAGAGATGTTGTGCGGTTTTAGAGTTAAAGGGGTGTGTGTGTGTGTGTGTGTGTATGTTGTGTATAGGAGATGGGTGGTGTCTATCCTACCATAATCTGTGTTGTATAATTTAGTTCCAGTTTTTACACTGGGAAGCCATGTAGCTATGTGTGCTGTGGGGTGCGAATGGCTTCATGAAGTATCTTCACTCCCATCTCCTATGTTAAGTTGTGTGTGTATCTTGGCTGATGCCGGCCAGCCCAGACCCTTGTGGAGTCTGGGTCTGAAGAGTGGCAGCCATCAGCCTGAAAGGAAAACAAACACAGAGAGAAACACAGTCTAATATTGGACCTTTACACAAATTGCACTAAGATAGATGGTGCTATCTTATTTTTTCTTCAATGGTCTTAGCCAGACAGTTGTTGCAGATGGCTTTAACCTGTTAAGGTTTTATGCCATTATGAGAGAATTTGTTTTAGTTTACAAAGACGGATCATCATCATGATTATGTTTCTGTAAAGAAAAAAGGTCAAATAAACTGATTTATAATGGTCAGATCTGACTGCTGGTGTGTAAATGCAGTCGGGCCCGTTGCACCTTAAACTGTTGCAGTTGTGTTTACTCAATCTGCTGTATTGTGATCATTATCTGGGGGATCTCTTTGAATGATGCTGTTTATACAGGCCAGATCTGGGTTTAGAGCAACAGGTTCTTTGGTATTTATGGTGTCTTTCAAACTCTTGACCATTTGGATCTCTGTGGTGTGTAAATCCTGTGGAGTTAATGTCTGAGGTTAACATAACACACAGCTTTCGTTACATTCCCGGTAAATAACTTCCCCGATCAGATCCCATCCCATCTAACGCTCCCAGTGAGGAGTTTGCTAGAACTTGCACCCCTTTGTTTGTCATTGCATCACAATGGAAAGCTTGCTCCTCCTCTCTCTCCCCTGCGTTTAGGATTATAATGGAAATGATTAGGTCTTGAATGAATTCAGCCTATTCAAGTTACAGCAATCAGGTTAAACATTTAACTGGGCATTGTAATTTTTCTCATTAAAGATTCTTGCACAAATAGAAGGTAAAGAACTTCTTTCTCTTTAGGTTTTTCACTTCAGTTTTCTTTCTTAACGTTAATTTCTTTAACCATCTATGTTCTCATTTCCATCATTTCAACCTTCTAATCCTCCTTCTACTCCTTCAACAATCTTTCCTCTTCTAAATAATTCTCAATCATCATGAGATCAAAAACCATTCCTGGCCATTATAATATAATTTACATTACAATCATAATATAAATCATATTATATTAAAATAGTATGAATTAAAAAATAATTGTATTTGCTGGTCTCAAGAGGGTCTCTGCTGAGTCATGTGTCCAGAATAATGTGTTATAATCTCCCTGATCTTTCAGATTGGCCCTGCAGCTCCTGCTGTGCTGGCGTGATCATTGTGTGACACAGCAACAAGACCAAACTGGAAACCAGTTATCAACTTAGATGCTGTGGACGTTCAATAAACTGCAAACGCTGAGCGCACGGGTCAAATCATTGCTCAATTTAAAGATTTTGTGACTACACAATATAGAATTGGGCACAATTTTCTTATTTTTGGATATTATCAATTGCATTCTTTGGAGAATCTATTTGCATATGAAAAGAAAGGTTTGACAAAGACAGGTCTGATGGAGAAAGACAACGTTCATCTTTGTTCTGTTAATTTTCTCGGTCTCTTTTGAGACACTAATAAGCACACAAAAGTGCAGCGATTCCAATGTCCGAAATAAGACCATAGTAAAGCGCTATATTTCACAACACATTTATAATTGTGACATCAGTCCTGAATCAGTTTTGTCCACCTTCACATTTTACACACAAAGCATTGCAGTGAGATCTTTTCCAGTAAGATTTTGTTCACAAGTTAACGTGGCCATTTGTTCTTTTTTTGCTTTGCTGTGTTGTTGCAGCAAAGCAAATAAACAAATGTAACTGGACCTTTTCCTCAGAATTCAGTTTTTAACTTACAGCCTTCTTTTGAGTACCGAAATAAAATTTCCTCTCTTGCTGCGTATGCAAACAAGGAGAATTTTAAAGCAAGGGATATCATTTCTACTCTACGCTGTTGCTTTCATGTCCCTGATAAGCAATTTGGTTGTCTAATTCTCAAGCCTTCATCGGATTTATACAGTATTCAATATATTCCCAACATTTCTAAAAGCAAATAAGAGCGGACTTACCATCACAGCTGAAGAAAGAGAAGGAAATCACCTCGTGCTTGTTGTAATCCCAATACTTCGCTGCTGAAAAGACACTCGCATCCTGGAGATCACGTCAGGGTCACCATTTTGTAAGGTCCATCCGTTAGCCCAAGGACGGAATCTAACGGCCTGCTCGAAGGACTTCTGCGTGTCTGCCTTCTCAGCACTTCTGTTGGATTCACTTAATTTATGACCATCGAATTTTAAATCTGACTCCATGAATAATTTGATCTGACTCCAATTCTTTGTAACTTTGTTACATTTGTTACATTTGTAACTTAACAGCTGATCATAAGTTTAGTTGTGATTTTAATTTAGATCTTTGATTTCTCTTAGTATCTCTTAATTTCAAATACTCGTTCCTCCATGGGACCCGGAGTCGCTCAGAGGATAATGCTCGCGATTATAATTACATTACCTCACGGACGCAAATTAGTCAGTTCTGATATTAGTCAAGAGGATTACAGAGTGAACTCTTTTACCTTTAAGTGAGTCGCACATGCTTACTCATAACAGAAAGTGTAATTTTAGCAATAGTCACGAAAGCTGCAACTTGTTAATAACAGTGACAGCCAGAAATCAGATTGCCCCTCATGCTTAGCGCCATGCTCCGGTCATGGGGTCCTCGGTATGAATCTGCCCTGACAGAAAGATTTACGGAAACTCCTACAAACTCCGCATGCGACACTACTTGAGTAATGACTTGATGAGATAATGAATAAATCAAGATTAACATTTATTTTGGCCAGACAGAACTTAAAGAACATAATTAAACATGAATCCATGGTACACAACTTTCAGCATAAAATACAATTAAGTAATATGAAAATAGTTTCAGAGAGTCATATCTGGCACACTACATACAGCGTGTGTGCGTGTCTCTTATGACACTGACACAACACTGCATGGGGGCTTCTGTCTACAGAATGTTCCCAAATGGCAGCCCTGCCACCCTTCCTTAAATACCCAGACCAGAACAAAGGGTTGTAACTATTTGCAACACAAACACCTAGTTTGGGGGAGAAGATCAGATATCTTTGGAGAGACCACTCAAAAAGAGAACACAATTCTCATATGTTTCAATCTTTCTAACCCTACCAGTGACTTCAGTGATGTTGAGACCATTTTACCAATCGCACTGTGACCTTTAAAAAGACACCAGACATGAAAGGGATAAAACAATAGATTCACAAGATAAATCATATGTAGAATATCTGATATTCTGGGACTTGAATCAGGGGGAAGGGGGAAAGGGAGGTAGAGAGGGGGAGAGGGTTTTGGTCAGGGCGGTGTCCTACAGTTTCTCTGTGAGATCTTCTCTTCAGATTGAGTTTTATTGTTTTAATGCAGGGTGTTGGATCTCAGCTTTTGTCTTAGCAGTAAAACCGGTCCTTACAGACGACCCCTGGTCCCTTGGGACAAATTCATATGAGTTTCCAAGGGGGCATATTTGGATATTCCCTGTTTCCATATTTTGGATGTTGTTTCCAGAGTGTTCATGGTGCTGATCCTTGTTAACAGCACAAGTCCATGGGTGCAGGAATCAAGTAGTCACCTGAAATAACAACATTAAGACAGGCTGAACATGAAGATGAAAACACTGCAAAACACACCTCTGGCGCAGTCCCTTTAGGTGTAGGCGTACTGCGCTGACTGGATGCTGTCGCAATTGGACAGGATATCTATGATCCTGTTGGTCAGGTTTGCTTCCACCTGCGCTTGATTGCGATAGTTTTCAGTCTGTAGAATGACTTGTTGTCCCAAGTCTGTTGTGTCCATTAGCAGAAAGTGTCAGTGGAAAGTGTCTTTACACTTTGAGGAAGCATCTGTGTCCTGTCCTCCCCAGGATTCTTAGGTAGCTGACCCTTTGAGAAGTCCTCGGTCACCTTCAAGCAGAAGGTTTGGTTTGCCGGGCAGGTCAGATCTCCATGGGTGAAGGAATCATTTCAACTCTCCATTGTGTGTGAGACACCTGAACAACTTCTGAATAACCATGCAATAATCGAACACTGATGACTTTCTGGTTATTGTGAGATGGGAAAAGAGAGTTGTTGGATAAACACAAGAACATAAGAACAACAACACATGATAAACTCATGTCAGAAGTGCGAGTGGTAAATACGGTCTCATTCCTCAGGGTCAAATATTTAGTGAGGTCTCATTTGATAGCCAGATTCTTCACTACCACTGACATGGAAGTGGAATTTAAACGTGGTCTGGATGAATTACAGGAAGGGCAACAAAACATCAATATAACAAGTATATTTACCAGAAGTATGCATAATTAAAATATATCACATAATTAAACATGGAATTACACAATTTAATAATTGTTATTATAAAATTGTCTATATCAGTTGTTTTTACTTTCAAATCATTACTGAAAGCTAATATTTCAATCAAATCACTTAGAGAATGAGATTTACAGAAACAGAGATTTAAATCTCTAGTTTAGCTTTTGCACTCATCTTCTATGCATTTGATGTACAGGCTAAGACACACTCAATAAGGCAGGTCTGACTGAGAATTGTTTTATTAATTGATAGAAATGCCTGCACTCTGCATCTAACTCTTTTAGATATATTTTCATTGTCATTAGTGATATGTTGGAAACTAGGGGGCCCTCCCAGTTTGCAACAATACCAATGACTGGACATAATAAAGATTTTGTCCATCAATTTACTGATCAATTGATTGTCAATCAATTGATGTGTGTTGATAGCCATGCACATGTTTTATGCACCTTACATGGACTACATATAGGAAGTTGACATAGCTGTAAGCCATAAACTTGTTCAACATAACTGAAAAGGAATTATGAAAATAATTGTCCTTGTCCTATATGTATGAAGGTGAATAATGTATGATAGATTTGCATTATATTAATGATTTTGGCCTGGATAGTCCTATGATCTATTCCAGGTAGAGATGTTGTGCGGTTTTAGAGTTAAAGGGGTGTGTGTGTGTGTGTGTGTGTGTGTGTGTTGTGTATAGGAGATGGGTGGTGTCTATCCTACCATAATCTGTGTTGTATAATTTAGTTCCAGTTTTTACACTGGGAAGCCATGTAGCTATGTGTGCTGTGGGGTGCGAATGGCTTCATGAAGTATCTTCACTCCCATCTCCTATGTTAAGTTGTGTGTGTATCTTGGCTGATGCCGGCCAGCCCAGACCCTTGTGGAGTCTGGGTCTGAAGAGTGGCAGCCATCAGCCTGAAAGGAAAACAAACACAGAGAGAAACACAGTCTAATATTGGACCTTTACACAAATTGCACTAAGATAGATGGTGCTATCTTATTTTTTCTTCAATGGTCTTAGCCAGACAGTTGTTGCAGATGGCTTTAACCTGTTAAGGTTTTATGCCATTATGAGAGAATTTGTTTTAGTTTACAAAGACGGATCATCATCATGATTATGTTTCTGTAAAGAAAAAAGGTCAAATAAACTGATTTATAATGGTCAGATCTGACTGCTGGTGTGTAAATGCAGTCGGGCCCGTTGCACCTTAAACTGTTGCAGTTGTGTTTACTCAATCTGCTGTATTGTGATCATTATCTGGGGGATCTCTTTGAATGATGCTGTTTATACAGGCCAGATCTGGGTTTAGAGCAACAGGTTCTTTGGTATTTATGGTGTCTTTCAAACTCTTGACCATTTGGATCTCTGTGGTGTGTAAATCCTGTGGAGTTAATGTCTGAGGTTAACATAACACACAGCTTTCGTTACATTCCCGGTAAATAACTTCCCCGATCAGATCCCATCCCATCTAACGCTCCCAGTGAGGAGTTTGCTAGAACTTGCACCCCTTTGTTTGTCATTGCATCACAATGGAAAGCTTGCTCCTCCTCTCTCTCCCTGCGTTTAGGATTATAATGGAAATGATTAGGTCTTGAATGAATTCAGCCTATTCAAGTTACAGCAATCAGGTTAAACATTTAACTGGGCATTGTAATTTTTCTCATTAAAGATTCTTGCACAAATAGAAGGTAAAGAAGTTCTTTCTCTTTAGGTTTTTCACTTCAGTTTTCTTTCTTAACGTTAATTTCTTTAACCATCTATGTTCTCATTTCCATCATTTCAACCTTCTAATCCTCCTTCTACTCCTTCAACAATCTTTCCTCTTCTAAATAATTCTCAATCATCATGAGATCAAAAACCATTCCTGGCCATTATAATATAATTTACATTACAATCATAATATAAATCATATTATATTAAAATAGTATGAATTAAAAATAATTGTATTTGCTGGTCTCAAGAGGGTCTCTGCTGAGTCATGTGTCCAGAATAATGTGTTATAATCTCCCTGATCTTTCAGATTGGCCCTGCAGCTCCTGCTGTGCTGGCGTGATCATTGTGTGACACAGCAACAAGACCAAACTGGAAACCAGTTATCAACTTAGATGCTGTGGACGTTCAATAAACTGCAAACGCTGAGCGCACGGGTCAAATCATTGCTCAATTTAAAGATTTTGTGACTACACAATATAGAATTGGGCACAATTTTCTTATTTTTGGATATTATCAATTGCATTCTTTGGAGAATCTATTTGCATATGAAAAGAAAGGTTTGACAAAGACAGGTCTGATGGAGAAAGACAAAGTTCATCTTTGTTCTGTTAATTTTCTCGGTCTCTTTTGAGACACTAATAAGCACACAAAAGTGCAGCGATTCCAATGTCCGAAATAAGACCATAGTAAAGCGCTATATTTCACAACACATTTATAATTGTGACATCAGTCCTGAATCAGTTTTGTCCACCTTCACATTTTACACACAAAGCATTGCAGTGAGATCTTTTCCAGTAAGATTTTGTTCACAAGTTAACGTGGCCATTTGTTCTTTTTCTTTGCTGTGTTGTTGCAGCAAAGCAAATAAACAAATGTAACTGGACCTTTCCTCAGAATTCAGTTTTTAACTTACAGCCTTCTTTTGAGTAC
This sequence comes from Paracanthobrama guichenoti, assembly GCA_018749465.1. Lineage (NCBI taxonomy): Eukaryota > Metazoa > Chordata > Actinopteri > Cypriniformes > Gobionidae > Paracanthobrama > Paracanthobrama guichenoti. The sequence goes on from CM031945.1 coordinate 28,703,445, forward strand.
CGAAATAAAATTTCCTCTCTTGCTGCGTATGCAAACAAGGAGAATTTTAAAGCAAGGGATATCATTTCTACTCTACGCTGTTGCTTTCATGTCCCTGATAAGCAATTTGGTTGTCTAATTCTCAAGCCTTCATCGGATTTATACAGTATTCAATATATTCCCAACATTTCTAAAAGCAAATAAGAGCGGACTTACCATCACAGCTGAAGAAAGAGAAGGAAATCACCTCGTGCTTGTTGTAATCCCAATACTTCGCTGAAAAGACACTCGCATCCTGGAGATCACGTCAGGGTCACCATTTTGTAAGGTCCATCCGTTAGCCCAAGGACGGAATCTAACGGCCTGCTCGAAGGACTTCTGCGTGTCTGCCTTCTCAGCACTTCTGTTGGATTCACTTAATTTATGACCATCGAATTTTAAATCTGACTCCATGAATAATTTGATCTGACTCCAATTCTTTGTAACTTTGTTACATTTGTTACATTTGTAACTTAACAGCTGATCATAAGTTTAGTTGTGATTTTAATTTAGATCTTTGATTTCTCTTAGTATCTCTTAATTTCAAATACTCGTTCCTCCATGGGACCCGGAGTCGCTCAGAGGATAATGCTCGCGATTATAATTACATTACCTCACGGACGCAAATTAGTCAGTTCTGATATTAGTCAAGAGGATTACAGAGTGAACTCTTTTACCTTTAAGTGAGTCGCACATGCTTACTCATAACAGAAAGTGTAATTTTAGCAATAGTCACGAAAGCTGCAACTTGTTAATAACAGTGACAGCCAGAAATCAGATTGCCCCTCATGCTTAGCGCCATGCTCCGGTCATGGGGTCCTCGGTATGAATCTGCCCTGACAGAAAGATTTACGGAAACTCCTACAAACTCCGCATGCGACACTACTTGAGTAATGACTTGATGAGATAATGAATAAATCAAGATTAACATTTATTTTGGCCAGACAGAACTTAAAGAACATAATTAAACATGAATCCATGGTACACAACTTTCAGCATAAAATACAATTAAGTAATATGAAAATAGTTTCAGAGAGTCATATCTGGCACACTACATACAGCGTGTGTGTGTGTGTCTCTTATGACACTGACACAACACTGCATGGGGCTTCTGTCTACAGAATGTTCCCAAATGGCAGCCCTGCCACCCTTCCTTAAATACCCAGACCAGAACAAAGGGTTGTAACTATTTGCAACACAAACACCTAGTTTGGGGAGAAGATCAGATATCTTTGGAGAGACCACTCAAAAAGAGAACACAATTCTCATATGTTTCAATCTTTCTAACCCTACCAGTGACTTCAGTGATGTTGAGACCATTTTACCAATCGCACTGTGACCTTTAAAAAGACACCAGACATGAAAGGGATAAAACAATAGATTCACAAGATAAATCATATGTAGAATATCTGATATTCTGGGACTTGAATCAGGGGAAGGGGAAAGGGAGGTAGAGAGGGGAGAGGGTTTTGGTCAGGGCGGTGTCCTACAGTTTCTCTGTGAGATCTTCTCTTCAGATTGAGTTTTATTGTTTTAATGCAGGGTGTTGGATCTCAGCTTTTGTCTTAGCAGTAAAACCGGTCCTTACAGACGACCCCCCTGGTCCCTTGGGACAAATTCATATGAGTTTCCAAGGGGGCATATTTGGATATTCCCTGTTTCCATATTTTGGATGTTGTTTCCAGAGTGTTCATGGTGCTGATCCTTGTTAACAGCACAAGTCCATGGGTGCAGGAATCAAGTAGTCACCTGAAATAACAACATTAAGACAGGCTGAACATGAAGATGAAAACACTGCAAAACACACCTCTGGCGCAGTCCCTTTAGGTGTAGGCGTATCTGCGCTGACTGGATGCTGTCGCAATTGGACAGGATATCTATGATCCTGTTGGTCAGGTTTGCTTCCACCTGCGCTTGATTGCGATAGTTTTCAGTCTGTAGAATGACTTGTTGTCCCAAGTCTGTTGTGTCCATTAGCAGAAAGTGTCAGTGGAAAGTGTCTTTACACTTTGAGGAAGCATCTGTGTCCTGTCCTCCCAGGATTCTTAGGTAGCTGACCCTTTGAGAAGTCCTCGGTCACCTTCAAGCAGAAGGTTTGGTTTGCCGGGCAGGTCAGATCTCCATGGGTGAAGGAATCATTTCAACTCTCCATTGTGTGTGAGACACCTGAACAACTTCTGAATAACCATGCAATAATCGAACACTGATGACTTTCTGGTTATTGTGAGATGGGAAAAGAGAGTTGTTGGATAAACACAAGAACATAAGAACAACAACACATGATAAACTCATGTCAGAAGTGCGAGTGGTAAATACGGTCTCATTCCTCAGGGTCAAATATTTAGTGAGGTCTCATTTGATAGCCAGATTCTTCACTACCACTGACATGGAAGTGGAATTTAAACGTGGTCTGGATGAATTACAGGAAGGGCAACAAAACATCAATATAACAAGTATATTTACCAGAAGTATGCATAATTAAAATATATCACATAATTAAACATGGAATTACACAATTTAATAATTGTTATTATAAAATTGTCTATATCAGTTGTTTTTACTTTCAAATCATTACTGAAAGCTAATATTTCAATCAAATCACTTAGAGAATGAGATTTACAGAAACAGAGATTTAAATCTCTAGTTTAGCTTTTGCACTCATCTTCTATGCATTTGATGTACAGGCTAAGACACACTCAATAAGGCAGGTCTGACTGAGAATTGTTTTATTAATTGATAGAAATGCCTGCACTCTGCATCTAACTCTTTTAGATATATTTTCATTGTCATTAGTGATATGTTGGAAACTAGGGGGCCCTCCCAGTTTGCAACAATACCAATGACTGGACATAATAAAGATTTTGTCCATCAATTTACTGATCAATTGATTGTCAATCAATTGATGTGTGTTGATAGCCATGCACATGTTTTATGCACCTTACATGGACTACATATAGGAAGTTGACATAGCTGTAAGCCATAAACTTGTTCAACATAACTGAAAAGGAATTATGAAAATAATTGTCCTTGTCCTATATGTATGAAGGTGAATAATGTATGATAGATTTGCATTATATTAATGATTTTGGCCTGGATAGTCCTATGATCTATTCCAGGTAGAGATGTTGTGCGGTTTTAGAGTTAAAGGGGTGTGTGTGTGTGTGTGTGTGTGTGTATGTTGTGTATAGGAGATGGGTGGTGTCTATCCTACCATAATCTGTGTTGTATAATTTAGTTCCAGTTTTTACACTGGGAAGCCATGTAGCTATGTGTGCTGTGGGGTGCGAATGGCTTCATGAAGTATCTTCACTCCCATCTCCTATGTTAAGTTGTGTGTGTATCTTGGCTGATGCCGGCCAGCCCAGACCCTTGTGGAGTCTGGGTCTGAAGAGTGGCAGCCATCAGCCTGAAAGGAAAACAAACACAGAGAGAAACACAGTCTAATATTGGACCTTTACACAAATTGCACTAAGATAGATGGTGCTATCTTATTTTTTCTTCAATGGTCTTAGCCAGACAGTTGTTGCAGATGGCTTTAACCTGTTAAGGTTTTATGCCATTATGAGAGAATTTGTTTTAGTTTACAAAGACGGATCATCATCATGATTATGTTTCTGTAAAGAAAAAAGGTCAAATAAACTGATTTATAATGGTCAGATCTGACTGCTGGTGTGTAAATGCAGTCGGGCCCGTTGCACCTTAAACTGTTGCAGTTGTGTTTACTCAATCTGCTGTATTGTGATCATTATCTGGGGGATCTCTTTGAATGATGCTGTTTATACAGGCCAGATCTGGGTTTAGAGCAACAGGTTCTTTGGTATTTATGGTGTCTTTCAAACTCTTGACCATTTGGATCTCTGTGGTGTGTAAATCCTGTGGAGTTAATGTCTGAGGTTAACATAACACACAGCTTTCGTTACATTCCCGGTAAATAACTTCCCCGATCAGATCCCATCCCATCTAACGCTCCCAGTGAGGAGTTTGCTAGAACTTGCACCCCTTTGTTTGTCATTGCATCACAATGGAAAGCTTGCTCCTCCTCTCTCTCCTGCGTTTAGGATTATAATGGAAATGATTAGGTCTTGAATGAATTCAGCCTATTCAAGTTACAGCAATCAGGTTAAACATTTAACTGGGCATTGTAATTTTTCTCATTAAAGATTCTTGCACAAATAGAAGGTAAAGAAGTTCTTTCTCTTTAGGTTTTTCACTTCAGTTTTCTTTCTTAACGTTAATTTCTTTAACCATCTATGTTCTCATTTCCATCATTTCAACCTTCTAATCCTCCTTCTACTCCTTCAACAATCTTTCCTCTTCTAAATAATTCTCAATCATCATGAGATCAAAAACCATTCCTGGCCATTATAATATAATTTACATTACAATCATAATATAAATCATATTATATTAAAATAGTATGAATTAAAAAATAATTGTATTTGCTGGTCTCAAGAGGGTCTCTGCTGAGTCATGTGTCCAGAATAATGTGTTATAATCTCCCTGATCTTTCAGATTGGCCCTGCAGCTCCTGCTGTGCTGGCGTGATCATTGTGTGACACAGCAACAAGACCAAACTGGAAACCAGTTATCAACTTAGATGCTGTGGACGTTCAATAAACTGCAAACGCTGAGCGCACGGGTCAAATCATTGCTCAATTTAAAGATTTTGTGACTACACAATATAGAATTGGGCACAATTTTCTTATTTTTGGATATTATCAATTGCATTCTTTGGAGAATCTATTTGCATATGAAAAGAAAGGTTTGACAAAGACAGGTCTGATGGAGAAAGACAAAGTTCATCTTTGTTCTGTTAATTTTCTCGGTCTCTTTTGAGACACTAATAAGCACACAAAAGTGCAGCGATTCCAATGTCCGAAATAAGACCATAGTAAAGCGCTATATTTCACAACACATTTATAATTGTGACATCAGTCCTGAATCAGTTTTGTCCACCTTCACATTTTACACACAAAGGATTGCAGTGAGATCTTTTCCAGTAAGATTTTGTTCACAAGTTAACGTGGCCATTTGTTCTTTTTCTTTGCTGTGTTGTTGCAGCAAAGCAAATAAACAAATGTAACTGGACCTTTTCCTCAGAATTCAGTTTTTAACTTACAGCCTTCTTTTGAGTACCGAAATAAAATTTCCTCTCTTGCTGCGTATGCAAACAAGGAGAATTTTAAAGCAAGGGATATCATTTCTACTCTACGCTGTTGCTTTCATGTCCCTGATAAGCAATTTGGTTGTCTAATTCTCAAGCCTTCATCGGATTTATACAGTATTCAATATATTCCCAACATTTCTAAAAGCAAATAAGAGCGGACTTACCATCACAGCTGAAGAAAGAGAAGGAAATCACCTCGTGCTTGTTGTAATCCCAATACTTCGCTGAAAAGACACTCGCATCCTGGAGATCACGTCAGGGTCACCATTTTGTAAGGTCCATCCGTTAGCCCAAGGACGGAATCTAACGGCCTGCTCGAAGGACTTCTGCGTGTCTGCCTTCTCAGCACTTCTGTTGGATTCACTTAATTTATGACCATCGAATTTTAAATCTGACTCCATGAATAATTTGATCTGACTCAATTCTTTGTAACTTTGTTACATTTGTTACATTTGTAACTTAACAGCTGATCATAAGTTTAGTTGTGATTTTAATTTAGATCTTTGATTTCTCTTAGTATCTCTTAATTTCAAATACTCGTTCCTCCATGGGACCGGAGTCGCTCAGAGGATAATGCTCGCGATTATAATTACATTACCTCACGGACGCAAATTAGTCAGTTCTGATATTAGTCAAGAGGATTACAGAGTGAACTCTTTTACCTTTAAGTGAGTCGCACATGCTTACTCATAACAGAAAGTGTAATTTTAGCAATAGTCACGAAAGCTGCAACTTGTTAATAACAGTGACAGCCAGAAATCAGATTGCCCCTCATGCTTAGCGCCATGCTCCGGTCATGGGGTCCTCGGTATGAATCTGCCCTGACAGAAAGATTTACGGAAACTCCTACAAACTCCGCATGCGACACTACTTGAGTAATGACTTGATGAGATAATGAATAAATCAAGATTAACATTTATTTTGGCCAGACAGAACTTAAAGAACATAATTAAACATGAATCCATGGTACACAACTTTCAGCATAAAATACAATTAAGTAATATGAAAATAGTTTCAGAGAGTCATATCTGGCACACTACATACAGCGTGTGTGCGTGTCTCTTATGACACTGACACAACACTGCATGGGGGCTTCTGTCTACAGAATGTTCCCAAATGGCAGCCCTGCCACCCTTCCTTAAATACCCAGACCAGAACAAAGGGTTGTAACTATTTGCAACACAAACACCTAGTTTGGGGGAGAAGATCAGATATCTTTGGAGAGACCACTCAAAAAGAGAACACAATTCTCATATGTTTCAATCTTTCTAACCCTACCAGTGACTTCAGTGATGTTGAGACCATTTTACCAATCGCACTGTGACCTTTAAAAAGACACCAGACATGAAAGGGATAAAACAATAGATTCACAAGATAAATCATATGTAGAATATCTGATATTCTGGGACTTGAATCAGGGGGAAGGGGGAAAGGGAGGTAGAGAGGGGAGAGGGTTTTGGTCAGGGCGGTGTCCTACAGTTTCTCTGTGAGATCTTCTCTTCAGATTGAGTTTTATTGTTTTAATGCAGGGTGTTGGATCTCAGCTTTTGTCTTAGCAGTAAAACCGGTCCTTACAGACGACCCCTGGTCCCTTGGGACAAATTCATATGAGTTTCCAAGGGGCATATTTGGATATTCCTGTTTCCATATTTTGGATGTTGTTTCCAGAGTGTTCATGGTGCTGATCCTTGTTAACAGCACAAGTCCATGGGTGCAGGAATCAAGTAGTCACCTGAAATAACAACATTAAGACAGGCTGAACATGAAGATGAAAACACTGCAAAACACACCTCTGGCGCAGTCCCTTTAGGTGTAGGCGTACTGCGCTGACTGGATGCTGTCGCAATTGGACAGGATATCTATGATCCTGTTGGTCAGGTTTGCTTCCACCTGCGCTTGATTGCGATAGTTTTCAGTCTGTAGAATGACTTGTTGTCCCAAGTCTGTTGTGTCCATTAGCAGAAAGTGTCAGTGGAAAGTGTCTTTACACTTTGAGGAAGCATCTGTGTCCTGTCCTCCCAGGATTCTTAGGTAGCTGACCCTTTGAGAAGTCCTCGGTCACCTTCAAGCAGAAGGTTTGGTTTGCCGGGCAGGTCAGATCTCCATGGGTGAAGGAATCATTTCAACTCTCCATTGTGTGTGAGACACCTGAACAACTTCTGAATAACCATGCAATAATCGAACACTGATGACTTTCTGGTTATTGTGAGATGGGAAAAGAGAGTTGTTGGATAAACACAAGAACATAAGAACAACAACACATGATAAACTCATGTCAGAAGTGCGAGTGGTAAATACGGTCTCATTCCTCAGGGTCAAATATTTAGTGAGGTCTCATTTGATAGCCAGATTCTTCACTACCACTGACATGGAAGTGGAATTTAAACGTGGTCTGGATGAATTACAGGAAGGGCAACAAAACATCAATATAACAAGTATATTTACCAGAAGTATGCATAATTAAAATATATCACATAATTAAACATGGAATTACACAATTTAATAATTGTTATTATAAAATTGTCTATATCAGTTGTTTTTACTTTCAAATCATTACTGAAAGCTAATATTTCAATCAAATCACTTAGAGAATGAGATTTACAGAAACAGAGATTTAAATCTCTAGTTTAGCTTTTGCACTCATCTTCTATGCATTTGATGTACAGGCTAAGACACACTCAATAAGGCAGGTCTGACTGAGAATTGTTTTATTAATTGATAGAAATGCCTGCACTCTGCATCTAACTCTTTTAGATATATTTTCATTGTCATTAGTGATATGTTGGAAACTAGGGGGCCCTCCCAGTTTGCAACAATACCAATGACTGGACATAATAAAGATTTTGTCCATCAATTTACTGATCAATTGATTGTCAATCAATTGATGTGTGTTGATAGCCATGCACATGTTTTATGCACCTTACATGGACTACATATAGGAAGTTGACATAGCTGTAAGCCATAAACTTGTTCAACATAACTGAAAAGGAATTATGAAAATAATTGTCCTTGTCCTATATGTATGAAGGTGAATAATGTATGATAGATTTGCATTATATTAATGATTTTGGCCTGGATAGTCCTATGATCTATTCCAGGTAGATGATGTTGTGCGGTTTTAGAGTTAAAGGGGTGTGTGTGTGTGTGTGTGTGTTGTGTATAGGAGATGGGTGGTGTCTATCCTACCATAATCTGTGTTGTATAATTTAGTTCCAGTTTTTACACTGGGAAGCCATGTAGCTATGTGTGCTGTGGGGTGCGAATGGCTTCATGAAGTATCTTCACTCCCATCTCCTATGTTAAGTTGTGTGTGTATCTTGGCTGATGCCGGCCAGCCCAGACCCTTGTGGAGTCTGGGTCTGAAGAGTGGCAGCCATCAGCCTGAAAGGAAAAACAAACACAGAGAGAAACACAGTCTAATATTGGACCTTTACACAAATTGCACTAAGATAGATGGTGCTATCTTATTTTTTCTTCAATGGTCTTAGCCAGACAGTTGTTGCAGATGGCTTTAACCTGTTAAGGTTTTATGCCATTATGAGAGAATTTGTTTTAGTTTACAAAGACGGATCATCATCATGATTATGTTTCTGTAAAGAAAAAAGGTCAAATAAACTGATTTATAATGGTCAGATCTGACTGCTGGTGTGTAAATGCAGTCGGGCCCGTTGCACCTTAAACTGTTGCAGTTGTGTTTACTCAATCTGCTGTATTGTGATCATTATCTGGGGGATCTCTTTGAATGATGCTGTTTATACAGGCCAGATCTGGGTTTAGAGCAACAGGTTCTTTGGTATTTATGGTGTCTTTCAAACTCTTGACCATTTGGATCTCTGTGGTGTGTAAATCCTGTGGAGTTAATGTCTGAGGTTAACATAACACACAGCTTTCGTTACATTCCCGGTAAATAACTTCCCCGATCAGATCCCATCCCATCTAACGCTCCCAGTGAGGAGTTTGCTAGAACTTGCACCCCTTTGTTTGTCATTGCATCACAATGGAAAGCTTGCTCCTCCTCTCTCTCCCTGCGTTTAGGATTATAATGGAAATGATTAGGTCTTGAATGAATTCAGCCTATTCAAGTTACAGCAATCAGGTTAAACATTTAACTGGGCATTGTAATTTTTCTCATTAAAGATTCTTGCACAAATAGAAGGTAAAGAAGTTCTTTCTCTTTAGGTTTTTCACTTCAGTTTTCTTTCTTAACGTTAATTTCTTTAACCATCTATGTTCTCATTTCCATCATTTCAACCTTCTAATCCTCCTTCTACTCCTTCAACAATCTTTCCTCTTCTAAATAATTCTCAATCATCATGAGATCAAAAACCATTCCTGGCCATTATAATATAATTTACATTACAATCATAATATAAATCATATTATATTAAAATAGTATGAATTAAAAATAATTGTATTTGCTGGTCTCAAGAGGGTCTCTGCTGAGTCATGTGTCCAGAATAATGTGTTATAATCTCCCTGATCTTTCAGATTGGCCCTGCAGCTCCTGCTGTGCTGGCGTGATCATTGTGTGACACAGCAACAAGACCAAACTGGAAACCAGTTATCAACTTAGATGCTGTGGACGTTCAATAAACTGCAAACGCTGAGCGCACGGGTCAAATCATTGCTCAATTTAAAGATTTTGTGACTACACAATATAGAATTGGGCACAATTTTCTTATTTTTGGATATTATCAATTGCATTCTTTGGAGAATCTATTTGCATATGAAAAGAAAGGTTTGACAAAGACAGGTCTGATGGAGAAAGACAAAGTTCATCTTTGTTCTGTTAATTTTCTCGGTCTCTTTTGAGACACTAATAAGCACACAAAAGTGCAGCGATTCCAATGTCCGAAATAAGACCATAGTAAAGCGCTATATTTCACAACACATTTATAATTGTGACATCAGTCCTGAATCAGTTTTGTCCACCTTCACATTTTACACACAAAGGATTGCAGTGAGATCTTTTCCAGTAAGATTTTGTTCACAAGTTAACGTGGCCATTTGTTCTTTTTCTTTGCTGTGTTGTTGCAGCAAAGCAAATAAACAAATGTAACTGGACCTTTTCCTCAGAATTCAGTTTTTAACTTACAGCCTTCTTTTGAGTACCGAAATAAAATTTCCTCTCTTGCTGCGTATGCAAACAAGGAGAATTTTAAAGCAAGGGATATCATTTCTACTCTCACGCTGTTGCTTTCATGTCCCTGATAAGCAATTTGGTTGTCTAATTCTCAAGCCTTCATCGGATTTATACAGTATTCAATATATTCCCAACATTTCTAAAAGCAAATAAGAGCGGACTTACCATCACAGCTGAAGAAAGAGAAGGAAATCACCTCGTGCTTGTTGTAATCCCAATACTTCGCTGAAAAGACACTCGCATCCTGGAGATCACGTCAGGGTCACCATTTTGTAAGGTCCATCCGTTAGCCCAAGGACGGAATCTAACGGCCTGCTCGAAGGACTTCTGCGTGTCTGCCTTCTCAGCACTTCTGTTGGATTCACTTAATTTATGACCATCGAATTTTAAATCTGACTCCATGAATAATTTGATCTGACTCCAATTCTTTGTAACTTTGTTACATTTGTTACATTTGTAACTTAACAGCTGATCATAAGTTTAGTTGTGATTTTAATTTAGATCTTTGATTTCTCTTAGTATCTCTTAATTTCAAATACTCGTTCCTCCATGGGACCCGGAGTCGCTCAGAGGATAATGCTCGCGATTATAATTACATTACCTCACGGACGCAAATTAGTCAGTTCTGATATTAGTCAAGAGGATTACAGAGTGAACTCTTTTACCTTTAAGTGAGTCGCACATGCTTACTCATAACAGAAAGTGTAATTTTAGCAATAGTCACGAAAGCTGCAACTTGTTAATAACAGTGACAGCCAGAAATCAGATTGCCCCTCATGCTTAGCGCCATGCTCCGGTCATGGGGTCCTCGGTATGAATCTGCCCTGACAGAAAGATTTACGGAAACTCCTACAAACTCCGCATGCGACACTACTTGAGTAATGACTTGATGAGATAATGAATAAATCAAGATTAACATTTATTTTGGCCAGACAGAACTTAAAGAACATAATTAAACATGAATCCATGGTACACAACTTTCAGCATAAAATACAATTAAGTAATATGAAAATAGTTTCAGAGAGTCATATCTGGCACACTACATACAGCGTGTGTGTGTGTCTCTTATGACACTGACACAACACTGCATGGGGCTTCTGTCTACAGAATGTTCCCAAATGGCAGCCCTGCCACCCTTCCTTAAATACCCAGACCAGAACAAAGGGTTGTAACTATTTGCAACACAAACACCTAGTTTGGGGAGAAAGATCAGATATCTTTGGAGAGACCACTCAAAAAGAGAACACAATTCTCATATGTTTCAATCTTTCTAACCCTACCAGTGACTTCAGTGATGTTGAGACCATTTTACCAATCGCACTGTGACCTTTAAAAAGACACCAGACATGAAAGGGATAAAACAATAGATTCACAAGATAAATCATATGTAGAATATCTGATATTCTGGGACTTGAATCAGGGGGAAGGGGGAAAGGGAGGTAGAGAGGGGGAGAGGGTTTTGGTCAGGGCGGTGTCCTACAGTTTCTCTGTGAGATCTTCTCTTCAGATTGAGTTTTATTGTTTTAATGCAGGGTGTTGGATCTCAGCTTTTGTCTTAGCAGTAAAACCGGTCCTTACAGACGACCCCTGGTCCCTTGGGACAAATTCATATGAGTTTCCAAGGGGGCATATTTGGATATTCCCTGTTTCCATATTTTGGATGTTGTTTCCAGAGTGTTCATGGTGCTGATCCTTGTTAACAGCACAAGTCCATGGGTGCAGGAATCAAGTAGTCACCTGAAATAACAACATTAAGACAGGCTGAACATGAAGATGAAAACACTGCAAAACACACCTCTGGCGCAGTCCCTTTAGGTGTAGGCGTACTGCGCTGACTGGATGCTGTCGCAATTGGACAGGATATCTATGATCCTGTTGGTCAGGTTTGCTTCCACCTGCGCTTGATTGCGATAGTTTTCAGTCTGTAGAATGACTTGTTGTCCCAAGTCTGTTGTGTCCATTAGCAGAAAGTGTCAGTGGAAAGTGTCTTTACACTTTGAGGAAGCATCTGTGTCCTGTCCTCCCCAGGATTCTTAGGTAGCTGACCCTTTGAGAAGTCCTCGGTCACCTTCAAGCAGAAGGTTTGGTTTGCCGGGCAGGTCAGATCTCCATGGGTGAAGGAATCATTTCAACTCTCCATTGTGTGTGAGACACCTGAACAACTTCTGAATAACCATGCAATAATCGAACACTGATGACTTTCTGGTTATTGTGAGATGGGAAAAGAGAGTTGTTGGATAAACACAAGAACATAAGAACAACAACACATGATAAACTCATGTCAGAAGTGCGAGTGGTAAATACGGTCTCATTCCTCAGGGTCAAATATTTAGTGAGGTCTCATTTGATAGCCAGATTCTTCACTACCACTGACATGGAAGTGGAATTTAAACGTGGTCTGGATGAATTACAGGAAGGGCAACAAAACATCAATATAACAAGTATATTTACCAGAAGTATGCATAATTAAAATATATCACATAATTAAACATGGAATTACACAATTTAATAATTGTTATTATAAAATTGTCTATATCAGTTGTTTTTACTTTCAAATCATTACTGAAAGCTAATATTTCAATCAAATCACTTAGAGAATGAGATTTACAGAAACAGAGATTTAAATCTCTAGTTTAGCTTTTGCACTCATCTTCTATGCATTTGATGTACAGGCTAAGACACACTCAATAAGGCAGGTCTGACTGAGAATTGTTTTATTAATTGATAGAAATGCCTGCACTCTGCATCTAACTCTTTTAGATATATTTTCATTGTCATTAGTGATATGTTGGAAACTAGGGGGCCCTCCCAGTTTGCAACAATACCAATGACTGGACATAATAAAGATTTTGTCCATCAATTTACTGATCAATTGATTGTCAATCAATTGATGTGTGTTGATAGCCATGCACATGTTTTATGCACCTTACATGGACTACATATAGGAAGTTGACATAGCTGTAAGCCATAAACTTGTTCAACATAACTGAAAAGGAATTATGAAAATAATTGTCCTTGTCCTATATGTATGAAGGTGAATAATGTATGATAGATTTGCATTATATTAATGATTTTGGCCTGGATAGTCCTATGATCTATTCCAGGTAGAGATGTTGTGCGGTTTTAGAGTTAAAGGGGTGTGTGTGTGTGTGTGTGTGTGTGTTGTTGTATAGGAGATGGGTGGTGTCTATCCTACCATAATCTGTGTTGTATAATTTAGTTCCAGTTTTTACACTGGGAAGCCATGTAGCTATGTGTGCTGTGGGGTGCGAATGGCTTCATGAAGTATCTTCACTCCCATCTCCTATGTTAAGTTGTGTGTGTATCTTGGCTGATGCCGGCCAGCCCAGACCCTTGTGGAGTCTGGGTCTGAAGAGTGGCAGCCATCAGCCTGAAAGGAAAACAAACACAGAGAGAAACACAGTCTAATATTGGACCTTTACACAAATTGCACTAAGATAGATGGTGCTATCTTATTTTTTCTTCAATGGTCTTAGCCAGACAGTTGTTGCAGATGGCTTTAACCTGTTAAGGTTTTATGCCATTATGAGAGAATTTGTTTTAGTTTACAAAGACGGATCATCATCATGATTATGTTTCTGTAAAGAAAAAAGGTCAAATAAACTGATTTATAATGGTCAGATCTGACTGCTGGTGTGTAAATGCAGTCGGGCCCGTTGCACCTTAAACTGTTGCAGTTGTGTTTACTCAATCTGCTGTATTGTGATCATTATCTGGGGGATCTCTTTGAATGATGCTGTTTATACAGGCCAGATCTGGGTTTAGAGCAACAGGTTCTTTGGTATTTATGGTGTCTTTCAAACTCTTGACCATTTGGATCTCTGTGGTGTGTAAATCCTGTGGAGTTAATGTCTGAGGTTAACATAACACACAGCTTTCGTTACATTCCCGTAAATAACTTCCCGATCAGATCCCATCCCATCTAACGCTCCCAGTGAGGAGTTTGCTAGAACTTGCACCCCTTTGTTTGTCATTGCATCACAATGGAAAGCTTGCTCCTCCTCTCTCTCCCTGCGTTTAGGATTATAATGGAAATGATTAGGTCTTGAATGAATTCAGCCTATTCAAGTTACAGCAATCAGGTTAAACATTTAACTGGGCATTGTAATTTTTCTCATTAAAGATTCTTGCACAAATAGAAGGTAAAGAAGTTCTTTCTCTTTAGGTTTTTCACTTCAGTTTTCTTTCTTAACGTTAATTTCTTTAACCATCTATGTTCTCATTTCCATCATTTCAACCTTCTAATCCTCCTTCTACTCCTTCAACAATCTTTCCTCTTCTAAATAATTCTCAATCATCATGAGATCAAAAACCATTCCTGGCCATTATAATATAATTTACATTACAATCATAATATAAATCATATTATATTAAAATAGTATGAATTAAAAAATAATTGTATTTGCTGGTCTCAAGAGGGTCTCTGCTGAGTCATGTGTCCAGAATAATGTGTTATAATCTCCCTGATCTTTCAGATTGGCCCTGCAGCTCCTGCTGTGCTGGCGTGATCATTGTGTGACACAGCAACAAGACCAAACTGGAAACCAGTTATCAACTTAGATGCTGTGGACGTTCAATAAACTGCAAACGCTGAGCGCACGGGTCAAATCATTGCTCAATTTAAAGATTTTGTGACTACACAATATAGAATTGGGCACAATTTTCTTATTTTTGGATATTATCAATTGCATTCTTTGGAGAATCTATTTGCATATGAAAAGAAAGGTTTGACAAAGACAGGTCTGATGGAGAAAGACAAAGTTCATCTTTGTTCTGTTAATTTTCTCGGTCTCTTTTGAGACACTAATAAGCACACAAAAGTGCAGCGATTCCAATGTCCGAAATAAGACCATAGTAAAGCGCTATATTTCACAACACATTTATAATTGTGACATCAGTCCTGAATCAGTTTTGTCCACCTTCACATTTTACACACAAAGGATTGCAGTGAGATCTTTTCCAGTAAGATTTTGTTCACAAGTTAACGTGGCCATTTGTTCTTTTTCTTTGCTGTGTTGTTGCAGCAAAGCAAATAAACAAATGTAACTGGACCTTTTCCTCAGAATTCAGTTTTTAACTTACAGCCTTCTTTTGAGTACCGAAATAAAATTTCCTCTCTTGCTGCGTATGCAAACAAGGAGAATTTTAAAGCAAGGGATATCATTTCTACTCTACGCTGTTGCTTTCATGTCCCTGATAAGCAATTTGGTTGTCTAATTCTCAAGCCTTCATCGGATTTATACAGTATTCAATATATTCCCAACATTTCTAAAAGCAAATAAGAGCGGACTTACCATCACAGCTGAAGAAAGAGAAGGAAATCACCTCGTGCTTGTTGTAATCCCAATACTTCGCTGAAAAGACACTCGCATCCTGGAGATCACGTCAGGGTCACCATTTTGTAAGGTCCATCCGTTAGCCCAAGGACGGAATCTAACGGCCTGCTCGAAGGACTTCTGCGTGTCTGCCTTCTCAGCACTTCTGTTGGATTCACTTAATTTATGACCATCGAATTTTAAATCTGACTCCATGAATAATTTGATCTGACTCCAATTCTTTGTAACTTTGTTACATTTGTTACATTTGTAACTTAACAGCTGATCATAAGTTTAGTTGTGATTTTAATTTAGATCTTTGATTTCTCTTAGTATCTCTTAATTTCAAATACTCGTTCCTCCATGGGACCCGGAGTCGCTCAGAGGATAATGCTCACGATTATAATTACATTACCTCACGGACGCAAATTAGTCAGTTCTGATATTAGTCAAGAGGATTACAGAGTGAACTCTTTTACCTTTAAGTGAGTCGCACATGCTTACTCATAACAGAAAGTGTAATTTTAGCAATAGTCACGAAAGCTGCAACTTGTTAATAACAGTGACAGCCAGAAATCAGATTGCCCCTCATGCTTAGCGCCATGCTCCGGTCATGGGGTCCTCGGTATGAATCTGCCCTGACAGAAAGATTTACGGAAACTCCTACAAACTCCGCATGCGACACTACTTGAGTAATGACTTGATGAGATAATGAATAAATCAAGATTAACATTTATTTTGGCCAGACAGAACTTAAAGAACATAATTAAACATGAATCCATGGTACACAACTTTCAGCATAAAATACAATTAAGTAATATGAAAATAGTTTCAGAGAGTCATATCTGGCACACTACATACAGCGTGTGTGCGTGTCTCTTATGACACTGACACAACACTGCATGGGGGCTTCTGTCTACAGAATGTTCCCAAATGGCAGCCCTGCCACCCTTCCTTAAATACCCAGACCAGAACAAAGGGTTGTAACTATTTGCAACACAAACACCTAGTTTGGGGGAGAAGATCAGATATCTTTGGAGAGACCACTCAAAAAGAGAACACAATTCTCATATGTTTCAATCTTTCTAACCCTACCAGTGACTTCAGTGATGTTGAGACCATTTTACCAATCGCACTGTGACCTTTAAAAAGACACCAGACATGAAAGGGATAAAACAATAGATTCACAAGATAAATCATATGTAGAATATCTGATATTCTGGGACTTGAATCAGGGGAAGGGGAAAGGGAGGTAGAGAGGGGAGAGGGTTTTGGTCAGGGCGGTGTCCTACAGTTTCTCTGTGAGATCTTCTCTTCAGATTGAGTTTTATTGTTTTAATGCAGGGTGTTGGATCTCAGCTTTTGTCTTAGCAGTAAAACCGGTCCTTACAGACGACCCCTGGTCCCTTGGGACAAATTCATATGAGTTTCCAAGGGGACATATTTGGATATTCCCTGTTTCCATATTTTGGATGTTGTTTCCAGAGTGTTCATGGTGCTGATCCTTGTTAACAGCACAAGTCCATGGGTGCAGGAATCAAGTAGTCACCTGAAATAACAACATTAAGACAGGCTGAACATGAAGATGAAAACACTGCAAAACACACCTCTGGCGCAGTCCCTTTAGGTGTAGGCGTACTGCGCTGACTGGATGCTGTCGCAATTGGACAGGATATCTATGATCCTGTTGGTCAGGTTTGCTTCCACCTGCGCTTGATTGCGATAGTTTTCAGTCTGTAGAATGACTTGTTGTCCCAAGTCTGTTGTGTCCATTAGCAGAAAGTGTCAGTGGAAAGTGTCTTTACACTTTGAGGAAGCATCTGTGTCCTGTCCTCCCAGGATTCTTAGGTAGCTGACCCTTTGAGAAGTCCTCGGTCACCTTCAAGCAGAAGGTTTGGTTTGCCGGGCAGGTCAGATCTCCATGGGTGAAGGAATCATTTCAACTCTCCATTGTGTGTGAGACACCTGAACAACTTCTGAATAACCATGCAATAATCGAACACTGATGACTTTCTGGTTATTGTGAGATGGGAAAAGAGAGTTGTTGGATAAACACAAGAACATAAGAACAACAACACATGATAAACTCATGTCAGAAGTGCGAGTGGTAAATACGGTCTCATTCCTCAGGGTCAAATATTTAGTGAGGTCTCATTTGATAGCCAGATTCTTCACTACCACTGACATGGAAGTGGAATTTAAACGTGGTCTGGATGAATTACAGGAAGGGCAACAAAACATCAATATAACAAGTATATTTACCAGAAGTATGCATAATTAAAATATATCACATAATTAAACATGGAATTACACAATTTAATAATTGTTATTATAAAATTGTCTATATCAGTTGTTTTTACTTTCAAATCATTACTGAAAGCTAATATTTCAATCAAATCACTTAGAGAATGAGATTTACAGAAACAGAGATTTAAATCTCTAGTTTAGCTTTTGCACTCATCTTCTATGCATTTGATGTACAGGCTAAGACACACTCAATAAGGCAGGTCTGACTGAGAATTGTTTTATTAATTGATAGAAATGCCTGCACTCTGCATCTAACTCTTTTAGATATATTTTCATTGTCATTAGTGATATGTTGGAAACTAGGGGGCCCTCCCAGTTTGCAACAATACCAATGACTGGACATAATAAAGATTTTGTCCATCAATTTACTGATCAATTGATTGTCAATCAATTGATGTGTGTTGATAGCCATGCACATGTTTTATGCACCTTACATGGACTACATATAGGAAGTTGACATAGCTGTAAGCCATAAACTTGTTCAACATAACTGAAAAGGAATTATGAAAATAATTGTCCTTGTCCTATATGTATGAAGGTGAATAATGTATGATAGATTTGCATTATATTAATGATTTTGGCCTGGATAGTCCTATGATCTATTCCAGGTAGAGATGTTGTGCGGTTTTAGAGTTAAAGGGGTGTGTGTGTGTGTGTATGTTGTGTATAGGAGATGGGTGGTGTCTATCCTACCATAATCTGTGTTGTAGTTCCAGTTTTTACACTGGGAAGCCATGTAGCTATGTGTGCTGTGGGGTGCGAATGGCTTCATGAAGTATCTTCACTCCCATCTCCTATGTTAAGTTGTGTGTGTATCTTGGCTGATGCCGGCCAGCCCAGACCCTTGTGGAGTCTGGGTCTGAAGAGTGGCAGCCATCAGCCTGAAAGGAAAACAAACACAGAGAGAAACACAGTCTAATATTGGACCTTTACACAAATTGCACTAAGATAGATGGTGCTATCTTATTTTTTCTTCAATGGTCTTAGCCAGACAGTTGTTGCAGATGGCTTTAACCTGTTAAGGTTTTATGCCATTATGAGAGAATTTGTTTTAGTTTACAAAGACGGATCATCATCATGATTATGTTTCTGTAAAGAAAAAAGGTCAAATAAACTGATTTATAATGGTCAGATCTGACTGCTGGTGTGTAAATGCAGTCGGGCCCGTTGCACCTTAAACTGTTGCAGTTGTGTTTACTCAATCTGCTGTATTGTGATCATTATCTGGGGGATCTCTTTGAATGATGCTGTTTATACAGGCCAGATCTGGGTTTAGAGCAACAGGTTCTTTGGTATTTATGGTGTCTTTCAAACTCTTGACCATTTGGATCTCTGTGGTGTGTAAATCCTGTGGAGTTAATGTCTGAGGTTAACATAACACACAGCTTTCGTTACATTCCCGGTAAATAACTTCCCCGATCAGATCCCATCCCATCTAACGCTCCCAGTGAGGAGTTTGCTAGAACTTGCACCCCTTTGTTTGTCATTGCATCACAATGGAAAGCTTGCTCCTCCTCTCTCTCCCTGCGTTTAGGATTATAATGGAAATGATTAGGTCTTGAATGAATTCAGCCTATTCAAGTTACAGCAATCAGGTTAAACATTTAACTGGGCATTGTAATTTTTCTCATTAAAGATTCTTGCACAAATAGAAGGTAAAGAAGTTCTTTCTCTTTAGGTTTTTCACTTCAGTTTTCTTTCTTAACGTTAATTTCGTTAACCATCTATGTTCTCATTTCCATCATTTCAACCTTCTAATCCTCCTTCTACTCCTTCAACAATCTTTCCTCTTCTAAATAATTCTCAATCATCATGAGATCAAAAACCATTCCTGGCCATTATAATATAATTTACATTACAATCATAATATAAATCATATTATATTAAAATAGCATGAATTAAAAATAATTGTATTTGCTGGTCTCAAGAGGGTCTCTGCTGAGTCATGTGTCCAGAATAATGTGTTATAATCTCCCTGATCTTTCAGATTGGCCCTGCAGCTCCTGCTGTGCTGGCGTGATCATTGTGTGACACAGCAACAAGACCAAACTGGAAACCAGTTATCAACTTAGATGCTGTGGACGTTCAATAAACTGCAAACGCTGAGCGCACGGGTCAAATCATTGCTCAATTTAAAGATTTTGTGACTACACAATATAGAATTGGGCACAATTTTCTTATTTTTGGATATTATCAATTGCATTCTTTGGAGAATCTATTTGCATATGAAAAGAAAGGTTTGACAAAGACAGGTCTGATGGAGAAAGACAAAGTTCATCTTTGTTCTGTTAATTTTCTCGGTCTCTTTTGAGACACTAATAAGCACACAAAAGTGCAGCGATTCCAATGTCCGAAATAAGACCATAGTAAAGCGCTATATTTCACAACACATTTATAATTGTGACATCAGTCCTGAATCAGTTTTGTCCACCTTCACATTTTACACACAAAGGATTGCAGTGAGATCTTTTCCAGTAAGATTTTGTTCACAAGTTAACGTGGCCATTTGTTCTTTTTCTTTGCTGTGTTGTTGCAGCAAAGCAAATAAACAAATGTAACTGGACCTTTCCTCAGAATTCAGTTTTTAACTTACAGCCTTCTTTTGAGTACCAAAATAAAATTTCCTCTCTTGCTGCGTATGCAAACAAGGAGAATTTTAAAGCAAGGGATATCATTTCTACTCTACGCTGTTGCTTTCATGTCCCTGATAAGCAATTTGGTTGTCTAATTCTCAAGCCTTCATCGGATTTATACAGTATTCAATATATTCCCAACATTTCTAAAAGCAAATAAGAGCGGACTTACCATCACAGCTGAAGAAAGAGAAGGAAATCACCTCGTGCTTGTTGTAATCCCAATACTTCGCTGAAAAGACACTCGCATCCTGGAGATCACGTCAGGGTCACCATTTTGTAAGGTCCATCCGTTAGCCCAAGGACGGAATCTAACGGCCTGCTCGAAGGACTTCTGCGTGTCTGCCTTCTCAGCACTTCTGTTGGATTCACTTAATTTATGACCATCGAATTTTAAATCTGACTCCATGAATAATTTGATCTGACTCCAATTCTTTGTAACTTTGTTACATTTGTTACATTTGTAACTTAACAGCTACATTAAAATAAGTTTAGTTGTGATTTTAATTTAGATCTTTGATTTCTCTTAGTATCTCTTAATTTCAAATACTCGTTCCTTCATGGGACCCGGAGTCGCTCAGAGGATAATGCTCGCGATTATAATTACATTACCTCACGGACGCAAATTAGTCAGTTCTGATATTAGTCAGAGGATTACAGAGTGAACTATTTTACCTTTAAGTGAGTCGCACATGCTTACTCATAACAGAAAGTGTAATTTTAGCAATAGTCACGAAAGCTGCAACTTGTTAATAACAGTGACAGCCAGAAATCAGATTGCCCCTCATGCTTAGCGCCATGCTCCGGTCATGGGGTCCTCGGTATGAATCTGCCCTGACAGAAAGATTTACGGAAACTCCTACAAACTCCGCATGCGACACTACTTGAGTAATGACTTGATGAGATAATGAATAAATCAAGATTAACATTTATTTTGGCCAGACAGAACTTAAAGAACATAATTAAACATGAATCCATGGTACACAACTTTCAGCATAAAATACAATTAAGTAATATGAAAATAGTTTCAGAGAGTCATATCTGGCACACTACATACAGCGGTGTGCGTGTCTCTTATGACACTGACACAACACTGCATGGGGGCTTCTGTCTACAGAATGTTCCCAAATGGCAGCCCTGCCACCCTTCCTTAAATACCCAGACCAGAACAAAGGGTTATAACTATTTGCAACACAAACACCTAGTTTGGGGAGAAGATCAGATATCTTTGGAGAGACCACTCAAAAAGAGAACACAATTCTCATATGTTTCAATCTTTCTAACCCTACCAGTGACTTCAGTGATGTTGAGACCATTTTACCAATCGCACTGTGACCTTTAAAAAGACACCAGACATGAAAGGGATAAAACAATAGATTCACAAGATAAATCATATGTAGTATATCTGCATTCTGGGACTTGAATCAGGGGGAAGGGGGAAAGGGAGGTAGAGAGGGGGAGAGGGTTTTGGTCAGGGCGGTGTCCTACAGTTTCTCTGTGAGATCTTCTCTTCAGATTGAGTTTTATTGTTTTAATGCAGGGTGTTGGATCTCAGCTTTTGTCTTAGCAGTAAAACCGGTCCTTACAAAACGATCAAAAGGAATAAAATTAATTTATTCTGCCCCATAAATGTCGAAGACAATATGTGTTTCAGCTACTGCCTAGCCCATTTCTTGAACCCTAAAGCTACCGACTGGGATCTGAAGAATATCGCTACAGAATTGCATACGGACGCTGGTTACGCAACACAAACCGGAATAGGCTTTTGTGATCTTAGTGTTTTCGAAGCTCGCCTTGATCTGAAAATAGTTGTCTTTCATAGAGACTACTCTGGAAAATTGGTAGTTTATAAAAACAACAACGAGATACATCCAAAGACGGTCCATTTATTCATTCATGACTCGCACTACTATCTGATCAAAAACCTCAAAGCATTCATAGGTACTAATTACGTATGCGAGTTTTGTTACAAAGGTTTTAATGACCTTAGAATCCATAAGTGCAAGTATGCGTGTAATGTCTGTCTCGACTCTGAGTGTCTCACACACACACTAAAAACAGTTTGCGGTGTGACGATTGCAAGAGATATTGCAGATCTATCTATTGTTACGAGACCCATAAACAGTCGAGGGTGCCCGGTGAGAGGCCACAGTGCGATGTGATAAAATATTGCGACAAGTGTTGCATGACTTACAGAATGACAGGGGGTGGCAATAAAACCAAATCACACAAGTGCCCGCCCACACGCTGCGTGCATTGTGAAGCATTTCTGATGAGGGAGGGGTCACATGACTGCTACATACAACCTATCAAGCCGGACGAAACTGACGAAAAATGCGTATATTATGATTTTGAAACGATGTACGAGGGTGGCAAACATGTAGCTAATTACGTGTGTGCCATAACACGTAGCGGTGATGAATTTACAGCGGCGGGTACGGACTGTGTTGAGCGCCTGATAAAACACTTCAGACGTCCAAAATACTCTAATTACACATTTTTGGCCAGGGTTTGATTCATACGTATTTCATAAATAAAGGTCTACCGCCGAAAATCATTATGCAAGGGTGTAGAATAATTTATATGCATGACTCTGCGTTTAAGCAGAGATACATAGACACATTCAATTATATGCCGATGGCGCTTAGTAAAATGCCTGAGGCCCTAGATCTTGACAGTGTGTGGCAAAGGATTTTTTCCACACCACTTTAACAGATCGGAAAACATTGATTATGTAGGTCCATACCCTGCTAAAGAGCTTTATGGATACGATACAATGAGCACAGCTGACCGGGGCAAATTTGATGTATGGTATGCCAGCGTGCGAGAATTTATCGTCGACAGAGTTTTTGACAGAACCCGAAGAGTTTGCACGGTACATTTTGGTAACGGGCATGTAATAAAACACTTCTCGTTTGTTTCAGATTCTGTGGCCATGATTCAGTGGTCATATGCTGAACAGGACGAGTGTCACACGCGAGACGTTAACGTGTTTATCGGGGCATTCACGAAGGCATACGCACGTTTGGAACTTTATGAACTGCTGGATAACTTAGGCGAGCGCGTCATTTACACAGATATGGACTCTGTTATCTTTATATCAAAAAAATGGCAACTGGATGCCCGAAATTGGTCCGTACCTAGGTCAGCTCACGAGTGAATTAGAATCAAACGACCTAATCCAGGAGTTCTGTTCTTCAGGACCAAAATCATACGGGTATCGAACTGCAAAAGGCAATGTTTGTCTCAAAGCTAAAGGCATCACACTCACTGCTGAGAACTCTCAAATAGTTACGCTACAGAGTCTGGTAACATTAGTCCAGGGTTATGTGAAATCAGGTGACACCGCACCTGCTGGCGCAGACAGACACTATCGCTAGAAAAAAGAGGTCATTCACACTTCACAATAGATTGCTTGTAAAAAGCTTCAGAGTCGTGTACAACAAGTGTGTGCTCCTATCTGATTATTCCACAGTTCCTTATGGATTCTAACAATATCATGAGTCATTGTAACATGTGCGAAACAGGTGATTTTGACTTTAGATTGCAGCACCCATTTTCAGGGTTAGTCTCGGGACCCGTTCTCGATCAGTAACAGTGGGAAAACATATTTTGTAAAAACTTTGATGTATAATTCAGAAAAAATGTGTTCAGTAAAATTTGACAATTTTATATACATTTACAGCTGTTGGCAACCGCTATATGATGAATTGATGCGAGTGTTTGATATTACATTTATTGAAGGTATACCCAAATCCTTGAATGATGAATATTTATTTCCACCTCATAAGAGATCATTATTAATCCATCATGGATCATGCATCTTCTAATGTAGAAGTTCAATGAGCGTTCACACAGTACACTCATCACAACTCAATAAGTACCAATATTAATAATTCAAAACTTGTTCTTCCAGGGCAAATCTACCAGAACCAATTTTTAGTCTCAATACAAATTATTTAATTATTTTTAAAAACCCTAGAGATAAGCAACAAATTGGGGTTTTGGGGAGACAGATGTACCCCGGGGGGGAGAGATTCTTTATAGAAGCTTATCAGGACGCCACCAGCCGTCCTTATGGATATTTACTGGTAGATTATAAAGCAAAAACACCAGAAAGACTACGACTCAGAACGGATTTGCTCTCAGACCATCCAGTGGTATATGTACAGAAAAGGAAGTAGTGATACAGAGGAGGTTACCATGAGCTCGAGACTTTCCAGAAATTTGCCTCTTTTAAAGTAACAACTAAAATACAAAGGCACTCCTAAACAAAGACGTCTTATTTTACAGTCGTCCTCTGACGAATTCATATTGGCTCTATGTGAGGTGGCTCTTAATGTTCTTCATGGTATAATACCGCTAACTACAAATCAGCACAGAAGATTAGGAAAGAGAAAAATTGAGATAAAATACGTGGCTAATAAGAAAATTAACGTTAAGAGAAAACGACGTATGAGTAATCAAAGAGGCGGTTTTCTCCTTCCGCTCTTAAGCATCGACATACCTTTTATTTCTAGTCTGATAATGTCTAGACAGTGACGATCATGGAGTATGCCGAAAAAATGTATCTCGTACCAAAACATCAAATGGATAGATTGAGAACGGGACAGCCTCGTGAAACTATTCATAAAGTTGTTGAGGACGGCTTGGACATAACAATAAGGGACATATTACAGAGGAATGATCTGGACTCGCACGGAAAGGCTAAGCTTTACACTAATGCATTGCAAAGGTTTTTAGCCGTGGTGAAACAAGGTGATGCAGAGAGTAACGCATTAACCCTTACATTCCCTCAACACGATCCACGCTATGGGGAAACACCTGCCACGGGACCAGATGTCCCTGATAGGACTGGTGATAATGACGGGGTGGAGGATGAAGTCGTAAACGAAGTGTTAAACAATGTCCCTCAGAGGCGTTTAAAAAATATCAAATACATTCTGGATAAGATGTCTAAAGCTAAACAGATATCGTCATGGACAGACTCTGGAGAATTTGTTTTTAAAGGAAAACCCGTTATAGGTTCACATATGCTTGATCTGTTGAAAAGCATAATGATGCTGCATATGATACGTAACGACCGCAGGCCGGTAGGATGGCTTGAATTTCTGGAGGCATTTGCCAGCTTAAACATACCTTTCTCGACTGTAAGTAATCATCATGTTAGGCGCATGATCGAATCGTTTAAGAGAAAAAGATCTACGGGTAGCCCTGCCACTGCCTGTGAAAAAACGCACGTCTGGAAAACAGATATATCCCCTTTCACCACCACTATCCCGGTCAGACATTTCAGGCGACAATGTATTTAATTCGCCTATACTGGATTCGAGTCAGTGGCTGACTTTTTAAGTTGTATGTATTTATTATTTTTATTTTTATTTATTTTTTATATATTTTTATTAATTCTTTGTTTTAAAAATGATGTGATTGTGATTACTCCTTTAAATATGTATCATATTCTGATGTCAATAAAAACAAATAATAATACAAAAAAAAGTCTTAAAAGTTGTATCTGCTTATTCGTTACATACATTCACATGCATCCATATAAATTAACACGTCTGAAACATTTTTCCCTGTACACACTGAACACACTTAAATGTTTTGCCGTTGCATGGAATGGGTTTAATTTTTCTCACAAAAATAGATACCATTAAGTCATTTTTAATTAGATCATCATGATACATTTTCATAACATCTTCATAATTACAACCTCTTGATATGTGATACAGAAGAAACACACAATGCTGTCCACAAGTATCCGATAAATAATCCTGAACTTGTTTGTTAGAGTTCATTGCCAGAATTGTTTTTTAGAACGTCTTGAAAAGTTGATGGAAAACTTGTTGCCTGTTTCTGGCTTGTTGCCAAAACTGTCAAAAAAGCAACTGATGCCATCTTTGCCTATGTATGCGGCGACCCAGTGTTCGCCTGGCTTGTTTGCTGGGTCAGTGTTCACTATAAAATAGCATGGTAAATCCTTTACCGGTGCTTTGGGGAGATGATCGCACGGGAGCACTCCTAAAAAATTTGTGTTACATGAAATTTTATCCATGACAGCTGTCAGCTGTATCGTGTTCATTTCACGTTATTCAGTAGTCCGCAAACACCTGTCGTCTGTTAGAGATTTCAAGAACAGAGTCAAAAATTGCATATATTAAAATACTAACAGTGTGACTGAGAGGTTCTCTGAAGCGTGCCTCTAATCTAATATTTCCTGTCCTAATTAGAGACACGTTGACCACATTCTTCATCGGGCGTCAAGTTAAATGCATCGCCGTTGAGGAAATCTTCTCGATCAATAGCCATTGATTGATTCTTGAGATGTTTACCGGTAGCTAATACTAGTTGGTAAAATTCTCTCACGGCGGAACCGTGCACTGAAGAGATAACTGCTTTTGCAATGCAATGAATAACAGAAGAACTAGTTCTGCAATGAAGAGATTTGCTTTTGAATGAAGTGTTTTTCTAAAGCATTGCATACAGGAACTCGTGCATTGAGCGATACGTGCTTTGGAATTGATAATATGCTTTTGCTTTGCATTCAAGAAGTCGTGCTTTTTGCAATGCTGTAAGCATTAAAGAGATAACTGCTAGAACTCTTGCTTTGAAGAGATAACTGCTTTTGCAATACATTAGAAGAACTAGTTCTGCAATAAAGAGATTTGCTTTTGCATGGTGTTTTTGCAATGCATACAAGAACTCGTGCTTGTCAGAAATATATTCTCGAAAGGATACGAACAGAATTATACAGAAGAGTACTTTACCATAGCAGCGTGTGTGCCACGACAACCACCCATATACAAGATACAAGACTACGATGGGGAAATTATTGATGGATGTTTTTATGAAGAAGAACTACAGAAAATTATCGTGAGTGATGATAAATCATTCAAAATAGAAAAGATTTTAGATAAACGACGTAGGGGGAAAACTATGTATGCGCTGGTCAAGTGGTGGGGGTGGGGGTGGGGGCCAAAATTCAATTCATGGAAAAGCAGGTGGTGGACTTACAGACACCTTAAAGGTTTAGGTTTGTAAGGCACTGGTCATTTCTGAAAAATCATTAACATCATCATGACCGAGGAGGGTTTCTACGTTACATTACCATGCAATGCCTCGAGGGTCATCTATCCCGAAAACAGTATATCTAATTACAAAACCAGATTGGGGAAAACTACATCTTAAGGGGTCGTGGGAGGTGGCGCTGGTTGGATTTGAATATCCCATATCATGGTATACATTTAAGAAGAGGATGCGGCTTTTATTATCAACAGTGACCAAAAGATGTTACATCCTGTTAGCGAACATTATAATGTGAGCGACTATATTAATATACACATTGTCAATAAGGCTCAATCAATACCTGTGTTGCGTAATACTTTAAAGACTGGATATTACGAGGATGTACCATTTCTGCTCAGGGAAATAAACGCATCCCTCCCACCACGCGTACACCTTGGTTACGATCATATAAAGAATAAGGTTTTTCTAAAAGCACCTCAGAGAACTTTAACGTTTTATGGCAAGTTGGCTATCATCCTGGGATTACAGCCAGGTGTTTCTATAGAAACGGTACCCCACCCCCATGAAGATCAAGACCCCCGCGCTACGACTCTATATTCTATATTGCTACGATTCTATATTCGCCATACCAATCAGATATAAGAGGTGGATTTAACACGTTATTCCTGTACACAGACATGATTGACTTACCAATCAGTCGGTGACGTATACGTACCTTTATTAAGCACCGTACATATAGACGGTGAACCTAACAAGATAGTCAGTGTTAGATACGACAAGTCCCATTAATAAATAATCACGTGTTAATAAATGTAGCATCACGAGATCAGCATCGAAGTGAAAGACGATCAAAACCAAGATATACGATTCACTTTTGGTAAAGTAGTTGTCAAACTTCACTTCAGACCTGTGAAACAGTATTTATTTTAAATGGCACATCTCACGCCATACAGAATTGACCCGGAGCGATATGTCGCCTATTATCAGAATCAGGCCGGTAACAGCTTACCAGGTTTTGCTGGGTCAAGTGCGATGTACTGTGGGGGAATTGGGGGGGATTTTTAAAGGCCTTTTTTGTGCGGCCCTACCATTCTTAAGAAGAGGATTCAGTATAGCTAAGCCTCATTTAAAAACGGCCGCAAAAAATATTTTCAGTGACGTTGTTACCACAGCCCTAACAAAATCTTACAGCGGTAATAATAATAATAATGGTCAGGACGGTAATGGAGTGATGGTCATGCGTGGTAAAGGCTTTAAACCTCCAGGGGTTAGGATGACACAGACGGCCATTGAAAAAAACACCTACGTGGAAATCCTCCCTCTATCTGCTATAACTGGTAGCTCTCCGATAGAGTTTTTCATCGCAGGGACCGGGGATAATTACACAGATCTGAATAATACATTGTTATATACTCGACTTAAAATATCTCGACCTGATGGTTCTGACATGGCTGACGGTGCACCTGTTGGGCTCATAAACTACCCCGGAGCCTGTATTTTCTCACAGGTTGATGTCACCTTAGGAGATCGGCTAGTTTCACAGAGCTCAAATACATACCCTTTACAGATGCATCATAGAAGTTCTCATGAATTACGGAAAAGATACTCTGGAGAGTAACTTTTCAGCAGGTGTACAAAGATACGGCCGGTCATATGGATCCAGGGGGTGCGAACGCCGGATTAACAAAGCGAGCCGCTTTTACCAATGCCAGTAGTGTCGTAGAATTACAGGCACCTATTCATAGTGATATTTTCTTTCAGGATAGATTATTGCTAAACGGCGTTGATATAAAGATCCGTATGACCAGAGCAAAAGATGAATTTTGTCTGATGAGATCTGATGACATAGCTTATAAACTCAACATTTTAGCTGCCGCTCTTTTTGTGAAAAAGGTGGCGGTAACGCCAGCAGTTCGACTGGGTCACGCACAAGCCCTTCTTTCCACTACGGCTAAGTATCCTATAGAATGTGTATGCGTGAAGAACTTTTCGATCCCTGCAGGCGCGCACGCATCTAAAAAGCTCTTCATTGAGCTCTGCCATCCATTTTTCAATGCGCGCGTATCTAATCAGGAAAATCTCTTTCTCGGGCTCTGCCAAAATCCATAATTTTAGCAATGACAGATAATTCTGCATTTACAGGAGCTTACGACAAAAATCCCTTTGCCTTTAAACACTTTAATCTTGAATACCTAGCTCTGGTACAGAACGGTACCCTCTCGTCCTTTTCAGCCTCAGTATGATAATTCTCTGTAAGCAAAGCGAAAAGCACGAGTTCTTGTATGCAATGCTTTTGAAAAAGCACTTCATGCAAAAAGCAAATCTTCAGTGCTTACATTGCAAAACAATTCAAAAGCAAGCATCTTTCACTGCACGAATTCTTGTATGCAATGAAAAAAAACTTCAAAAGCATTGTTCTTCAAATGCATTGCAAAAGTTATCTCTTCAGTGCAAGAATTCTGTAAGCAATGCAAAAAGCGACACTAAAAATGCAGAGCAAAGTTCTACTTCTTGAATGCAAAGCAAAAGCATATATCAATTCAAAAGCACGTATCTCTTAATTGCACGATTTATTTTTACAATGCAAAAACAATTATTTACTCTTGCATAAATTATTGTATGCAATGCAAAATGCACGACTTCTTTTTGTGCATTGCAAACGAAGTTATCTCTTCAGTGCAAGAGTTCTGTAAGCAATGCAAAAGGCACGACTTTAATGCATTGCAAAAGCATAATCAATTCAAAAGCAAGCATCTTCACTGCACGAATTCTTGTATGCTGTGAAAAAACAATGCAAAAGCACCTCTTCATTGCAGAACTAGTTCTAATGCATTGCAAAAGAAGTTATCTCTTCAGTGCAAGAATTCTGTAAGCAAAGCGAAAAGCACGACTTTAATGCAAAACAAAAGCATAATCAATTCAAAAGCAAGCATCTTTCACTGCACGAATTCTTGTATGAAATGAAAAAAACACAATGCCAAAGCAAATCTTTTCATTGCAGAACTAGTTCTTCAAATGCATTGCAAACGAAGTTATCTCTTCAGTGCAAGAGATTCTGTAAGCAATGCAAAAAGCACGAGTTCTTGTAAGGAATGCAAAAGCAAATCTCTTCATTGCAGAACTAGTTCTTCAAATGCATTGCAAAAGAAGTTATCTCTTCAGTGCAAGAGATTCTGTAAGCAATGCAAAAAGCACGAGTTCTTGTAAGGAATGCAAAAGCAAATCTCTTCATTGCAGAACTAGTTCTTCTAATGCATTGCAAAAGAAGTTATCTCTTCAGTGCAAGAGTTCTGTAAGCAAAGCGAAAAGCACGACTTTAATGCAAAACAAAAGCATAATCAATTCAAAAGCAAGCATCTTTCACTGCACGAATTCTTGTATGAAATGAAAAAACACAATGCCAAAGCAAATCTTTTCATTGCAGAACTAGTTCTTCAAATGCATTGCAAAAGCAGTTATCTCTTCAGTGCAAGAATTTCTGTAAGCAAGCAAAGCACACTACTTCTTTAATGCAAAGCAAAAGCATAATCAATTCAAAAGCATCTTTCACTGCACGAATTCTTGTATGCAATGAAAAAACAATGCAAAAGCACCTCTTCATTGCAGAACTAGTTCTTCTAATGCATTGCAAAAGAAGTTATCTCTTCAGTGCAAGAGTTCTGTAAGCAATGCAAAAAGCACGACTTCTTGAATGCAAAGCAAAAGCATATATCAATTCAGAAGCACGTATCTCTTAATTGCACGATTTCTTTTTACAATGCAAAAACAATTATTTACTCTTGCATAAATTATTGTATGCAATGCAAAATGCACGACTTCTTTTTGTGCATTGCAAACGAAGTTATCTCTTCAGTGCAAGAGTTCTGTAAGCAATGCAAAAAGCACGACTTCTTGAATGCAAAGCAAAAGCACGTATCTCTTAATTGCACGATTTCGTTTTGCAATGCAATAACAATTATTTACTCGCATAAATTATTGTATGCAAGCAAAATTCACGACTTCTTTTTGTGCATTGCAAAAGAAGTTATCTCTTCAGTGAAGAGTTAACCACTGTCTATAAGCAATGCAAAAAGCACGACTGTAATGCAAAGCAAAAATCAATTCAAAAGCAAGCATCTTCACTGCACAAATTCTTGTATGCTATGAAAAAACAATGCAAAAGCACCTCTTCATTGCAGAACAAGTTCTTCTAATGCATTGCAAAAGAAATTATCTCTTCAGTGCAAGAGTTCTGTAAGCAATGCAAAAAGCACGAGTTCTTGTATGGAATGCAAAAGCAAATCTCTTCACTGCAGAACTAGTTCTTCTAATGCATTGCAAATGAAGTTATTTCTTCAGTGCAAGAGTTCTGTAAGCAATTCAAAAAGCACGAGTTCTTGTATGCATTGCAAAAAAACTTCATACAAAAGCAAATCTCTTCACTGCAGAACTAGTTCTTCTAATGCATTGTAAAAGCAGTTATTTCTTCAATGCAAGAGTTCTGTAAGCAATGCAAAAAGCACGACTTTAATGCAAAGCAAAAACATGATCAATTCAAAACAAGCATCTTTCACTGCACGAATTCTTGTATGCAATGAAAAAACACAATGCAAAAAAAAGCACCTCTTCATTGCAGAACTAGTTCTAATGCATTGCAAATGAATTTATTTCTTCAGTGCAAGAGTTCTGTAAGCAATTCAAAAAGCACGAGTTCTTGTATACATTGCAAAAAAACTTCATACAAAAGCAAATCTCGTTTTTGCAGAACTAGATCTTCTAATGCATTGTAAAAGCAGTTATTTCTTCAGTGCAAGAGTTCTGTACGCAAAGCGATAAGCACGACTTCTTTAATTGCAAAGCAAAAACTTGATCAATTCAAAAGCAAGAATCTTTCACTGCACGAATTCTTATGCAATGAAAAAACACAATGCAAAAAGCACCTCCTCATTGGAGAACTAGTTCTTCTAATGCATTGCAAAAGAAGTTATCTCTTCAGTGCAAGAGTTCTGTAAGCAATGCAAAAAGCACGACTTCTTGAATGCAAAGCAAAAATTTCAAAAGTCTAGCATATAAATCAGTTCAAAAAATTCACGCACAAAGAAGTTATCTCTTCAGTGAAGAGTTAACTTCATAAGCTCTTCATTGCAGAACTAGTTCTTCTAATTGCAAAAAGCAGTAATCTCTTCAGTGCAAGAGTTCTGTAAGCAATGCAAAAAGCACGAGTTCTTGTATGCAATGCAAAAAGCAAATCTCTTCATTGCAGAACTGTTCTTCTAATTGCAAATGAAGTTACAATTCTGTATTTACAAAAGCATATATCAGTTCAAAAGCACGTATCTCTTAATTGCACGATTTCGTTTTGCAATGCAATAACAATTATTTACTCGCATAAATTATTGTATGCAAGCAAAATTCACGACTTCTTTTTGTGCATTGCAAACGAAGTTATCTCTTCAGTGCAAGAGTTCTGTAAGCAATGCAAAAAGCACGACTTTAATGCAAAGCAAAAGCATATCTCAATTCAAAACAAGCATCTTTCAACTGCACAAATTCTTGTATGCAATGAAAAACACAATGCCAAAGCACCTCTTCATTGCAGAACTAGTTCTTCTAATGCATTGCAATAGAAGTTATCTCTTCAGTGCAAGAGTTCTGTAAGCAATGCAAAAAGCACGACTTCTTGAATGCAAAGCAAAAGCATATATCAATTCAAAAGCACGTATCTCTTAATTGCACGATTTCTTTTTACAATGCAAAAACAATGATTTACTTGCATGCATAAATTATTGTATGCAATGCAAAATGCAAAAGACTTCTTCAAAGCAAGCATCTTTCAACTGCATTCTTGTATGCAATGAAAAAACAATGCAAAAGCACCTCTTCTTCAATGCATTGCAATGTGCAAGAGTTCTGTAAGCAATGCAAAAAGCCAAAAAGCAACAATTCAAAGCTTCTTTAATTGCACGATTTCTTTTAAAAAACAATTAGTTATCTCTTAAATTAGTGCAAGAAAAATTCTTTTGTGCATTGCAAGCAAAGAGTTCTGTAAAGCCACTAAAAGCACGACAGATTATAAACATATAGGCGACTATGTGTCAAATTTGACTGATTGATGACTGTCATAAAAATTCCTCCCCTCCCTCCCACGGACTGGACACCTGTTCCGGACACCTGTTTTGGGCATCTGTTTTATTATCCTCCTTCCCCCCACCCCCATTCAAAGGAATTTATGACTGTTTTGGGGACTGTTTTGGGGTGTTTTTTTGAAAATGTTCAAAAACAATGTGTTTTAAGCTTTTTTTTTAAAAATGCTAAAAATTAACAGTCACATACATGATAAAGGGGACCGTTTTTATTAAACAAAGATTGTATTTCACATACATTTGAACTTTGAGACGTTTAAAAACATTAAAACCGATGTATATTGTTAAATACGAATGTACGACATTCACACGTTTCAAGTAAATGTAGAAACAAGTAAAGGTTTTTCCTTTACATAAAACTTTGTAAAAAAGTCAATGTTCAGTCATTTAAAATGTTTTTCAGAAAAATAAAGACAAGTTAGAGAATATCTTTGATGTACGGCTTGTAAAGATAGAGAAAACATTGTTTTCAAACAAGTATATGCATTAAACATCAAAGAAGAGGTGTTTAAAAATCCCATCAAACAAATAATGTTAAGTTGTTTCACATTACAATTTACTGTTCAAGTTTTCTTTAGTCAAAAACATTTCTCTTACGGCGTCTGATGCAAACACGTCCTCTCTCCTCAATGACGGAAAACGGAATGAGCTCTGGCAGCTTGTGTGAAGCCACCCCCCAGTCTCTGCCCCTAACACTTTTACCTCAATGCAGAACAATGGATAAAATAATAAAATTAAAATAAAATAAATAAAAGCAAAACAAATAATATTACGTTTTTTCACATCACATTTTTCTGCTAAATGTTTATTTAGTTTAGACAAAAAACAAAAAACAAATGTTTCTTACGCAGGGTGAAGCAAACACGACCTCTCTCTCCTGATGACTAATCACTAATGTGGTCTGGCTCTAACGCCCCCAGTCTCCGCCCCCTAACACGGCCCTCAGAGCAGAAGAATACGGCCAGTCCATACGGAGATTTAAATAAAGGTAAAATAATTAAACAAAATGACATTTATAAATAATATATGTTTTTAAAATTTTTGTTTAGTTCATCATAGTTTATTTCGCTCTTAGCTCTTTCAAAACGAATTGTTTCAAGTCACACGCTGTTAGGTTTTGGCCCCTTCGTGCCTCATCCCAGTTTTCTGCATTGGCAATTGAATGAACAGATACTCAGCGCTGAGGGAGAGTGTAACATTTCATTTTAATTGATGTAGGATTGATAGTTATATACAAAGAATAAAAGGGGTGTAGAAAAGGTTTAACCAATGAGAGAGCGAGTACATCATATATCTCAGGTTATAGGAATGTGATGCATATAGAAAAACAAGTCTAAATATGGTACTCTCCTTGTCCACCATCCAGGCTCTCCTTGAGCTCCTGAAGACCCTTCAATATCAACAGAAACCCTTAGCAGAAACCTATTCCTTATAGGGACTGGTCCCATATGTTAAACATAGGAACATAGAGAATACAGCTTCCACACACAGAGAAAACCTTCTGTCCCATTTCTTTCAATGCTGAGACCAACATAAAATCTATCACACGCACACACACACACGCACATACGGACGCGTTGTGCATGGTGAATTTGCGCAGGGTGAAGCAAACACGACCTCTCTCTCCTGATGACTAATCACTAATGTGGTCTGGGGACGTGTGTAAAGCCGCCCCCAGTCTCCGCCCCTAACACACCCCTCAGAGCAGAAGAATGCGGCCAGTCCATACGGAAATTTAAATAACGGTAAAATAATTAAACAAAATGACATTTATAAATAATATATGTTTTTAAAATCTTTGTTTAGTTCATCATAGTTTATTTCACTCTTAGCTCTTTCAAAACGAATTGTTTCAAGTCACACCCACACACACACACACACACACACACACACACACACACACGGAGCGTTGTGCATGATGAATTTTGCGCAGGGGTACACGCTGCGCCGGTACAGGGAGAGATCAGTGTGTGGATAATTAATTTTCTCTTTGATATTTTAGAACCGGTTTATGGCGATGGTCTGGAGAGGTCGTGTGAGGGTGACTGGATGGTCAGTGTCCAGTGAACTCTGACAAGAGCCTAAACAGAGTTCAGAGCCGTACTAAAACCATGTTATCTAAAACACGTCTCCCCCATGGTGAGTTTTGCACGGGGGGAGACATAGCTTCCTTTATATGTAGGTCTACTCCTTTATATGATAAGAATAAAACTCTCTCTCTCTCGTTCCCTATCGTATATATATATATATATATATTTATTATTAATTTATTTTTCAGACCGGATAATTTCATGTCTCCACACACACACACACACACACACACACACACACACACACACACACACACACACACACACACACACACACACACACACACACACACACACACACACACACACACACACACACACGTGTCATGCCAAGCAGTCGTCCTATCTTGTTAGTGATTTGGGGATATCTGATCTCCAGAAATGGCCTGGAGCGCTTTGCGCGGGAGAGAGAGAACATCCAGAGTCTTTTAAACAATTAAAAAGTTCTTATTATATACATAATAAATACATACAAGTATCGAATTATTTAAGTTAAAAACTATTCGAAACATCCCACATAGATGTGTTTTAACAACGAGATACGTAGCAGGCCTGTGGTTTGGGTTCTCAGACCTGGCTACTGCGTATAAACATAAGAAGGGGGAAATCAGACCTAAATGGGGGGTTTAGAGGCCCTGAAAACTTTTTTTATGACCTGTTGACCCCCCTCATAGGTATGAGAAAAAAATCCTTTAAAATGTCAGATATCTACCTACCTGCATTACAACAAAAACAGAACACCGCGTATGACCGCCTTCTCAACCGCTGACACAATGGACGCAAATAACAATGGTAAGTAACATTTTTTATATTTATTTTTCACGACTGTGTTGTATATTTACTTTACAAATCATACACACATGGTAATTATATAGGATCTTCACTGTTTTAACATTACAGATGTGCACGAATCCGGTTTATATTTTGACGAAGGTCTCGAAATAATTCTGGATGAGCTATGTAAGTATTTTCTCATTCTCTATATTAACATGCCATTATAATGCCGTTTTAATAATGTTAATCTGTTTCTAAATAACGTGTGTGTATAGTTGACGAAGCTAGTAAGTCGGAGACGTTGTTCAAGACATTATTAATGGTAAGAATTACATACAATTCAGTTGTTAATGTATTTAAAAAAATAATAATAATAATAATAATTGTCTATTATTCTAATAATATGTTTGTAATATTTCAGTAGATGGGGATGACCCGTCAGGTGTATATCCTACCGACAAATCAGCCCCCGCTTCATGCAGCGTCACCGAAAGCGTCACCGCAACCCCTCCGCCCATTGACGGGCGTGTTAGCGAGCCGCACGCAGATCAACCAACACGGGACAACTACACTGCGTGTCTCCCATCTACTTCAACAGGTCGTGGTCGGGGTGAGAAGCTTATGGCGAACGTGTATTACCCAATACACAACGTTTAAGGACATCAGAAAATAACGGTGAGATGTTAAACAATATACGTATGCATTATATCTATAACCGTAAATATATTTAATAATAAATAATTGTATATATATATATATATATATATATATATATATATATATATATATATATATATATATATATATATATATATATATATAGAGCAAGATTACGAGGATCGTGGATTACAGTTATTCACTGATTCTCAGATGGATGCGTGGAATAGCACCGAGTTTTCCGCTCGGACGAGGACGATTCAGGACCTCCAGGAGAAATACAACCACTGTTCAATGAGCGAGATCTGCACAGGTTGTCTTATGACATCCTGCGTCGTACGAATCTCAATTTTGAGCGTATATTAGACCTTGTCGGGAGGCCTTTAACGTACCAAGAGACTGAAGATATCATACGCGATTCACAAAGCGATATTATCGCTAACCTGCAGACCATAATAGCAGTACAACAACAGCACGCTGCAGAGTTCTGGAGGAGAAGCCACGAGCAGATCATTTTGGAAAATCAACGACTGTACAATGAATTGGCAGGTGTTTCCGGAGCTTTACACGAAGTAAGAGACGAACAGCAGCTTACCGTAATAACTCTGTCATTATTTAATGAAAGATTGAATATTATTCAAAGAGTGTTGACTGATTTGCATGATGTTATAATGAGGGAGAGAAGAAGGTGATCATATTTTGTTTTTGTTTTTAATTTTTATCTAACCATTGTAATTGACGGGTATTTCGTTTGATGTATTAGGACCTACTGATATTTCTATGCTATGCGACTCGGCTATTATCTTTACTGCTGTGGTGGACTTCTAGCATCATCTGTGTTTTTGTGGTGACCTGTTATTTTGTTATGTAAAAAAAAAAAATTGCGGAGCACCCCTGTCTTTAAAAAAAAAAAAAAACTAAACAAAGGCAAAAACAATGGTTTCTAAAAGATGTCATGGTGATTTACATGACAGTCAAGCTGAGGATGAGCCTGTGTCCTCTAGATCTAGAAACACGCCGGTGAGAATTCAGTTGCGCAAGCTGATTAATCATCAATTGCGCATGTTAGCTCCTAATGCCCTTAACAGAACTGAGGTGCTACTGTTGTGGTTTAAATGATGCCGTTTTTCCTCTTCTTTGGAAATAACACTTTACTCAGTCTTTGATGCCAGAATATAGGTTTTATTCTTTCAAACAAAACCGAGTCGATCTGCAGAGCTCCTCATGACTCAGGGAAATCCTCCATTATATAGGCAGTTCCTACACATTCCAAACACACAACAAAACCGAGTCGATCTGCAGAGCTCCTCATGACTCAGGGAAATCCTCCATTATATAGGCAGTTCCTACACATTCCAAACACACTTTGTATTGTGCAGTGATTCAGATGATACCAGGTGGTGCTTCCTTCCACTTGGACCGCTGTCGGCGTAGCTGTCACCACTTTGTATGGTCCCTGTCTCCTAGGTTCATTCCACTTTCTCCTGAACACCCTCAGATACACCTGATCACCTGGAACAACTGGACAAGGTGTCTCCGTCTCCTCTCTGGGCTGCTTTCTTATTTCCTGCAAATATATAGCTTTATGTATTGCAGTTAGTTTTTTCATATACGATCTCAACTCCAGTTGCAATTGTTCCAAAGGAGGTCCTTTGTGCGGTCCTCTACAATATGGCACAGGCATGGGTCGACCCGTAAGCATTTCATGCGGTGTTAGATGCGTACTTCTGTTAGTTTGCATGCGATAACTCATTAATGCAAGTGGTAAGGCATCAATCCAGTTAAGTTTAGTACTTTCACACAATTTGTTAAGTTTTGCCTTGAGAGTTCCATTCACCCTCTCTACACAACCTTGTGATTCTGGGTGGTAGACACATCCTAGTCTCTGTTTTATTCTTAACTGTTGTAAAACTTGTTTTACAGTTTTTGAATAAATGCCGATCCATTGTCCAAACTTATTTCTGATGGTATTCCAAATCTAGGAATTACCTCTCTAGTCAGAAATTTAATAACTGTTCCTGCTCCTTCATCTGCTGATGGTGTTGCTTCCACCCATCTGTTAAATCTGTCTATTATCACAAGCATGTACCTTTTGCCTTGTACTCTCTTTATCATGTCCACATAATCCATTACCAGATGCTTGAATGGCCCTTCTGGTACTGGTATGTGATCTATTGGTGTCGCTGTTCCTTTCCTAACCTTATTTTTGGCACAAATTTCACATGTGGACAGAAAATTGTCTACCATTGCATATAAATATGGAGACCAATATCCTTGATTTTTTATTTTCTTTATCACCTCCCCCCTTGCACAATGGTCAAAACCATGTGCATCCAAAATGAGGATGTTTAAAAGTGCTGTTGATGCAACAATCTGTCCATCATGTGAGCGCCAAAGACCTTTTTCATCTTGTGTGGCCCCCCTTTGATTCCACACTGAATGTTCATACGGGCCAGCTTGCTGCTGTATTCTAATAATATCATCCAGTTGAGGTTGTGGTTCTATGAGAACTACTGGTGTTAATATTGCTACTTGACATCCCGATGCCTTTTTAGCTTCCAAGTCTGCCATGTTGTTACCTTTAATGACAAAGTCATTTCCTTTTTTATGAGCCTGACATTTAATGATGGCTAATCGTTTTGGTAGCATCATAGCAGAAATCAACTCACATATCTGTTCAGCATGCTGGATGGGAGTTCCGTCACTCTTTTTGAACCCTCTTTGCTTCCACACTGCTCCAAACAAATGACACACACCATGAGCATAAGCTGAATCTGTAAAGATATTCGCTATTTGTCCCTTTGCTGCCTGACATGCAGCCGTAAGAGCTTTCAATTCTGCTAACTGAGCAGAGCATGGCTGTGCACAGTATTGAGATATTACAGGCTCAAAGTTCTCCCCTTCTTTTCTTACTACTGAATATCCTGCATGATTTCCCAAATGATCTTTATAACTTGAACCATCTACAAAGTAGATCACTTCTGCTTCAGCAATTGGTGTAGATTCAAGATCTGGACGTAATCTAGTGAATGCCAGGGAATTGGCCACACAATCATGCGGCTCTCCTTCATGCTGCAAAGGAATCAGTTCAGCTGGATTCACTGTATTACATCTCTTAATGGTAACATCTGGATATGTCAACAATGATGAATATGCTAAAATACGCGCCTGAGTCAAAACAAATTTTCCTTGTTCTATCAATTCCACAATTTTATGATGTGCAACAACAGTCACTGGATATCCCATAGTAATTGTAGATGCTTTCTCATATGCATAGTGTACTGCTGCAAGACCCTGGTAGCATGGTGGATAACCCTGAGCTACATTATCAAGTTTAGTACTATAATATGCAATAGGTTGCTTTTTCCTGCCACTACAAGTCTCCTGCATCAGAACAGCTGATGCATATCCATCTTCTCTGTTTGCCACATATAAATAAAACTCTCTTGTGTAATCAGGATTTCCAAGTGCTGGTGCTCTTTGTAATTCCTTCTTTATAGATTCAAATGCTATTAAAGCATCTGTATTCCATTTTAGCTGATTACTCAATTTCTGCAGTCCTGCTTGTTTCATTATTTCTCTCAATGGAGCTGTTTTTATTGCATAGTCCTCTATCCAATCAGCACTGAATCCTGTCATTCCTAAAAAAGTCATCATTTGTTTTACAGTCTGTGGCAAAGGTGCTTTACTTATACCCTCCAACTGAACTGGAGCTATAGCTTTTGTGCCATGTGATATAAATTTTCCCAAATACTCAACCTGCGGCTCACAGTACTGCAGTTTACTTTTAGAAGCCTTGTGTCCTCCTTGTGCTAACTTTGTAAGTACTTTAATAGAATCTTTGTGACACTGTTCGCGTGTTGTTGAACAAATCATCAAATCATCTATATATTGCAACAGAGTACTTTCCATCATAAGGTCTTCTAAATCAGCCTTGAGAACCTGATTAAAAATATGCGGCGAATGCTTAAATCCCTGTGGCATTCGAGTATATGTGTACTGTTTTTCAGCATAAGTAAACGAAAACAAATGTCTACTTTTTTCTTCTACAGGAATGCTAAAAAAGGCATTACAGAGATCAATTACCATGAAATATTTAGCATCCGGGGGTACATTCGTTAGCAGCGTATGCAGATTTGGCACATCAGCTGGCCAGTCTTCTGCTATGTCATTAATTGCTCTCAAATCATGCACAAGACGCCATTTAGATTTGTTCGCTTTAATTACAGGAAGAATTGGAGTGTTACAATAGCTATTTGTTTCTATCAATACTCCTGCTTTTAGGAGACCTTCAATAGTATTCTTAATGCCTGCCTCAGCTTCAGGCTTTAAAGGATACTGAGATTTTCTAGGCAAACATGCACCTGGTTTTAGCTGGATGATTATAGGGCTAGCTGACTTTACCAATCCTACATCTGTATCATGTTGAGACCATAATTCAGTAGGCACTTGTTGCTCTGCTTCATTAAAAAGTTCAACATCAATAGTCTCCTTTGTTTTAGGTGCTATTGTCATCTGTTTTTGTATTTTTCATCAATGACTATTTCCTGAGGAGTCCCTATCACTTGTGTTGCACACAAAATTTTAATGAAATTTTTGTCATTTGAATTAAAAATTAACGGATTTATGGTTGGCTCCCACTGGCATTGTTCAGCTTTTTTCATCATTGGCCCTAAGTCTTTTGTTTCCCAATTCTTTCCTACATATAAAGACACATGTGGAACAGATTCTGGTACACTGAACCACTTCTTTATGAATTAATTCTCAGTTATACTCACTGCTGCTCCCTGCTTACCTATTATGATGTTTTTCAAGATAAGTTCAACCTTTTGATTTTCAGTTTCTTTTTGCCATCTTTGTTCTATTTTTGCATCCCTGTCAGGATCATATATCATAGTACAGTGAAACTCTGACTTTGGCAACTTTGCTTCAGAAATCTGTGCTTCAATAAACTTTCCCCATGTGTCAATTATTTGTCTTACATCATTTTCAATTTGTCCTAGCCAAAATACATTTGCTTTTGGCTCTGCCATTGTCATTTGAGTTCCTATCCCTTGAAGTCTATGTACACTCCATCAGGAGAGCACCAAATTTGAGGTATTAATTTACATAATGCATCTCTTCCTAATAGATTAACAGGAGTTTGATCTGATACGAGGACAGGAATGGTCACACTTTTGTTTTTAGCTTCTAAACACACAGGAGCTGTCATAGGAATTAACTGTTTTTGTCCCAAGAATCCTATTGTCTTTGCAAATTTGCCAGACAGAGGAGATGAGAAGCATAATTTGAATTTACACATGTATAAACTGCTCCTGTATCTATTAGCATTGGTGTTGTTTTACCTTCTATTTTAACTTTTAGCATTGGTTCTTGATTGGCAGTGGTTGTTAAAATTGGCATTTGATTCTCCCTCATAGAATTCTCTGGGCACCCCTAATATCCCTGATTTGGACCTCCCAAGGGGCTTTACTGGACCATAACATGGACCCCTAGAGGGGCGTTGCCAACTCTTCCCCCTTCTACCCACATGTGACTTTTGCCATGGATTATTAGGGCAGTCTCTTCTGTTGTGTCCAAACTGACCACATGTCCAGCATTCTCCCAAAGGAGTATTATTAGTCCAGCCTTGACCTCTTCCTCCCCCTTGTGATATATTGGCCTTCCACCTCATTGGCCCCTGTTGTTGAGCATATACATTAACAGTTGGTGCAGGCATCTGGTTTGCGTTTGAAGAGGCTGCTACAGGCTGGGGCATTTGCACAGTTTGTGGTGGAGCATTCACAAGAGCCATTACAGACATTTGTTCTGCGTTTTCACTTTTGACTGTAGCTTGGATCTTTTTCTTATTACTGTTTGTCAGCTGTTCAAGCTGCAATTGAGTCAATTTTCTTTGTAATTCTTTTTCTTGAGTTTTTTGTCTCTGCTGATTCTTTCTGTACTGTTCTACAGCATGAGACACATGGTCGCAGAACTCTTTGTGTGATTTAGAGTTTAGACCAACTACATCTTCTAGCTTGCTCTTTACTTCTTGAGGCATTGCTTCGACCATGGCATTTCTGAACAGTGTTGACATTAACGGGTCATTTTCAGGATTCCCTTCAGTCTCCTGTTTCCATCTTTTTAATTGTCTTTGCACATATATTACTGGGTTATCTTTATCCTCCAGTTGTTCTCCTTTTAACGCTTTAGGATCAATCTTTGTTGGAAATTCATCCCTCAG
The DNA here is from genome assembly GCA_018749465.1 of Paracanthobrama guichenoti. NCBI lineage: Eukaryota > Metazoa > Chordata > Actinopteri > Cypriniformes > Gobionidae > Paracanthobrama > Paracanthobrama guichenoti. The sequence continues at coordinate 28,746,944 of CM031945.1, forward strand.
AGCTTGCCATACTGCTGGACGATGTGCATCCATGTAATAGGAGTCAACAGCTCTGTCTAAATCAGATGCTTCAAGAATTTCTCCCATCTTTGGGCCTCCTATGATTCTTGCTAGAAGAGCTTTAATGTCCCCAACAGATAATATTTTCCCCATTGTCTCTTCCTCAAATGCTTTAATCCACTTTCCAGCCCCATCTTGGATTTCCGGCAGACGAGCGACTAACCCCTCGAGGTCCTGTGTGGCCCAGGGCACATATTGCCCCTGTTCACCCTTGATTAAAATAGGAAACTGTTTTACTCTAGATCTAAGCCTCCCCTTTTCTCTTCCCTGTGACCAGTTTCCTGCATCAGATGACTCCTCCTCACTTTCCTCATGCAAATTTTCCCAAAGCTCATTTCTACTTTTCACCAATTTGTCTGTGTCTTTTACTAATTTTTGTGTTTCTTTAATTTTTTTATCTATTTCTTCTATTTTCCGTCTTTGTCGTTCAATTGTTCTATCTTCTGCTCTTCCTACTTGTTTCCCTTCATACTGTGTTTTCATTACCTCTAATGCTTTCCGTGCCTGTTCATAACAATCTAAAGGCAAACTTTTCTCAGATTGTTTATGTCTCCTATCTTTTGTTTTACCTCTGCCCTTGTTTGTTTTTCATCTTCTAATTGTACTTCTCCTTCCAATTCTATTCCTCCTTTCACTTCCAAAAGCCCCTTCAGCATTGGATACTGACCTTCTGAATTTGTCATTAGTTTTGAAAACATCTCTTCTTTTTCAATGTTTCTTTTTCTGTCTCTTTCAATTCTTTTCTTGCTTGTTTTATATTCTTTAACATTTCTTCTCCTTCTTTTTAAACAATGCCAGTATTGCCTGTTCTTTTTCTCTTTTAGCTTCTCTTTGTTGTTTCTTTAAACTTTTACTCTTCATTTTGTGGTTTTTATCAAAGTTTCCATTTCTTCACACAATGATACATCAAATGTCCCTTCTTTTGGCCATTTTGTCATCATCTGTTCAGTTCTTTTTGCCATTTGTTTGACATTTTTCCTATTATTTCACTACATAATGGGTACTTTTCCCCTAATGATTCAACTGGGGTAATCATTTCTCTTTTATCCATTTCTTTTATTTTTAATGACACTATTTCTTATATCTTTGCAAATATTACTTTGCACGAAAGATCTCTTTATTTATCTATTTATTCCTCTTATTTTATTTCTTTTTGTATTAAACTCTTATCTTAATAAACTAACAGATTTATTTTCACTTTATTATTTGTTTTATTTTATACGAATATAGTCAATAATTATTTTACCATCAGACCTAAATTAGTCCTATACTTTATTTTAGTCTAATTTACAAGGCTGTTTCTTGAACAAACTTCTCTCTCTCTCAAACATTCACCACATTCATAAAAATCTTTTATTTGCTTTCACACACGTCTCTTTGGGCTCATATTCTGTCCCAAAGAGCTCATTCATGCATTCTACATGCGTGTCTCTCTAGGGCTCATAAAATCTTTGTTCCAAGGAGCTCATACATTCAATCACTAACTCTCCTCGGATGTCCAGCAGAACCCCCCACCTCTGTCCTAGGAGAGGGGGTCACAGGTCAAGCGAGCAGAATTTATGGGTTTTACCACTCACACACACTTAGAGCCCACACACACAGACACACATACACACACACACAGACAACTCTCTACTCCTTACCAAGTCTAAAACTCTTTTCTTTTATCACACAGCTTGCTTAAAATAAATAAAAATACACACGCGCCTGAATAATCGGCTGCGGCCCGGAGGCTTGCTCCAAACTTCATTTCGTTATACTGTACTTGTACATGTGTAATGACAAATAAACTTCAACTTCAACTTCAACACGCCAAATTTTTGCTTACCCGAGCAAACCCCAGCCACGTGATCAGCGTGCTGAGTGGTAACCATAAGACTTTTACCCACAAAACGTAGGATTTAATTCTGATAATTGCCAATTTAACCAAACAACACAACACCTGTCCATGCAGTCTCTCAACTATATTTTAATTGAGACGGTATCACAGGAATTTTCAATTTAAGGTAATGTTTAGATTCCCGATTAAATGCACCCTTTGTCTGAACAGCTTCTATCGAAATAGAACAGTAACAACAAAAGGAAGTTTAATTTAATTCTCTCCGTCCGTTCAGCCCTTCATGCGTACGTCACAAAGCGGTATCCACGCAAGAGAACTTTTCTATAAATCGCCCATGACAGACCTATATCCGTCGTCAGAGTAGTGATGAGAATGAAATACTATTTCTATTCCTCTCAAGTCTCTGGTTGTAATATAGCGGTATCGCGATATAACTTAATCACCTATTTTAGTTTCATCTTCCATGGCAGCCCTCAATCTATAGCTTGAGCGGTATCAAGATCGAAACACAGACATAGAACATTTAGTCAGCTATCGAGCAAACCTTCGCATTAACCCTTAAGTTACACAAAGTGGTAACCAACCCTGACGTCATCTGTGCACAAACACAGACCTGACTAACAAACACATACGATATCGACAAGGCCTCACTCATACAATTATTCTGGAATCAAAGACCCTCTTCCTAATTAGTTCTTTAATTTTGGAGAAGCTTTTTAAAGTGTCTCACCATTTCCAGGCAAACTGTGCCACCAACACAAAATTAAGCAAAATCTGCTTACCTGGCCAGTTGTATTTGTGTTGGTCACTCAGTTAAGCCCAGTCATGGATCGTCCACCTCAGCTCCTTTCAAGTCCCATCTGGGGTGCCAAATGTTGTGGTTTAAATTATGCCGTTTTTCCTCTTCTTTGGAAATAACACTTTACTCAGTCTTTGATGCCAGAATATAGGTTTTATTCTTTCAAACAAAACCGAGTCGATCTGCAGAGCTCCTCATGACTCAGGGAAATCCTCCATTATATAGGCAGTTCCTACACATTCCAAACACACTACGTCATTGTTTATCTTTCCCCCACATGTCTTAACTTGGCTTGAGTCCAGCACTATATATCCATATATGGATTTAACACCCAACACTGTGAGGGGTGGTCTTCCAGTCTCCTGTAGACCCCTGCACTCCCTCAGCTGAATATCATCATACAGATGTAAATAATAGTGTATAATCATTCAGTTAAATTGTAATAAAATACTTATTATTAATGCAATAAACACTTCAACACTACAAGGCCTCATAAACAATCAACATGAATGGTTAGAAATGACTATACAACATGATGATAATAATATAACACATGATGACGATGATGATGGTGGTGATGATGGTAATAATGAGCAGGTCGGTGGTCAGGGTGACCCCCCATCAATTTATGATCCGTTAGCTCCTAATATGGGTCTGAGCCACGGCGAAATTATTAGATTAATAAACCAAGGGGGAAGCGTTGGACCTTTCACAGTAGTGACACGTCCAAGATTCAATGGTCTAGAAATTCACAGAACTTTAAACCTCCGTGAAATATCCACTAACGATCTGGCCGCCTACAATATTTTGCTTAATTCCTTATTAGCTGAAATTGTAGATTTCTCCAGGCTGATGGCCGGTGATACGGGGTATATTAATATATCACTAACAGGTGCCAATCTACCCACTGCGATTAATGCTGTTTTAACTCCTGAAAACAACCACAATGCCGATTTATTCATAGATCAGATTGAACGTGCGGCCCAAAGTAATAAACAGATTGCAAACGACTCACAGATGAATCTAAGGGTGTCAATCGCTATGGATAAACAGGGGAGGACGTGGCGACAACAGATCTGGCGATCAGCGAAACGATCAAAAGGAATAAAATGAATTTATTCTGCCCCATAAATGTCGAAGACAATATGTGTTTCAGCTACTGCTTAGCCCATTTCTTGAACCCTAAAGCTACTGACTGGGATCTGAAGAATATCGCTACAGAATTGCATACGGAGGCTGGTTACGCAACACAAACCGGAATAGGCTTTCGTGATCTTAGTGTTTTCGAAGCTCGCCTTGATCTGAAAATAGTTGTCTTTCATAGAGACTACTCTGGAAAATTGGTAGTTTATAAAAACAACAACGAGATACATCCAAAGACGGTCCATTTATTCATTCATGACTCGCACTACTATCTGATCAAAAACCTCAAAGCATTCATAGGTACTAATTACGTATGCGAGTTTTGTTACAAAGGTTTTAATGACCTTAGAATCCATAAGTGCAAGTATGCGTGTAATGTCTGTCTCGAATCTGAGTGTCACACACACACTAAAAACAGTTTGCGGTGTGACGATTGCAAGAGATATTGCAGATCTATCTATTGTTACGAGACTCATAAACAGTCGAGGGTGCCCGGTGAGAGGCCACAGTGCGATGTGATAAAATATTGCGACAAGTGTTGCATGACTTACAGAATGACAGGGGGTGGCAATAAAACCAAATCACACAAGTGCCCGCCCACACGCTTTGTGCATGTGCTTTGTGCAATGCAATGCATTGTGAAGCATTTCTGATGAGGGAGGGGTCACATGACTGCTACATACAATCTATCAAGCCGGACGAAACTGACGAAAAATACGTATATTATGATTTTGAAACGATGTACGAGGGTGGCAAACATGTAGCTAATTACGTGTGTGCCATAACACATAGCGGTGATGAATTTACAGCGGCGGGTACGGACTGTGTTGAGCGCCTGATAAAACACTTCAGACGTCCAAAATACTCTAATTACACATTTTTGGCCCACAACAATTCAGGGTTTGATTCATACGTATTTCATAAATAAAAGTCTACCACCGAAAATCATTATGCAAGGGTGTAGAATAATTTATATGCATGACTCTGCGTTTAAGCAGAGATACATAGACACATTCAATTATATGCCAATGGCGCTTAGTAAAATGTATAATTCAGAAAAAATGTGTTCTGTAAAATTTGACAATTTTATATACATTTACAGCTGTTGGCTGTAAGCCAAGAGATTCTTTATAGAAGCTTATCAGGACACCACCAGCCGTCCTTATGGATATTTACTGGTAGATTATAAAGCAAAAACACCAGAAAGACTACGACTCAGAACGGATCTGCTCTCAGACCATCCAGTGGTATATGTACAGAAAAGGAAGTAGTGATACGGAGGAGGTTGCCATGAGCTCGAGACTTTCCAGAAATTTGCCTCTTTTAAAGTTGTTATACAAAGGCACTCCTAAACAAAGACGTCTTATTTTACAGTTGTCCTCTGACGAATTCATATTGGCTCTATGTGAGGTGGCTCTTAATGTTCTTCATGGTATAATACCGCTAACTACGAATCAGCACAGAAGATTAAGAAAGAGAAAAATTTAGATAAAATACGTGGCTAATAAGAAAATTAACGTTAAGAGAAAACAACATATGATTAATCAAAGAGGCGGTTTTCTCCTTCCGCTCTTAAGCCTCGCCATACCATTTATTTCTAGTCTGAAAACGTCTAGACAGTGACGATCATGGAGTATGCCGAAAAAATGTATCTCGTACCAAAACATCAAATGGATAGATTGAGAACGGGACAGCCTCGTGAAACTATTCATAAAGTTGTTGAGGACGGCTTGGACATAACAATAAGGGACATATTACAGAGGAATGATCTGGACTCGCACGGAAAGGCTAAGCTTTACACTAATGCATTGCAAAGGTTTTTAGCCACGGTGAAACAAGGTGACGCGGAGAGTAACGCATTAACCCTTACCCTCAACACGATCCATGCTATGGGGAAACACCTGCCACGGGACCAGATGTCCCTGATAGGACTGGTGATAATGACGGGGTGGAGGATGAAGTCGTAAACGAAGTGTTAAACAATGTCCCTCAGAGGCGTTTAAAAAATATCAAATACATTCTGGATAAGATGTCTAAAGCTAAACAGATATCGTCATGGACAGACTCTGGAGAATTTGTTTTTAAAGGAAAACCCATTATGGGTTCACATATGCTTGTGTAAGGGTGGATCCTCTACAGCGGTTCTGACTGCAGGGTTGCCGAATGACTAAAGAAACGATATCAGCAAGATGATAGAAAACTGTACATTTCTCGTCTTTACCACCCACTGCAGCTTATACCAACGACGGAAATAAGCGCAGTTACAATAGCTAAACATGTGGGAGAGCGTTGCTATAATGTGACTATATTGTATTGCAATAGGTAACACTTCAAAGTCAATACCAAATCAAAACTAGTTAGCACATCATTTGTAATTGAAAGAATTTAATGACAAAATCATTAAAGTAAGTAAGTAAGTTATGGTTACACTTAAAATAGTTACAAAATAAATGTATGAGATGATGAAAACTTATACCATTAATCGTACTCCAGCATGAATTTTACCTGAGAGAGAGAGAGAGAGAGAGAGAGAGAGAGACAAAGAAGAGAAGAGCCAAAGAGAAGGCCCCAAGAAGAGAGAGCCAGAGAATAAAAAGAGCCAGAGCAACAGTTACAATCTTCTTTTATCTATTCCTTGACCATGTGACTGAAACCCTAACGTGAGCCATTCAAACTGACCAATCAGACCAAACTTCCCCCACGGTGTTACAGGTGTGACACACATTTGGCCTACAGGCCTTCAGCATTTCTTTGTCTTTAGGAATTCCAAATGGCCCTCCTGGAGAGAGATGGGGGTTGAAAACAGTAAAGCAAATGTCTTTGTTCATTTTCAAAAATCAAATATCTTTGATTATTTTCAATTCTTTCACTTGATCTGTTGAAAAGCATAACGATGCCGCATATGATACGTGACGACCGCAGGCCTGTAGGATGGCTTGAATTTCTGGAGGCATTTGCCGGCTTAAACATACCTTTCTCGACTGTAAGTAATCATCATGTTAGGCGCATGATCGAATCTTTTAAGAGAAAAAGATCTACGGGTAGCCCTGCCACTGCATCATCTATGCCTGTGAAAAAACGCACGTCTGGAAAACAGATGTATCCCCTTTCACCACCACCATCCCGGTCAGACATTTCAGGCGACAATGTATTTAATTCGCCTATACTGGATTAGAGTCAGTGGCTGACTTTTTAAGTTGTATGTATGTTCATTTATTTATTTTTATTTATTTTATTTTTTTTATATTTTTTATTAATTCTTTGTTTTAAAAATGATGTATACTATAATTATGTGATTGTGATTACTCCTTTAAATATGAATCATATTCTGATGTCAATAAAAAAATATAATACAAAAAAAAAAAGAGTCTTAAAAGTTGTATCTGTTTATGAGTCCTTTATTCGTTACATACATTCACATGCATCCATATAAATTAACACGTCTGAAACATTTTTCCCTGTACACACTTAAATGTTTTGCCGTTGCATGGAATGGGTTTAATTTTTCTCACAAAAATAGATACCATTAAGTCATTTTTAATTAGATCATCATGATACATTTTCATAACATCTTCATAATTACAACCTCTTGCACCTAAGTTGAGTTGATACAGAAGAAACACACAATGCTGTCCACAAGTATCCGATGAATAATCCTGAACTTGTTTGTTAGAGTACCTAACATTGCCAGAATAGTTTTTTAGAAAGTCTTGAAAAGTTGATGGAAAACGATCCGCATCTGGCTTGTTGCCAAAACTGTCAAAAAAGCAACTGATGCCATCTTTGCCTATGTATGCGGCGACCCAGTGTTCGCCTGGCTTGTTTGCTGGGTCGGTGTTCACTATAAAATAGCATGGTAAATCCTTTACCGGTGCTTTGGGGAGATGATCGCACGGGAGCACTCCTAAAAAATTTGTGTTACATGAAATTTTATCCATGACAGCTGTCAGCTGTATCGTGTTCATTTCACGTTATTCAGTAGTCCGCAAACACCTGTCGTCTGTTAGAGATTTCAAGAACGGAGTCAGAAATTGCATATATTAAAATAACAGTGTGACTGAGAGGTTCTCTGAAGCGTGCCTCTAATCTAATATTTCCTGTCCTAATTAGAGACACATGTTGACCACATTCTTCATCGGGCGTCAAGTTAAATGCGTAGCCGTTGAGGAAATCTTCTCGATCAATAGCCATTGATTGATTCTTGAGATGTTTACCGGTAGCTAATACTAGTTGGTAAAATTCTCTCACAGTGGAACCGTTATCATACTGAGGCTGAAAAGGATGAGAGGGTATCTGGGTACCGTTCTGTACCAGAGCTAGGTATTCAAGATTAAAGTGTTTAAAGGCAAAGGGATTTTTGTCGTAAGATCCTGTAAATGCAGAATTATCTGTCATTGCTAAAATTATGGATTTTGGCAGAGCCCCGAGAAAGAGATTTTCCTGATTAGATACGCGTGCGCCTGCAGGGATCGAAAAGTTCTTCACGCATACACATTCTATAGGATACTTAGCCGTAGTGGAAAGAAGGGCTTGTGCGTGACCCAGTCGAACTGCGGGCGATACCGCCAACTTTTTCACAAAAAGAGAGGCACCTAAAATGTTGAGTTTATAAGCTATGTCATCAGATCTCATCAGACAAAATTCATCTTTTGCTCTGGTCATACGGATCTTTATATCAACGCCATTTAGCAATAATCTATCCTGAAAGAAAATATCACTATGAATAGGTGCCTGTAATTCTACGACACTACTGGCATTGGTAAAAGCGGCTCGCTTTGTTAATCCGGCGTTTGCACCCCCCGGATCTGTGATATCCATATGACCGGCCGTATCTTTGTACACCTGCTGAAAAGTTACTCTCCAGAGTATCTTTTCCGTAATTCATGAGAACTTCTATGATGCATCTGTCAGGGTATGTATTTGAGCTCTGTGAAACTAGCCGATCTCCTAAGGTGACATCAACCTGTGAGAAAATACAGCTCTCCGGGGTAGTTTATGAGCCCAACAGGTGCACCGTCAGCCATGTCAGAACCATCAGGTCGAGATATTTTAAGTCGAGTATATAACAATGTATTATTCAGATCTGTGTAATCATCCCCGGTCCCTGCGATAAAAAACTCTATCGGAGAGCTACCAGTTATAGCAGATAGAGGGAGGATTTCCACGTAGGTGTTTTTTTCAGTGGCCGTCTGTGTCAGGGGTACTGTAAAAATATCTAATTCCGATTTAACACATTCGTCCGACATGGAATGTAGCAGGGCCATACTTTAGAAAATAGTGTTCGTACGTCTTTTAGTTCTTGTAGACTTTTTCACGTTTCACACGAATCCTCCTCCAAGAGTGTTTTGCAACTGACCGCTTCTTGCTAGTGCGTCTAGTCTTCTTTACGCGGTGACCACTCCCCCTTCTCATCCTAAACCCCTGGAGGTTTAAAGCCTTTACGACGCATGACCATCAATCCATTACCGTCCTGACCATTATTATTATTATTATTACCGCTGTAAGATTTTGTTAGGGCGGTGGTATCACTGAAAATATTTTTTGCGGCCGTTTTTAAATGAGGCTTAGCTATACTGAATCCTCTTCTTAAGAATGGTAGGGCCGCACGAAAAAGGCCTTTAAAAATCCCCCCACCGTACATCGCACTTGACCCAGCAAAACCTGGTAAGCTGTTACCGGCCTGATTCTGATAATAGGCGACATATCGCTCCGGTCAATTCTGTATGGCGTGAGATGTGCCATTTAAAATAAATACTGTTTCACAGGTCTGAAGTGAAGTTTGACAACTACTTTACCATAAGTGAATCGTACGTCTTGGGTTTGATCGTCTTTCACTTCGATTTATTAACACGTATGTAATGGGACTTGTCGTATCTAACACTGACTATCTTGTTAGGTTCACCGTCTATATGTACGGTGCTTAATAAAGGTACGTCACCGACTGATTGGTAGTCAATAATGTCTGTGTACAGGAATAAGGTGTAAAATCCACCTCTTATATCTGATTGGTATGGCGAATATACTATAGTCGTAGCGCGGGGGTCTTGATCTTCATGGGGGTGGGGTACCGTTTCTATAGAAACACCTGGCTGTAATCCCAGGATGATAGCCAACTTGCCATAAAACGTTAATGAAGTTCTCTGAGGTGCTTTTAGAAAAACCTTATTCTTTATATGATCGTAACCAAGGTGTACGCGTGGTGGGAGGGATGCGTTTATTTCCCTGAGCAGAAATGGTACATCCTCGTAATATCCAGTCTTTAAAGTAGTCTATAAAGTAAATACACAGGTATTGATTGAGCCTTATTGACAATGTGTATATTAATATCGTCGCTCACATTATAATGTTCGCTAACAGGAACAGGTAACATCTTTTGGTCACTGTTGATAATAAAAGCCGCATCCTCTTCATTAAATGTATACATAACACAAGATGGCGCCGCGGATGGCTGCTTCGGTGTTGAGCTCTTCAGCTATTGTTTTGTTTTTGTCTGTTTGTTCTGCTTTTAGTCATTCTTTTCCGATCAGTTTCACCAAAGACGAACTACTGGACATTAGGAAACACACACCAGACAATATGTCTGCAGTTTTTGATTATTCAGACGTTTTGTTTGATATCCTCGTTGGAGGATCCTTGACTGTTTCTTTAAATCGCGCGGCCAGACGCAAGCGGGGGAAGCGAGCCGGTGCGCTGGTTAAACTCCGCGCGCGCGGCCTCCGCACTCCTCTTCCCAGTATTCATCTTGCTAATGTAAGGTCCATCCGTTAGCCCAAGGACGGAATCTAACGGCCTGGTCGAAGGACTTCTGTGTGTTCGCCTTCTCAGCACTTCTGTTGGATTCACTTAATTTATGACCATCGAATTTTAAATCTGACTCCATGAATAATTTGATTTTACTCCAATTCTTTGTAACTTTGTTACATTTGTAACTTAACAGGTGATCATAAGTTTAGTTGTGATTTAATTTAGATCTTTGATTTCTCTTAGTATCTCTTAATTTCAAATACTCGTTCCTCCATGAGTTCCTCTGGAGTCGCTCAGAGGATAATGCTCGCGATTATAATTATATTACCTCACGGACGCAAATGAGTCAGTTCTGATATTAGTCAGAGGATTACAGAGTGAACTATTTTACCTTTAAGTGAGTCGCACATGCTTACTCATAACAGAAAGTGTAATTTTAGCAATAGTCACGAAAACTGCAACTTGTTAATAACAGTGACACCCAGAAATCAGATTGCCCCTCATGCTTAGCGCCATGCTCCGGTCATGGGGTCCTCGGTATGAATTTGCCCTGACAGAAAGATTTACGGAAACTCCTACAAACTCCTCATGCGACACTACTTGAGTAATGACTTATGAAAATATACAGAATAAATCAAAATTAACATTTATTTTGGCCAGACAGAACTTAAAGAACATAATTAAACATGAATCCATGGTACACAACTTTCAGCATAAAATACAATTAAGTAATATGAAAATAGTTTCAAAGAGTCATATCTGGCACAATACATACAGTGTGTGTGAGTGCCTCTTATGACACTGACACAACACTGCATGGGGCTTCTGTCTACAGAATATTCCCAAATGGCAGCCCTGCTACCCTTCCTTAAATACCCAGACCAGAACAAAGGGTTGTAACTATTTGCAACACAAACACCTAGTTTGGGGGAGAAGATCAGATATCTTTGGAGAGACCACTCAAAAAGAGAACACAATTCTCATATGTTTCAATCTTTCTAACCCTATCAGTGACTTCAGTGATGTTGAGACCATTTTACCAATCGCACTATGACCTTTAAAAAGACACCAGACATGAAAGGGATAAAACAATAGATTCACAAGATAAATCATATGTGGTATATCTGCATTCTGGGACTTGAATCAGGGGGAAGGGGGAAAGGGAGGTAGAGAGGGGGAGAGAGTTTTGGTCAGGGCGGTGTCCTACAGTTTCTCTGTGAGATCTTCTCTTCAGATTGAGTTTTATTGTTTTAATGCAGGGTGTTGGATCTCAGCTTTTGTCTTAGCAGTAAAACCAGTCCTTACACATCTCCGCTCTCTTCCTAATAAAACGGACGAACTGCTTCTTCTCACCCGGATTAACAAGGATTTTTCCAACTCTGCTGCACTGTGCTTCACTGAAACCTGGCTGAGTGAAGCCATACCGGACAACGCACTACATCTGCCGGGCTTCCAGCTGTTCCGAGCAGATCGCATCACGGAACTAACCGGGAAAACGAAAGGTGGAGGTTTGTGTTTCTACATCAACGAACGTTGGTGTTCAGATGTAACAACGCTGAAGATGTGCTCTCCTAACCTTAGAGGCCCACTTCATAAACTGTAAACCTTTCTATTCACCGCGGGAGTTTTCCTCGTTTATTCTCGTGAATGTTTACATTACTCCAGACGCGCGGCAGTACAACAGCTGGCTGAACAAATAGCTGAGACTGAACAAAAGTATCCAGACCCTCTTTTAATCATTCTTGGGGATTTTAACAAAGCAAATCTCTCCCGTGAACTGCCAAAATACAGACAACACGTTACATGTCCCACCAGAGACAGTAATATTCTTGACCACTGCTACACCACAATAAAGAACGCATATCACTCCGTCCCACGGGCAGCTTTGGGGCTTTCTGATCACTGTGTGGTTCATCTTATACCGTCCTACAGGCAGAAACTGAAATCAGCTAAACCTGTAATAAAGACTGTAAAAAGATGGACTAATGAAGCAGAGCGGGACCTACAAGCCTGCTTTGATTGCACTGATTGGAATGTCTTTGAAGCTGCTACCACTGATCTGGATGAGCTCACAGATACTATAACATCATACATCAGTTTCTGCGAGGATACATGCTTTCAGACATTCTTATCATTCACTAATGATAAACCATGGTTTACTGGGAGAACTCAAACAGCTTCATTTCTAATCATGCCAAAGAGGATGCTTACAGAAGTGGGGATAGGGTCTTGTATAACCAGGCCAGGAACAGACTGACAAAGGAGATCAGAGCTGCTAAAAGAAGCTACTCTGAAAAGCTGAGAAACCAGTTTTCTTCTAACAACCCTGCTGCTGTCTGGTCAGGCTTGGAAGAATATCACCAATTACAAGCCACCATCCCCGACCTGCTGAGAATCAACATCTGGCTGATGAGCTGAATGCATTTTACTGCAGGTTTGCGAAACCCAATCTCACACCTCACACCCGCTCTGATCTGCACTTCACACATCCCCCAACACCTCCTGCACCTCCTCTCACTCCCCGCCATCCAACCTGAGCTTAAGGTCTGTGTGGAGCAGGTAACCAAAATCTTCAAAAGACAGAAGATAAGGAAAGCGTCAGGCCCAGACGGCATCTCATCTGCTTGTTTGAAAGCCTGCGCTGACCAACTGGCCCCAGTCTTCACGCAGATCTTCAATAGATCATTGGAGCAGTGTGTGTTCCCCGTTGCTTCAAACGCTCCACCATCATTCCTGTCCCCAAAAAACCCAAAATCACTGGACTTAAGTACTATAGACCTGTCGCTCTCACATCTGTGGTCATGAAGTCATTTGAAAGACTGGTTCTGGCCCACCTGAAGGACATCACTGGACCCTTGCTGGATCCTCTTCAATTTGCCTACAGAGCAAACAGGTCTGTGGATGATGCAGTCAACATGGGACTGCATTATATCCTGCAACATCTCGACAGACCTGGGACTTATGCAAGGATCTTATTTGTGGACTTCAGTTCGGCCTTCAATACCATCATGCCTGATCTTCTTACAGCTAAACTGACCCAGCTCTCCATGCCAGCCTCAATCTGTCAGTGGATCACCAGCTTCCTGACAGACCGGCAGCAGCGAGTGAGACTGGGGAAACACACATCCAAGACTCTCACTACCAGCACTGGCACCCCCCCAGGGGTGTGTTCTCTCCCCCACTGCTCTTCTCCTGTACACCAATGACTGCACTTCTAAAGACCCTTCTGTGAAGCTCCTGAAATTTGCAGACGACACCACCACCATCCTCGGCCTCATACAAAACGGTGATGAGTCTGCTTACAGACTGGAGGTTGAACGGCTGGCTGTCTGGTGCAGTTATAACAACCTTGAGCTCAACACGCTCAAAACGGTGGAGATAATAGTGGACTTCAGGAGGAACAGCCCTGCTCTGCCCCCACTCACCATCATGAACAGCACAGTGGCAGCAGTGGAGTCATTCAGGTTCCTGGGCACCACCATCTCTCAGGACCTGAAGTGGGACAATCAGATTGACTCCATTGTAAAAAAGGCCCAGCAGAGACTGTACTTCCTTCTTCAGCTGAGGAAGTTCAACCTCCCACAGGAGCTGCTGATCCAGTTCTACTCGGCTGTCATTGAGTCTGTTTTGTGCACATCCATCACTGTCTGGTTTGGTTCAGCTACCAAATCTGACATCAGGTACATCGTACAATCCGGACTGCAGAGAGGATTATTGGTGCCCCCCTGCCAGCCCTCCAGGACCTGTACTCTTCCAGAGTGAGGAAGAGGGCAGGTAAAATCATCACAGACTCTGCTCACCCTGGACACTTCCTGTTTGAACTGTTACCGTCAGGACGGCGACTCCGATCACTGGCTACTAGAACATCTAGGCACAGGAACAGTTTCTCTTCCCACAGGCCATTTCCTCTTGAACAGTTGAATACCCCCCAACCCCCCAGCCGCTTTTTTAAGTGCAATACTTTGACTGTTTAGTGCAATATATTCTAAACTAGTGCAATATATTCTTAAATGTAACTGTGACCTTATATATATATATATATATATATATATATATATATATATATATATATATATACATACCTTTATTTTATTTTATACTATTTTTCATATTTGTATATTTGTGTTCATGTTGTGTTGTATTGTATATGTATGTTACTGTTATTCCCATTTTTTTAAAAAGCTTAAAACACATTGTTTTTGAACATTTTCAAAAAATCACACAAAGTCCCCAAAACAGTCATCAATTCCTTTGAATGGGGGTATAGTGGGGGTGGGGGGTAAGGAGGATAATAAAACAGATGGCCAAAACAGGTGTCCGGAACAGGTGTCCAGTCCGGTGGGAGGGAGGAGGCAGTTATCTCTTCAGTGCCAGAGTTCTGTAAGCAAGAGTATTATTGTATGCAATGCAAAAGTCACGACTTCTTTTATGCATTGCAAAAGCAGTTATCTCTTCAAAGCAAGAGTTCTCTAGTAGTTATCTCTTTAATGCTTACAGCAATGCAAAAAGCACGACTTCTTGAATGCAAAGCAAAAGCATATATCAATTCCAAAGCACATATCGCTCAATGCACGAGTTCTTGTATGCAATGCTTTTGAAAAACACTTCATGTAAAAGCAAATCTCTTCATTGCAGAACTAGTTCTTCTAATGCATTGTAAAAGCAGTTATCTCTTCAGTGCAAGAGTTCTGTAAGCAATGCAAAAAGCACGACTTTAATGCAAAGCAAAAGCATAAATTCAAAAGCATGTATCTTTCACTGCAGAAATTCTTGTATGCAATGAAAAAACACAATGCAAAAGCACCTCTTCATTGCAGAACTAGTTCTTCTAATGCATTGCAAAAGCAGTTATCTCTTCAGTGCAAGAATTCTGTAAGCAATTTTTTTAAAAAAGCACGACTCTTTAATGCAAAGCAAAAGCATAATCAATTCAAAAGCATGCATCTTTTGTAATGCACGAGTTCTTGTATGCAATGAAAAACACAACATAAAGCACCTCTTCATTGCATAACTAGTTCTTCTAATGCATTGCAAAAGAAGTTATCTCTTCAGTGCAAGAGTTCTGTAAGCAATGCAAAAAGCACGACTTCTTGAATGCAAAGCAAAAGCATATATCAATTCAAAAGCATGCATCTTTCAATGCACGAGTTCTTGTATGCAATGAAAAAAACACTTAAGAAAAAAAGCACATCTCTTCATTGCAGAACTAGTTCTTCTAATGCATTGCAAAATAAGTTATCTCTTCAGTGCAAGAGTTCACAGGGCAATCTCTTCAATGCAGTTCTTGTATGCAAAAACACCTTAGCAATGCAAAACAGTGCACGAGTTCTTGTATGCAATGAAAAAACTGACTTTAACTTAATGCAAAAGCACATCTCTTCATTGCAGAACAGTTTCTTCTAATGCATTGTAAAATAAGTTATTTCTTCAGTGCAAGAGTTCTGTAAGCAATGCAAAAAGCACGACGTTATCTCTTCAGTGCAAGAGTTCTGTAAGCAATGCAAAAAGCACCACTTCTTGAATGCAAAGCAAAAGCATATATCAATTCAAAAGCATGTATCTCTTAATTGCACGATTTCTTTTTACAATGCAAAAACAATTATTTACTCGCATAAATTATTGTATGCAATGCAAAAGTCACGACTTCTTTTATGCATTGCAAAAGCAGTTATCTCTTCAAAGCAAGAGTTCTAACAGTTATCTCTTTAATGCTTACAGCAATGCAAAAACGCGACTTCTTGAATGCAAAGCAAAAGCATATATCAATTCCAAAGCAAATATCGCTCAATGCACGAGTTCTTGTATGCAATGCTTTTGAAAAACACTTCATGCAAAAGCAAATCTCTTCATTGTAGAACTAGTTCTTCTAATGCATTGTAAAAGCAGTTACCTCTTCAGTGCAAGCGTTCTGTAAGCAATGCAAAAAGCACGACTTCTTGAATGCAAAGCAAAAGCATATATCAATTCAAAAGCATGCATCTTTCAATGCACGAGTTCTTGTATGCAATGAAAAAACACAACGCAAAAGCACCTCTTCATTGCAGAACTAGTTCTTCTAATGCATTGTAAAATAAGTTATTTCTTCAGTGCAAGAGTTCTGTAAGCAATGCAAAAAGCACGACGTTATCTCTTCAGTGCAAGAGTTCTGTAAGCAATGCAAAAAGCACCACTTCTTGAATGCAAAGCAAAAGCATATATCAATTCAAAAGCATGTATCTCTTAATTGCACGATTTCTTTTTACAATGCAAAAACAATTATTTACTCGCATAAATTATTGTATGCAATGCAAAAGTCACGACTTCTTTTATGCATTGCAAAAGCAGTTATCTCTTCAAAGCAAGAGTTCTAACAGTTATCTCTTTAATGCTTACAGCAATGCAAAACGCGACTTCTTGAATGCAAAGCAAAAGCATATATCAATTCCAAAGCACATATCGCTCAATGCACGAGTTCTTGTATGCAATGCTTTTGAAAAACACTTCATGCAAAAGCAAATCTCTTCATTGTAGAACTAGTTCTTCTAATGCATTGTAAAAGCAGTTACCTCTTCAGTGCAAGCGTTCTGTAAGCAATGCAAAAAGCACGACTTCTTGAATGCAAAGCAAAAGCATATATCAATTCAAAAGCATGCATCTTTCAATGCACGAGTTCTTGTATGCAATGAAAAACACAACGCAAAAATTCCTCTTCATTGCATAACTAGTTCTTCTAATGCATTGCAAAAGAAGTTATCTCTTCAGTGCAAGAGTTCTGTAAGCAATGCAAAAAGCACGACTTCTTGAATGCAAAGCAAAAGCATATATCAATTCAAAAGCATGCATCTTTCAATGCACGAGTTCTTGTATGCAATGAAAAAACACCATGCAAAAGCAAATCTCTTCATTGCAGAACTAGTTCTTCAAATGCATTGCAAAAGAAGTTATCTCTTCAGTGCAAGAGTGTAAGCAATGCAAAAAGCACGACGTTATCTCTTCAGTGCAAGAGTTCTGTAACCAATGCAAAAAGCACGACTTCTTGAATGCAAAGCAAAAGCATATATCAATTCAAAAGCATGCATCTTTCAATGCACGAGTTCTTGTATGCAATGAAAAACACCATGCAAAAGCAAATCTCTTCATTGCAGAACTAGTTCTTCAAATGCATTGCAAAAAGAAGTTATCTCTTCAGTGCAAGAGTGTAAGCAATGCAAAAAGCACGACGTTATCTCTTCAGTGCAAGAGTTCTGTAACCAATGCAAAAGCACGACTTCTTGAATGCAAAGCAAAAGCATATATCAATTCAAAAGCATGCATCTTTCAATGCACGAGTTCTTGTATGCAATGAAAAAACACAACGCAAAAGCACCTCTTCATTGCATAACTAGTTCTTCTAATGCATTGCAAAAGAAGTTATCTCTTCAGTGCAAGAGTTCTGTAAGCAATGCAAAAAGCACGACTTTCTTGTAAGCAAAAAGCAATCTTTCAATGCACGAGTTCTTGTATGCATGCAAAACACTTAATGCAAAAGCACTCTCTTCATTGCAGAACTAGTTCTTCAATGCATTGCAAAATAAGTTATCTCTTCAGTGCAAGAGTTCTGTAATGCAAAAAGCACGACTTCTTGAATGCAAAGCAAAAGCATATATCAATTCAAAAGCATGTATCTTTCAATGCACGAGTTCTTGTATGCAATGAAAAAACACTTAAGGTAAAAGCACATCTCTTCATTGCAGAACTAGTTCTTCTAATGCATTGCAAAATAAGTTATCTCTTCAGTGCAAGAGTTCACAGGGCAAGAGTTCTTGTATGCAATCTTAGCAATGCAAAAAGCACGAGTTCTTGTATGCAATGCAAAAACACCATGCAAAAGCAAATCTCTTTATTGCAGAACTAGTTCTTCTAATGCATTGCAAAATAAGTTATCTCTTCAGTGCAAGAGTTCTGTAAGCAATGCAAAAAGCACGACTTTAATGCAAAGCAAAAGCATAATCAATTCAAAAGCATGTATCTTTCACTGCACGAATTCTTGTATGCAATGAAAAAACACTTAATGCAAAAGCACATCTCTTCATTGCAGAACAGTTCTTCTAATGCATTGTAAAATAAGTTATTTCTTCAGTGCAAGAGTTCTGTAAGCAATGCAAAAGCACGACGTTATCTCTTCAGTGCAAGAGTTCTGTAAGCAATGCAAAAAGCACCACTTCTTGAATGCAAAGCAAAAGCATATATCAATTCAAAAGCATGTATCTCTTAATTGCACGATTTCTTTTTACAATGCAAAAACAATTATTTACTCGCATAAATTATTGTATGCAATGCAAAAGTCACGACTTCTTTTATGCATTGCAAAAGCAGTTATCTCTTCAAAGCAAGAGTTCTAACAGTTATCTCTTTAATGCTTACAGCAATGCAAAAACGCGACTTCTTGAATGCAAAGCAAAAGCATATATCAATTCCAAAGCAAATATCGCTCAATGCACGAGTTCTTGTATGCAATGCTTTTGAAAAACACTTCATGCAAAAGCAAATCTCTTCATTGTAGAACTAGTTCTTCTAATGCATTGTAAAAGCAGTTACCTCTTCAGTGCAAGCGTTCTGTAAGCAATGCAAAAGCACGACTTCTTGAATGCAAAGCAAAAGCATATATCAATTCAAAAGCATGCATCTTTCAATGCACGAGTTCTTGTATGCAATGAAAAAACACAACGCAAAAGCACCTCTTCATTGCAGAACTAGTTCTTCTAATGCATTGTAAAATAAGTTATTTCTTCAGTGCAAGAGTTCTGTAAGCAATGCAAAAAGCACGACGTTATCTCTTCAGTGCAAGAGTTCTGTAAGCAATGCAAAAAGCACCACTTCTTGAATGCAAAGCAAAAGCATATATCAAT
This sequence comes from Paracanthobrama guichenoti, assembly GCA_018749465.1. Taxonomy (NCBI): domain Eukaryota; kingdom Metazoa; phylum Chordata; class Actinopteri; order Cypriniformes; family Gobionidae; genus Paracanthobrama; species Paracanthobrama guichenoti. The sequence continues at coordinate 28,766,397 of CM031945.1, forward strand.
TCAAAAGCATGTATCTCTTAATTGCACGATTTCTTTTTACAATGCAAAAACAATTATTTACTCGCATAAATTATTGTATGCAATGCAAAAGTCACGACTTCTTTTATGCATTGCAAAAGCAGTTATCTCTTCAAAGCAAGAGTTCTAACAGTTATCTCTTTAATGCTTACAGCAATGCAAAAACGCGACTTCTTGAATGCAAAGCAAAAGCATATATCAATTCCAAAGCACATATCGCTCAATGCACGAGTTCTTGTATGCAATGCTTTTGAAAAACACTTCATGCAAAAGCAAATCTCTTCATTGTAGAACTAGTTCTTCTAATGCATTGTAAAAGCAGTTACCTCTTCAGTGCAAGCGTTCTGTAAGCAATGCAAAAAGCACGACTTCTTGAATGCAAAGCAAAAGCATATATCAATTCAAAAGCATGCATCTTTCAATGCACGAGTTCTTGTATGCAATGAAAAAACACAACGCAAAAAGCACCTCTTCATTGCATAACTAGTTCTTCTAATGCATTGCAAAAGAAGTTATCTCTTCAGTGCAAGAGTTCTGTAAGCAATGCAAAAGCACGACTTCTTGAATGCAAAGCAAAAGCATATATCAATTCAAAAAAAACATGCATCTTTCAATGCACGAGTTCTTGTATGCAATGAAAAACACCATGCAAAGCAAATCTCTTCATTGCAGAACTAGTTCTTCAAATGCATTGCAAAAGAAGTTATCTCTTCAGTGCAAGAGTGTAAGCAATGCAAAAAGCACGACGTTATCTCTTCAGTGCAAGAGTTCTGTAACCAATGCAAAAAGCACGACTTCTTGAATGCAAAGCAAAAGCATATATCAATTCAAAAGCATGCATCTTTCAATGCACGAGTTCTTGTATGCAATGAAAAAACACAACGCAAAAGCACCTCTTCATTGCATAACTAGTTCTTCTAATGCATTGCAAAAAAGTTATCACCATGCAAAAAGCAAAAGCATATATCAAATCTCTTCATTGCAAAACTAGTTCTTCAAATGCATTGCAAAAGAAGTTATCTCTTCAGTGCAAGAGTTCTGTAAGCAATGCAAAAAGCACGACTTTTATGCAAAGCAAAAGCATCTCAATTCAAAAGCATGTATCTTTCAACCTTGTATGCAATGCAAAAAACACTTAAGGCAAAAGCACATTCTTCATTGCAAACTAGTTCTTCTAATGCATTGCATATTATCAATTCAAAAGCATTCAAGAGTTCTTCTTGTATTTCAATCTTAGCAATGCAAAAAGCACGAGTTCTTGTATGCAATGCAAAAACACCATGCAAAAGCAAATCTCTTTATTGCAGAACTAGTTCTTCTAATGCATTGCAAAATAAGTTATCTCTTCAGTGCAAGAGTTCTGTAAGCAATGCAAAAAGCACGACTTTAATGCAAAGCAAAAGCATAATCAATTCAAAAGCATGTATCTTTCACTGCACGAATTCTTGTATGCAATGAAAAAACACTTAATGCAAAAGCACATCTCTTCATTGCAGAACAGTTCTTCTAATGCATTGTAAAATAAGTTATTTCTTCAGTGCAAGAGTTCTGTAAGCAATGCAAAAAGCACGACGTTATCTCTTCAGTGCAAGAGTTCTGTAAGCAATGCAAAAAGCACCACTTCTTGAATGCAAAGCAAAAGCATATATCAATTCAAAAGCATGTATCTCTTAATTGCACGATTTCTTTTTACAATGCAAAAACAATTATTTACTCGCATAAATTATTGTATGCAATGCAAAAGTCACGACTTCTTTTATGCATTGCAAAAGCAGTTATCTCTTCAAAGCAAGAGTTCTAACAGTTATCTCTTTAATGCTTACAGCAATGCAAAAACGCGACTTCTTGAATGCAAAGCAAAAGCATATATCAATTCCAAAGCACATATCGCTCAATGCACGAGTTCTTGTATGCAATGCTTTTGAAAAACACTTCATGCAAAAGCAAATCTCTTCATTGTAGAACTAGTTCTTCTAATGCATTGTAAAAGCAGTTACCTCTTCAGTGCAAGCGTTCTGTAAGCAATGCAAAAGCACGACTTCTTGAATGCAAAGCAAAAGCATATATCAATTCAAAAGCATGCATCTTTCAATGCACGAGTTCTTGTATGCAATGAAAAAACACAACGCAAAAGCACCTCTTCATTGCATAACTAGTTCTTCTAATGCATTGCAAAAGAAGTTATCTCTTCAGTGCAAGAGTTCTGTAAGCAATGCAAAAAGCACGACTTCTTGAATGCAAAGCAAAAGCATATATCAATTCAAAAGCATGCATCTTTCAATGCACGAGTTCTTGTATGCAATGAAAAACACCATGCAAAAGCAAATCTCTTCATTGCAGAACTAGTTCTTCAAATGCATTGCAAAAGAAGTTATCTCTTCAGTGCAAGAGTGTAAGCAATGCAAAAAGCACGACGTTATCTCTTCAGTGCAAGAGTTCTGTAACCAATGCAAAAAGCACGACTTCTTGAATGCAAAGCAAAAGCATATATCAATTCAAAAGCATGCATCTTTCAATGCACGAGTTCTTGTATGCAATGAAAAAACACCATGCAAAAGCAAATCTCTTCATTGCAGAACTAGTTCTTCAAATGCATTGCAAAAGAAGTTATCTCTTCAGTGCAAGAGTGTAAGCAATGCAAAAAGCACGACGTTATCTCTTCAGTGCAAGAGTTCTGTAACCAATGCAAAAAGCACGACTTCTTGAATGCAAAGCAAAAGCATATATCAATTCAAAAGCATGCATCTTTCAATGCACGAGTTCTTGTATGCAATGCAAAAACACCATGCAAAAGCAAATCTCTTTATTGCAGAACTAGTTCTTCTAATGCATTGCAAAATAAGTTATCTCTTCAGTGCAAGAGTTCTGTAAGCAATGCAAAAGCACGACTTTAATGCAAAGCAAAAGCATAATCAATTCAAAAGCATGTATCTTTCACTGCACGAATTCTTGTATGCAATGAAAAAACACTTAATGCAAAAGCACATCTCTTCATTGCAGAACAGTTCTTCTAATGCATTGTAAAATAAGTTATTTCTTCAGTGCAAGAGTTCTGTAAGCAATGCAAAAAGCACGACGTTATCTCTTCAGTGCAAGAGTTCTGTAAGCAATGCAAAAGCACCACTTCTTGAATGCAAAGCAAAAGCATATATCAATTCAAAAGCATGTATCTCTTAATTGCACGATTTCTTTTACAATGCAAAAACAATTATTTACTCGCATAAATTATTGTATGCAATGCAAAAGTCACGACTTCTTTTATGCATTGCAAAAGCAGTTATCTCTTCAAAGCAAGAGTTCTAACAGTTATCTCTTTAATGCTTACAGCAATGCAAAAACGCGACTTCTTGAATGCAAAGCAAAAGCATATATCAATTCCAAAGCACATATCGCTCAATGCACGAGTTCTTGTATGCAATGCTTTTGAAAAACACTTCATGCAAAAGCAAATCTCTTCATTGTAGAACTAGTTCTTCTAATGCATTGTAAAAGCAGTTACCTCTTCAGTGCAAGCGTTCTGTAAGCAATGCAAAAGCACGACTTCTTGAATGCAAAGCAAAAGCATATATCAATTCAAAAGCATGCATCTTTCAATGCACGAGTTCTTGTATGCAATGAAAAAACACAACGCAAAAGCACCTCTTCATTGCATAACTAGTTCTTCTAATGCATTGCAAAAGAAGTTATCTCTTCAGTGCAAGAGTTCTGTAAGCAATGCAAAAAGCACGACTTCTTGAATGCAAAGCAAAAGCATATATCAATTCAAAAGCATGCATCTTTCAATGCACGAGTTCTTGTATGCAATGAAAAACACCATGCAAAAGCAAATCTCTTCATTGCAGAACTAGTTCTTCAAATGCATTGCAAAAGAAGTTATCTCTTCAAAAGCAGCAAGAAGAGTGTAAGCAATGCAAAAAGCACGACGTTATCTCTTCAGTGCAAGAGTTCTGTAACCAATGCAAAAAAAGCACGACTTCTTGAATGCAAAGCAAAAGCATATATCAATTCAAAAGCATGCATGCATCTTTCAATGCACGAGTTCTTGTATGCAATGAAAAAACACCATGCAAAAGCAAATCTCTTCATTGCAGAACTAGTTCTTCAAATGCATTGCAAAAGAAGTTATCTCTTCAGTGCAAGAGTGTAAGCAATGCAAAAGCACGACGTTATCTCTTCAGTGCAAAGAGTTCTGTAACCAATGCAAAAGCACGACTTCTTGAATGCAAAGCAAAAGCATATATCAATTCAAAAGCATGCATCTTTCAATGCACGAGTTCTTGTATGCAATGCAAAAACACCATGCAAAAGCAAATCTCTTTATTGCAGAACTAGTTCTTCTAATGCATTGCAAAATAAGTTATCTCTTCAGTGCAAGAGTTCTGTAAGCAATGCAAAAAGCACGACTTTAATGCAAAGCAAAAGCATAATCAATTCAAAAGCATGTATCTTTCACTGCACGAATTCTTGTATGCAATGAAAAAACACTTAATGCAAAAGCACATCTCTTCATTGCAGAACAGTTCTTCTAATGCATTGTAAAATAAGTTATTTCTTCAGTGCAAGAGTTCTGTAAGCAATGCAAAAAGCACGACGTTATCTCTTCAGTGCAAGAGTTCTGTAAGCAATGCAAAAAGCACCACTTCTTGAATGCAAAGCAAAAGCATATATCAATTCAAAAGCATGTATCTCTTAATTGCACGATTTCTTTTACAATGCAAAAACAATTATTTACTCGCATAAATTATTGTATGCAATGCAAAAGTCACGACTTCTTTTATGCATTGCAAAAGCAGTTATCTCTTCAAAGCAAGAGTTCTAACAGTTATCTCTTTAATGCTTACAGCAATGCAAAAACGCGACTTCTTGAATGCAAAGCAAAATATATCAATTCCAAAGCAAATATCGCTCAATGCACGAGTTCTTGTATGCAATGCTTTTGAAAAACACTTCATGCAAAAGCAAATCTCTTCATTGTAGAACTAGTTCTTCTAATGCATTGTAAAAGCAGTTACCTCTTCAGTGCAAGCGTTCTGTAAGCAATGCAAAAGCACGACTTCTTGAATGCAAAGCAAAAGCATATATCAATTCAAAAGCATGCATCTTTCAATGCACGAGTTCTTGTATGCAATGAAAAAACACAACGCAAAAGCACCTCTTCATTGCAGAACTAGTTCTTCTAATGCATTGTAAAATAAGTTATTTCTTCAGTGCAAGAGTTCTGTAAGCAATGCAAAAAGCACGACGTTATCTCTTCAGTGCAAGAGTTCTGTAAGCAATGCAAAAGCACCACTTCTTGAATGCAAAGCAAAAGCATATATCAATTCAAAAGCATGTATCTCTTAATTGCACGATTTCTTTTACAATGCAAAAACAATTATTTACTCGCATAAATTATTGTATGCAATGCAAAAGTCACGACTTCTTTTATGCATTGCAAAAGCAGTTATCTCTTCAAAGCAAGAGTTCTAACAGTTATCTCTTTAATGCTTACAGCAATGCAAAAACGCGACTTCTTGAATGCAAAGCAAAAGCATATATCAATTCCAAAGCACATATCGCTCAATGCACGAGTTCTTGTATGCAATGCTTTTGAAAAACACTTCATGCAAAAGCAAATCTCTTCATTGTAGAACTAGTTCTTCTAATGCATTGTAAAAGCAGTTACCTCTTCAGTGCAAGCGTTCTGTAAGCAATGCAAAAAGCGACTTCTTGAATGCAAAGCAAAAAGCATATATCAATTCAAAAGCATGCATCTTTCAATGCACGAGTTCTTGTATGCAATGAAAAACACAACGCAAAAAGCACCTCTTCATTGCATAACTAGTTCTTCTAATGCATTGCAAAAGAAGTTATCTCTTCAGTGCAAGAGTTCTGTAAGCAATGCAAAAAGCACGACTTCTTGAATGCAAAGCAAAAGCATATATCAATTCAAAAGCATGCATCTTTCAATGCACGAGTTCTTGTATGCAATGAAAAACACCATGCAAAAGCAAATCTCTTCATTGCAGAACTAGTTCTTTCAAATGCATTGCAAAAGAAGTTATCTCTTCAGTGCAAGAGTGTAAGCAATGCAAAAAGCACGACGTTATCTCTTCAGTGCAAGAGTTCTGTAACCAATGCAAAAGCACGACTTCTTGAATGCAAAGCAAAAGCATATATCAATTCAAAAGCATGCATCTTTCAATGCACGAGTTCTTGTATGCAATGAAAAACACCATGCAAAAGCAAATCTCTTCATTGCAGAACTAGTTCTTCAAATGCATTGCAAAAGAAGTTATCTCTTCAGTGCAAGAGTGTAAGCAATGCAAAAGCACGACGTTATCTCTTCAGTGCAAGAGTTCTGTAACCAATGCAAAAAGCACGACTTCTTGAATGCAAAGCAAAAGCATATATCAATTCAAAAGCATGCATCTTTCAATGCACGAGTTCTTGTATGCAATGCAAAAACACCATGCAAAAGCAAATCTCTTTATTGCAGAACTAGTTCTTCTAATGCATTGCAAAATAAGTTATCTCTTCAGTGCAAGAGTTCTGTAAGCAATGCAAAAAGCACGACTTTAATGCAAAGCAAAAGCATAATCAATTCAAAAGCATGTATCTTTCACTGCACGAATTCTTGTATGCAATGAAAAAACACTTAATGCAAAAGCACATCTCTTCATTGCAGAACAGTTCTTCTAATGCATTGTAAAATAAGTTATTTCTTCAGTGCAAGAGTTCTGTAAGCAATGCAAAAAGCACGACGTTATCTCTTCAGTGCAAGAGTTCTGTAAGCAATGCAAAAAGCACCACTTCTTGAATGCAAAGCAAAAGCATATATCAATTCAAAAGCATGTATCTCTTAATTGCACGATTTCTTTTACAATGCAAAAACAATTATTTACTCGCATAAATTATTGTATGCAATGCAAAAGTCACGACTTCTTTTATGCATTGCAAAAGCAGTTATCTCTTCAAAGCAAGAGTTCTAACAGTTATCTCTTTAATGCTTACAGCAATGCAAAAACGCGACTTCTTGAATGCAAAGCAAAAGCATATATCAATTCCAAAGCAAATATCGCTCAATGCACGAGTTCTTGTATGCAATGCTTTTGAAAAACACTTCATGCAAAAGCAAATCTCTTCATTGTAGAACTAGTTCTTCTAATGCATTGTAAAAGCAGTTACCTCTTCAGTGCAAGCGTTCTGTAAGCAATGCAAAAGCACGACTTCTTGAATGCAAAGCAAAAGCATATATCAATTCAAAAGCATGCATCTTTCAATGCACGAGTTCTTGTATGCAATGAAAAAACACAACGCAAAAGCACCTCTTCATTGCAGAACTAGTTCTTCTAATGCATTGTAAAATAAGTTATTTCTTCAGTGCAAGAGTTCTGTAAGCAATGCAAAAAGCACGACGTTATCTCTTCAGTGCAAGAGTTCTGTAAGCAATGCAAAAGCACCACTTCTTGAATGCAAAGCAAAAGCATATATCAATTCAAAAGCATGTATCTCTTAATTGCACGATTTCTTTTACAATGCAAAAACAATTATTTACTCGCATAAATTATTGTATGCAATGCAAAAGTCACGACTTCTTTTATGCATTGCAAAAGCAGTTATCTCTTCAAAGCAAGAGTTCTAACAGTTATCTCTTTAATGCTTACAGCAATGCAAAAACGCGACTTCTTGAATGCAAAGCAAAAGCATATATCAATTCCAAAGCACATATCGCTCAATGCACGAGTTCTTGTATGCAATGCTTTTGAAAAACACTTCATGCAAAACAAATCTCTTCATTGTAGAACTAGTTCTTCTAATGCATTGTAAAAGCAGTTACCTCTTCAGTGCAAGCGTTCTGTAAGCAATGCAAAAGCACGACTTCTTGAATGCAAAGCAAAGCATATATCAATTCAAAAGCATGCATCTTTCAATGCACGAGTTCTTGTATGCAATGAAAAAACACAACGCAAAAGCACCTCTTCATTGCATAACTAGTTCTTCTAATGCATTGCAAAAGAAGTTATCTCTTCAGTGCAAGAGTTCTGTAAGCAATGCAAAAAGCACGACTTCTTGAATGCAAAGCAAAAGCATATATCAATTCAAAAGCATGCATCTTTCAATGCACGAGTTCTTGTATGCAATGAAAAAACACCATGCAAAAGCAAATCTCTTCATTGCAGAACTAGTTCTTCAAATGCATTGCAAAAGAAGTTATCTCTTCAGTGCAAGAGTGTAAGCAATGCAAAAAGCACGACGTTATCTCTTCAGTGCAAGAGTTCTGTAACCAATGCAAAAAGCACGACTTCTTGAATGCAAAGCAAAAGCATATATCAATTCAAAAGCAAAAGCATCTTTCAATGCACGACGAGTTCTTGTATGCAATGAAAAACACAATGCAAAAGCAATCTCTTCATTGCATAACTAGTTCTTCTAATGCATTGCAAAAGAAGTTATCTCTTCAGTGCAAGAGTTCTGTAAGCAATGCAAAAAGCACGAGTTCTTGTATGCATTGCAAAAACACCATGCAAAAGCAAATCTCTTTATTGCAGAACTAGTTCTAATGCATTGCAAAATAAGTTATCTCTTCAGTGCAAGAGTTCTGTAAGCAATGCAAAAATGCAAAAGCACGACTTTAATGCAGTGCAGCAAAAGCATAATCAATTCAAAAGCATGTATCTTTCACTGCACGAATTCTTGTATGCAATGAAAAACACTTAAATTCAAAGCACATCTCTTCATTGCAGAACTAGTTCTTCTAATGCATTGCAAAATAAGTTATCTCTTCAGTGCAAGTAAGCACAGCAAAAAGCAGAGTTCTTGTATGCAAAAGCACGAGCTTGTAATGCAATGCATAATCACACACACTTCAATGCAAAAGCAAATCTCTTTATTGCAGAACTAGTTCTTCTAATGCATTGCAAAATAAGTTATCTCTTCAGTGCAAGAGTTCTGTAAGCAATGCAAAAGCACGACTTTAATGCAAAGCAAAAGCATAATCAATTCAAAAGCATGTATCTTTCACTGCACGAATTCTTGTATGCAATGAAAAAACACTTAATGCAAAAGCACATCTCTTCATTGCAGAACAGTTCTTCTAATGCATTGTAAAATAAGTTATTTCTTCAGTGCAAGAGTTCTGTAAGCAATGCAAAAAGCACGACGTTATCTCTTCAGTGCAAGAGTTCTGTAAGCAATGCAAAAAGCACCACTTCTTGAATGCAAAGCAAAAGCATATATCAATTCAAAAGCATGTATCTCTTAATTGCACGATTTCTTTTTACAATGCAAAAACAATTATTTACTCGCATAAATTATTGTATGCAATGCAAAAGTCACGACTTCTTTTATGCATTGCAAAAGCAGTTATCTCTTCAAAGCAAGAGTTCTAACAGTTATCTCTTTAATGCTTACAGCAATGCAAAAACGCGACTTCTTGAATGCAAAGCAAAAGCATATATCAATTCCAAAGCACATATCGCTCAATGCACGAGTTCTTGTATGCAATGCTTTTGAAAAACACTTCATGCAAAAGCAAATCTCTTCATTGTAGAACTAGTTCTTCTAATGCATTGTAAAAGCAGTTACCTCTTCAGTGCAAGCGTTCTGTAAGCAATGCAAAAGCACGACTTCTTGAATGCAAAGCAAAAGCATATATCAATTCAAAAGCATGCATCTTTCAATGCACGAGTTCTTGTATGCAATGAAAAAACACAACGCAAAAGCACCTCTTCATTGCATAACTAGTTCTTCTAATGCATTGCAAAAGAAGTTATCTCTTCAGTGCAAGAGTTCTGTAAGCAATGCAAAAAGCACGACTTCTTGAATGCAAAGCAAAAGCATATATCAATTCAAAAGCATGCATCTTTCAATGCACGAGTTCTTGTATGCAATGAAAAAACACCATGCAAAAGCAAATCTCTTCATTGCAGAACTAGTTCTTCAAATGCATTGCAAAAGAAGTTATCTCTTCAGTGCAAGAGTGTAAGCAATGCAAAAAGCACGACGTTATCTCTTCAGTGCAAGAGTTCTGTAACCAATGCAAAAAGCACGACTTCTTGAATGCAAAGCAAAAGCATATATCAATTCAAAAGCATGCATCTTTCAATGCACGAGTTCTTGTATGCAATGAAAAAACACCATGCAAAAGCAAATCTCTTCATTGCAGAACTAGTTCTTCAAATGCATTGCAAAAGAAGTTATCTCTTCAGTGCAAGAGTGTAAGCAATGCAAAAAGCACGACGTTATCTCTTCAGTGCAAGAGTTCTGTAACCAATGCAAAAGCACGACTTCTTGAATGCAAAGCAAAAGCATATATCAATTCAAAAGCATGCATCTTTCAATGCACGAGTTCTTGTATGCAATGCAAAAACACACCATGCAAAAGCAAATCTCTTTATTGCAGAACTAGTTCTTCTAATGCATTGCAAAATAAGTTATCTCTTCAGTGCAAGAGTTCTGTAAGCAATGCAAAAAGCACGACTTTAATGCAAAGCAAAAGCATAATCAATTCAAAAGCATGTATCTTTCACTGCACGAATTCTTGTATGCAATGAAAAACACTTAATGCAAAAGCACATCTCTTCATTGCAGAACAGTTCTTCTAATGCATTGTAAAATAAGTTATTTCTTCAGTGCAAGAGTTCTGTAAGCAATGCAAAAGCACGACGTTATCTCTTCAGTGCAAGAGTTCTGTAAGCAATGCAAAAGCACCACCACTTCTTGAATGCAAAGCAAAGCATATATCAATTCAAAAGCATGTATCTCTTAATTGCACGATTTCTTTTTGCAATGCAAAAACAATTATTTACTCGCATAAATTATTGTATGCAATGCAAAAGTCACGACTTCTTTTATGCATTGCAAAAGCAGTTATCTCTTCAAAGCAAGAGTTCTAACAGTTATCTCTTTAATGCTTACAGCAATGCAAAAACGACGACTTCTTGAATGCAAAGCAAAAGCATATATCAATTCCAAAGCATGCATCTCTCAATGCACGAGTTCTTGTATGCAATGCTTTTGAAAAACACTTCATGCAAAAGCAAATCTCTTCATTGTAGAACTAGTTCTTCTAATGCATTGTAATGCATTGTAAAAGCAGTTACCTCTTCAATGTGCAAGCGTTCTGTAAGCAATGCAAAAAGCACGACTTCTTGAATGCAAAGCAAAAGCATATATCAATTCAAAAGCATGCATCTTTCAAAGTTATTTCACGAGTTCTTGTATGCAATGAAAAACACACGTTATCTCAAAAAGCAAATCTCTTCATTGCAGAACTAGTTCTTCTAATGCATTGCAAAAGCAGTTATTTCTTCAGTGCAAGAGTTCTGTAAGCAATGCAAAAAGCACGACTTCTTGAATGCAAAGCAAAAGCATATATCAATTCAAAGCAAAAGCATGCATCTTTCAATGCACGAGTTCTTGTATGCAATGAAAAACACTTCAATGCAAAAGCATATATCTTCATTGCAGAACTAGTTCTTCTTCAATGCATTGCAAAAATGAAGTTATCTCTTCAATGCAAAGCAGCAAAAGAACTAGTTCTTCTAATGCATTGCAAAAAGCAGTTATCTCTTCAGTGCAAGAGTTCTGTAAGCAATGCAAAAAGCACGACTTCTTGAATGCAAAGCAAAAGCATATATCAATTCAAAAGCATGCATCTTTCAATGCACGAGTTCTTGTATGCAATGAAAAACACAACGCAAAATTGCATCTCTTCATTGCAAAGAACTAGTTCTTCTAATGCATTGCAAAAGCACGAGTTATCTCTTCAGTGCAAGAGTTCTGTAAGCAATGCAAAAGCACGACTTCTTTGAATGCAAAGCAAAAGCATATATCAATTCAAAAGCATGCATCTTTCAATGCACGAGTTCTTGTATGCAATGAAAAAACACCATGCAAAAGCAAATCTCTTCATTGCAGAACTTCAGCATTCTTATCTCTTCATGCAAAAAAAAAAGCAAGTTATCTCTTCAGTGCAAGAGTTCTGTAAGCAATGCAAAAAGCACGACTTCTTGAATGCAAAGCAAAAGCATATATCAATTCAAAAGCATGCATCTTTCAATGCACGAGTTCTTGTATGCAATGAAAAAACACCATGCAAAAGCAAATCTCTTCATTGCAGAACTAGTTCTTCTAATGCATTGCAAAAGAAGTTATCTCTTCAGTGCAGAGTGTAAGCAATGCAAAAAGCACGACGTTATCTCTTCAGTGCAAGAGTTCTGTAACCAATGCAAAAGCACGACTTCTTGAATGCAAAGCAAAAGCATATTCTTTCAATTGTACGAGTTCTTGTATGCATGCAAAAAGCAAATGCAATGCACTTCATGCATTGCAAAAAGCAAATCTCTTTATTGCAGAACTAGTTCTTCTAATGCATTGCAAAATAAGTTATCTCTTCAGTGCAAGAGTTCTGTAAGCAATGCAAAAGCACGACTTTAATGCAAAGCAAAAGCATAATCAATTCAAAAGCATGTATCTTTCACTGCACGAATTCTTGTATGCAATGAAAAAACACTTAATGCAAAAGCACATCTCTTCATTGCAGAACAGTTCTTCTAATGCATTGTAAAATAAGTTATTTCTTCAGTGCAAGAGTTCTGTAAGCAATGCAAAAAGCACGACGTTATCTCTTCAGTGCAAGAGTTCTGTAAGCAATGCAAAAGCACCACTTCTTGAATGCAAAGCAAAAGCATATATCAATTCAAAAGCATGTATCTCTTAATTGCACGATTTCTTTTACAATGCAAAAACAATTATTTACTCGCATAAATTATTGTATGCAATGCAAAAGTCACGACTTCTTTTATGCATTGCAAAAGCAGTTATCTCTTCAAAGCAAGAGTTCTAACAGTTATCTCTTTAATGCTTACAGCAATGCAAAAACGCGACTTCTTGAATGCAAAGCAAAAGCATATATCAATTCCAAAGCACATATCGCTCAATGCACGAGTTCTTGTATGCAATGCTTTTGAAAAACACTTCATGCAAAAGCAAATCTCTTCATTGTAGAACTAGTTCTTCTAATGCATTGTAAAAGCAGTTACCTCTTCAGTGCAAGCGTTCTGTAAGCAATGCAAAAAGCACGACTTCTTGAATGCAAAGCAAAAGCATATATCAATTCAAAAGCATGCATCTTTCAATGCACGAGTTCTTGTATGCAATGAAAAAACACAACGCAAAAGCACCTCTTCATTGCATAACTAGTTCTTCTAATGCATTGCAAAAGAAGTTATCTCTTCAGTGCAAGAGTTCTGTAAGCAATGCAAAAAGCACGACTTCTTGAATGCAAAGCAAAAGCATATATCAATTCAAAAGCATGCATCTTTCAATGCATTGCAAAAAGTTCTTGTATGCAATGAAAAACACCATGCAAAAGCAAATCTCTTCATTGCAGAACTAGTTCTTCAAATGCATTGCAAAAAAAACACTTAGTTATCTCTTCAGTGCAAGAGTGTAAGCAATGCAAAAAGCACGACGTTATCTCTTCAGTGCAAGAGTTCTGTAACCAATGCAAAAAGCACGACTTCTTGAATGCAAAGCAAAAGCATATATCAATTCAAAAGCATGCATCTTTCAATGCACGAGTTCTTGTATGCAATGAAAAAACACCATGCAAAAGCAAATCTCTTCATTGCAGAACTAGTTCTTCAAATGCATTGCAAAAGAAGTTATCTCTTCAGTGCAAGAGTGTAAGCAATGCAAAAAGCACGACGTTATCTCTTCAGTGCAAGAGTTCTGTAACCAATGCAAAAAGCACGACTTCTTGAATGCAAAGCAAAAGCATATATCAATTCAAAAGCATGCATCTTTCAATGCACGAGTTCTTGTATGCAATGCAAAACACCATGCAAAAACTACAAATCAAAAGCTCTTTTATTGCAGAACTAGTTCTTCTAATGCATTGCAAAATAAGTTATCTCTTCAGTGCAAGAGTTCTGTAAGCAATGCAAAAGCAGCGACTTTAATGCAAAGCAAAAGCATAATCAATTCAAAAGCATGTATCTTTCACTGCACGAGTTCTTGTATGCAATGAAAAACACTTAATGCAAAAGCACATCTCTTCATTGCAGAACAGTTCTTCTAATGCATTGTAAAATAAGTTATTTCTTCAGTGCAAGAGTTCTGTAAGCAATGCAAAAAG